>CM021107.1:20872700-21195959 GCA_007115665.2 Sequoiadendron giganteum | reverse complement strand
AGAAATCCACCTAAAAGACATGATTATTTTTCATCTATTGCTTTGATTTCTAATGATGGTGTTGAAAATACTAAATGAAAAATAGCAATGAATGAAGAAACGGATGCCTTGGAGAAGAATAAAACATGGGACCTAATAGAGCTCCCAAAGGGTAAGAAAGTTGTTGGTTGCAAATGGATCTACAAATCGAAAAAGAGTGTTGATGATAAAGTTAAAAGGTACAAAGCAAGACGGGTAGCAAAAAAGTATTCTCAAAGCGAATATATTGATTTTCACAACAACAAAAAATCACCAATTGTTAAACTTGTTTTTATTCGAGATGTTTTAACACTTGTTTTATTTGATCTTGAATTGGAGCAATTAGGTGTTTAACGATGTTTTTACATGAAGATTTGGATGAGAAAATATATATGGAACAACCATAATGGTTTGTTCAAGATCGCAACGTGAAATTTGTTTGCAAACTCAAAAAGTCATTGTATGGCCTGAAGCAATCTTTCAAGCAATGGTACAAGAAGTTTGATTCATTCATAGTGAGCCAAAATTTTACAAAAAGTCAATATGACCATTGTATTTACTTTAAAAGTTTGAAAATTGGTTTATTCATTATCTTGGTATTATATGTTAACAATATGCTTGTAGCAAGCAAAAGCATAGTTGAGATCAACGAGTTAAAAGCTCAAATGGCTAAGACTTTTGATATGAAGGATCGAGGAGTAGCAAAACAAATTTTGGGCATAAAACACACACAAAGACAAGGAACATGATAAGCTTTGGTTATCACAACAAAAGTATGTGCAAAAGATCCTCATAAGATTTGATACGATGAATGTGATACCAGTAAATATCCCTTTAACTTCTCATTTTAAGTTTTCTTAAGTTTATGTCCTAATAATAAATAAGAAATGGATTATGTCTCATGTACCACATGCCAATGCAATAAAAAAGTATAACGCATGTCATGGTATGTACAAGACTAGATATTTCACATGCAATTGGTGTTGTCACTAGATAAATGGCAAATCTAAGTAAAGAACATTGGACAACAATGAAATGAGTGTTTCGATATCTTAAAAGGCACAAGTGATCATTGCATTACCTTTGATGGTTGTAATGGTTCATAAAATTTGTATGTTGATTCAAACTTTACAAATGATTTGGACAAAATGAGATCTTCAACAAATTATGTTTTTACTCTTTTGCAAAAGGACCAATTTATTGAATGTCAAAACTTCAAGAAACAATTGTTTTATCCACTATTGAGGCAACGTATATGGTTGTCTCACATACATGCAAAATAACAATTTGATTGAATGGTCTTTTGGGTGAATTTGGAAAAATGCAAGACAAAGTGATTGTATTTTGTGACAGTCAAAATGCTATACATTTGACTAAAAATCCAACTAATCACAATAGGAATAAACATATTGTGATTAAATACCATTTTGTAAAACAAATTACTGATGAGTACAACGTATATGGTTGTCTCACATACATGCAAAAAAACAATTTGATTGAATGGTCTTTTGGGTGAATTTGGAAAAGTGCAAGACAAGGTGATTGTATTTTGTGACAATCAAAATGCTATACATTTGACTAAAAATCCAACTAATCACAATAGGAATAAACATATTGTGATTAAATACCATTTTGTAAAACAAGTTACTGATGAGTACCTCTTGAAAAAATTCATACACTAGAAAATTGTGCAACCTTATTTACAAAATCAGTAAAATTAGAGAAGTCGAATTGGCTTGCAAAAAACGTGATGAATGGGTATGGGCACGTACCGGGTAAATTGTTGTCAAGGTCGTGATTGTTGAATAATGACAACAATAAAATAGAAATAAAGAAAAACTATCTTTGGAAAAATAAAAAAAAACAAAACAAAAAGATAAAACAATAAAAACAAAACAATAGACCAAAACTGGTTTTTTCAAAGTTTGACAGAGCTTATCTTGATGATATTAAATATATCTTGTTGCCTTGAAAGCAAAATCATTGTAATGAATTGTAATTGAATAGCAGCAGTTCTGTGAAGAATGTAATCAATTTCTCTAAACAATTTCTATAAATCTGTGTTTTGTCTATTTTTTATTATTCTATTTTATTATCTTCATTATTTCTTTGCAACTAACTTGTGCCACAATATGATATAAGTTTGTGGGTTTTACGTTTCTGTTTCCACAGCACATATTTGGGAGAAATTTTGGCATCATAAACTTGCATTATTTTTATAACTTTCTTCGTATATTAAGACGTATGTTGTTACTAATAAAATAAGATATAGGGAAAGATGAGGGCCAAAGTAAAATAAATGAAAAGCAACTTACTTTGTCCATGCACTTTGATGTGATATCTGCATTTAACGCTACCTTAGTAAACTTTGTTAGCAAAAACAAAAAAAAATAAACCAAACCGCCCAGGTAAATAATGCATAACCTGTTCATGTTTGCACTCAGGTATAAATGCAACATTTTCCTTTTGTTCTCAATAGACAGAACGAGGTACCAAAATTTTCGTCAATAATTGAAGGCAAAAGGAGCAATTTATTGAGGCTCAAGCATAAAAATAAATGATCAGGTATACAAACGTTGCAATGCATACAGTCATCATTACATAGAGTACTAGATCTTCGGGTTCTCTCCTGGAGTGATCTGATATAATAATAACAATCAGAAAAATAAAAGCTATTAGCATTACAAGTTCGTATTTGCTGACTTTGTTGAATGCTGTTAAATTGATCAATGAATAACCTGACAGCCTGTCTACTACCCAGATAATATGGTTAAAACAAACCGAGGGTAGACGAAACACGGATACAAATAAAGCCATAATTAAGGGCATCAAGTCCTAACCTGGCCAATTCCACATATTAACAAGGATAAATTTAGTGCACACTCTGAAAAATATAAAGACTCAAATCGTCTATAGCCCCCTTCACAAATATAATACTGATCATGAGAAATAATACCATGCAAAAATAAATACTATACATGCACAATATTATCTGGTGTGTCAACTCACGCAACTTGGCATTTGTTGGGAGTACCTGGCTGACATGAGTGACCCGGATGACTTGCACCACCTCTTAGAAGCCATCACTTGGAAACATTGTCAAGGCCCAGTGTTGGGGCCAGGATCGGTACCGGTGCTGGTGCTGGGGCCAGGGTCAGTGTTGGTGCCAGTGCCAGGCCCAGGCGACTGGGGTTACCTGGATGACTTAGGGAAAGACATCATTTGGCAACATGGTTGAAGCCCGGTGTAGTGGGAAGGTCATCAGTGATCGGGGTTGGAGCCAGAATACATGAACCTTGATAATTTTTCACTAACTCCCAAATCATACATGACCCTGATAATTTTTCACAAACTCCAAAATATTACATAAACTCTGATCATTTTTAATATCAACTATTCTGAGAAGGAAAAAAAATCTACTACTTCAAATTTGTTTATAAGGATACAATGGGATTTCCTTATTGTAATAAAATATTAAACCTGCCAATAAGACAATTACAGCACTCTTCCATATTAAATGATAAAAGGAAAAATAAATAGGAACATATTTCAACAAAGTTCTCCAATGAGCTGAAACAAATTATCCCAAAGCAGCATATCGTGCACAAGTTTTATAGATGCTGGCAGAAGACTACACTAATTGACAACTCAGAATCCTCTAGCATAAACAAAAGGTAAAGAAAACTAGACCTGAATGCTATTTTTCAGGACCTCCCAAAGAAATTATTGTTATCTTGTGGTCCTATTCAGCATATTGTATGCTGGGCAGAGTGGCAAAGCAAGATTGATTTTGCCTGCTTTGCAGTCTTTATAATCCTGCATCATTTCCTTTCATATAGCAGAATTCTGGCCCTTGAGACCTGCAATTGTAAAGGGAGTTGTATGGGCAGCGTAAATGGTAACTGTCTGCATTCGCATCTCTTTCCCTGCTCTTTTCACTTTTCAAATCTCCGAAACTAATATAACTCAAATTTCTATTGAACTTAAGGACGATTTCAAGGAAAATATTTAGAGATCCTCAACAGTCTGGAATATGAATATTGTTATATTCAAGTTTGATTCAGTTTAAGTCTCCAGGCATGTTGATATCTCATCAGCCTTGTTAGCTTTTGTCCAAGTGCTGATGCATTTTCAATTTCTTGGTTTAAAATTTGAGCCATTGTGGGTTATTCCTCAGGTAAATAAGGATTATCTATTTTAGGTGAGCTCAATTGCCTTTTCCTTGCATTTATAAGTTGTATAATTTGTGACTCTCCCGACCAAGAATAACAGCACTCCCAAATTGCAGGATTACGGGAGAAGTATAAATAAGGATTAACTATTTTGGGTTGAGCTGATTTGCCTTTTTCCAAATATACCAAGCCAAAAAAATGATTTAAGTATGAAATTAATGACATTCATATGTTGTAATAAAATGACTTTCCCACAAAAAATAACAGCACTGTCACAATGCAGAACTGAGGGAAAAGTAAAAAGAACATATCTCAGTGACGCATCATAGTTTGAGAAATCAGACCTCCTTTAGCGGTAAATTAGACATAAAACATTGAAAAAGAACTAGGAGACCAATTCATTTACAACTCAAAAGAAACTGACAAGATATCATTAAACTCTCGAGGAGCAGATCTAAAATCTCCAGTATGTTATTAATGAATCTTTACCATCCTAGGTAAGAAAATACTTTTTAACTTCAATACCTATATATAACCTGTATGCATACAAGGATTAGTAGTATTAACAAATAATGCAAAACTAGTAGTATTGACAAATAATGTAACGGAGTATATCTTCTAAACAAGAGTCCATTCTCCAAAAAGAATACTATCTTCCAATAAAACCAATTTAGTGATATTGGGGACTGCACCACAGTTCTCACATTTGCATCAAGTGACCAAAATCAGACAAATGACATTTAGCTAGTTTGCCAGCACGTTGGGCGGGTCAGGTCTACTCATTTCCATTGTTTTGTTGTTGAAAAAGTTTTCTTGAATCAGGTAACAAATGTGAAAGAGTTCTCCAAAGGTATCACACTGTTTAACAAAGCAATGTATAACTATTACTAAATGATGGTGGATGTTAGGCAAAACTGAATTTAAAAAATATTTGTATACCAAAAGAGAAGTACAAGATAAAACTTACCATGATTTTGAAGAAGCTTCCAGTTTACAGGCTTCTGGTCATGTTTCTTCCACCAAGGAGTGCATCAAGAACTTCTCCACACTACAGTTAGAAGCCCATTGATATCTATGCTCTTTTGTAGTCCCCCATATTCATGTCAGCACAAGTACAATGTCAACTGAGGATGATGAATTGCCTGTTGAGCTCTGTTAATACCACCATATGTAAACCAGAATTTGGTGCAATGTATAATCCATCCACCCTCAGTGTTTGCCTGCATTTACCCTGCCAGCCACTTAAAATTCATATCCTTATACATAGCAAGTCAGAACCAACTGAAAAACAAAGTTGGCCTCTCTATGCTTGGCTGGCAGGTGCAGGCATGGCCAGTGCCCCTTAGCGGGGCCGGGCTTGTCCAAAACTTGCTTCAGGCTGCTGCTGAAGGGAAGGCTACAAAAGAAGGAAATGTTTAATTAATGAGAACAATAACACTTCAGACATACAGCATTATAGAATTAAGGTCAATAGTTGTACAGAAGGTATATCTTACATGTGAAAAAGAAGGTTGAATGCATTCATTCGGACGAACATAGACCATTGCTGGAGGGCAACCAAATTGAGAAGAATGCATATACACCGCAGATGCAGAAGGTCCACCCATGTGATTGGGATTGAATGGACCCATCATGGTATCCAAGGCACCATAGCCCATTGTACTTGTTGAAGCTAGCCAAGGGCTACGAATATGTTGTGGAACAGGCCGAGGTGGAGGTTCCATGGGCATTTGCGCCCTGTGAGGTGCCCCAAGCTGTGGAAATTCTGTGTTATAATTAACAGCGGGAGCATACATAGCTTGCATGCTATATGGTCCCATATTAAAACCAAAGCCAGGATCAAACCTTTGAGTGAACCTGTTTAAAATAAGCAACCTATTTAATCTTAAATGCTTTCAACATACATACATATAGCAATTTTATAATCAGAGTGACCTTCGATACTCACTAGAAAAACCAACCAATTTTATTGGACTTTATGATAATACAAAATATTCCTTACCTATCATAATTGCGGTCATAATCAGGATCCTTGCGATCTGTCTCCCTGTCACGAAAAATTGCAACCCTATTATTTGTCTTTACCTTGCTAACAGATTCCCTCTCTCCTTTCAATTTGTTTATCCTAACATTTCCAGATGGACAGTCAGATGGAACTTTCACATGATTACTTTGTAAGTCATCCAAACTAGGTTTCTCCTCACTGTTTAAGGCAACCATGGAGCAACATTGCCAATTATCAAATGTAGCTGATTCCTCCTCAGCAGATTTACTCGCCAGGTTAGGACTATTCATGCTAAAGATCCGTGCACGAGCTTTATTGTACTCCTCTTTCCTTTCCTCGACACTTTTAGAATGATTCAGTTTTGAAGAATGCATACCAGCATTACCACCACCATGAGAATTTTTCTGTGGTCTCTGTTTAATTGCAACCTTGACAGAAATGTTCTTTTCATCCTGTGGTAGATTTACTGGAATATCGGCTAGTCTAATAGGTGGATACCTAGTCTCATTAGTCTTGAGTACAATTATCTTAGTCCCAGACATATCCAAAGAAATACTGTCTGTGACCACCATTGACTGCAGACCATAATGTTGAGCAAGACGATGAGCTGCAAGTCTAAGGTAGGAAGTAGGTAATTGGGAAAATTCAAGCTGCTGCTGCCGAGGATTTTGAATGAATCTTTCAACATCCTGTTCAATTCGTAGAACTAAGCAACAACAGCAAATCAAATGAGATGAGTTAGTTACCACATGTATATCAAATCCTCAAGCTCAACTCATCCATTTCTTAACTCAATTTAAATGAATACATCATAATTAATGGGGATTTCTACAATAATGTAACCATGCCCCAACCAAAACAAAATAAGACTCATTTAACAGCACGGAATCATTTATATTTAGAAACCCTACAAAATGAAATATTACATTAAAAATTATAACAAAATTTATGATAAATCCTGA
Organism: Sequoiadendron giganteum; assembly: GCA_007115665.2. Taxonomy (NCBI): domain Eukaryota; kingdom Viridiplantae; phylum Streptophyta; class Pinopsida; order Cupressales; family Cupressaceae; genus Sequoiadendron; species Sequoiadendron giganteum. Next base: position 21,188,802 of record CM021107.1, on the reverse strand, counting down.
AAACTACTTTTCCAAATAAACTGAAATCATACATGAAATAAAGTTCTGTTTCTCTAGATCAAAATCAACCAGAGATTTTGTACCATATCTGCCTCCTACCCTTGACCAGCCTCATAGAAAATATCATCAAAGACAATTAAGTAGGTAGTGTTAACCAGACCCAATGCTACTAAATTAGTGTTTGTATTCAGTAACATTGAATAAAGAATTCTGTTAGTCTACAAATAATTGTTTATTGTGCAAGTTCCTTTCATGGAAGTGTCACACGTCAAAGAGCAAAGCAATCAAGCCATGTAAAGAAGCCACCCTTGCTTTACCTAAGGATCCTAACAGGCTGCCAGCATTAAAATTGTTCACTTCAGAGCTATTTATTTGAATGGAGAGCTTACGCTAACAGGATATGGAGACAGATATGGCTGCAGATTAAGATGCCAGGAGAATATTAAAGATATCAAGTTTCCACAATCCATCTTGCTGTTTGAGTATAATTTCTGGATTTGATTGTGTCGTTTTTCAATCACACAACGACACAATCAAATCCAGAAATTATACTCAAAACACCAGGAGAATATATCAAGATCAAGAGTAAGAGACAAAATATGTTCTATAGAAGTCAACTCACTGCAAAGTATTCTGATGAAAGTTCTGAACAGAGCTGTTAAATTACAATATTTGCTTAAAGAAGCTGCAAACTTATCACAACTCTAATAAAGTGAGTTAAAAAGATTTCTGTTGATGACCTGAGAGAAAACAAGCCTTGATGAGATGTAGGTTACATGCTAAAAATGTTTCCTAAAGTTATTATATTTGACAGCACACTATCACATGAAACTGCTGTCAGTCAAAACAACAATAATATGTTTCCACCATTCAATGGTCATATTTAACCCTTAAAACACTTTTTCCAAAGGTACCTTACACTATTCAGTATGGAAAAAAACTAAGTAATTGCCAACATTGCAAATAAAAGACTTCTTGATAACATAAAAAACTATTCTATTTGCATTAAAACACTAAATTTGACTATGAGTTTAAGAACTGCCTTATTGAGAATATACACAACATATGTCATCCATGTCTGTATCTGATAAACCTCACCTTATCATTTTTATATATAGTTAAACCTATGTCACCATTTCCTCCTGCAAACCACCCAGATTCGGTTCAAATCCCCTGCATGGCCATCCAGGGTGCTGCCAAATAAAACCAGATTTAGCCAAGTCCACTACAAGGTGAACCCAGGTTCATTTTGCACTGCCTGTACAGAACCTGGGTCAAACCCATCTGGAAAAAGTCTCTCATTTTTATGTTTTTTGCGTAAAAAGTTGACTACTAAGCATAAAAGCATTGGTCTTAACCTAAGTTGCCGAATCGGATACGGGTACGGGTACGTGGGTACGATACATCGCTACGGTAATTTTATTTTTTTTGAGGGTGGGTATGTTTGGGTACATCCGTACAAAAAATACATAAAAATCATAGATAATATACATATTTGTTTATTTAAATTAATATTTAGAATATTATTAATTTATTATTTCAAATTAATATAAGTATACTTTACAATATAATACTATATTATAGTTCATTATAATAATAATAAATAATTTAAAAAAAGGTTTGCCGAAATGCGGCCGCGGGCTCCTGCAGGGATTTTTGGCGTTGTGTGTGGGTCGAAGACCCTCGATGAAGTGTGTGCGGCAGCGCGTCCTCCTCTCGCTCGACCTCAGGACGGGCGACCTTCGTCGTCTGGCCAACTGCAGGACATTGTTGGCTCTGCAAGGTTTCTGACTGCCCCCGAAGCCCTGCGAAATCCTTTGGTGTGCCCTCCCTTCGCTGCGCCGGTCCTTCATGGCTATGACTCAACTGAGAATGACTCTCACGCGTGTGTAGAGGGAAAAAATTCATGGAGGCCTAACGGAAGCATGGCAGGAACTCACTTTGGGATGCCGACGAAATCTTTGCCAGCAACTGATGCATCTAGGGCATCATCTGATACCTCTACGGTAACCCAATCTGGCCCAGACAAAGGGAGACATCAAACAAACCCTGGGCACTCTTACTTGATGGTATTAGAAGGAAGGGAAAGGATGAATTGCGGAAAAAAAGAATAGACTTTTCACCAGGTTGTTGATAGATCTACTCAGCCTCAATCTCCACAAAAGAACAATGGGATGAGCAATGATTGGTTGAGGAATTCTCGGGCAAAGGCCAACAATCATGGTGAATGACTAGCCCCCAAGGCTCTCCAGTGCGCAACCTCCTCCCCAACGATTTCCCTAGTTGGGGAGATTGCTGACGAAGTGAATAAAAATATATCATTTTTTACAGAACATGGGCTGGTTGATAGATTTTAAGGGTTCTGGCCAAGCCTAGCAAAGCTGCATGATTGGATTGCAAAATTTTGGAAAACTATTTTGGAGGGGGATGTAGAGATATACCCCTGTGCAAGGGGGTTCTTCATAGTGGCTTTTGATAATGTGAAGGACCGAAATACGATTCTATATGAATATCAATGGAGCTAGAAGGTGCAACATTTATTAAATTTGAAACCCTAGCACTCCTCCTTCAACTCTCTCACAGAATCTTTTGACTTGGTTCCAGTTTGGGTTAGGATGCCGAATCTGCCTCTACAGTTTTGGTGTGCCTCATGCTTTGATGCCATCGACAACTCGTTGGGGAGGTTTTTGGCGGTGGATGAGGGCTCCTCAAACTTTTTGCACACTACCTACGCTCGCATTTTAGTGGAGATAAATGCAGCAAAAGACCTCCCTACAAATATCCTTCTGAAATTGGCGGGGATGGAATGGAACCAATTGCTCAATTATGAAGGTCTACCTTTCCATTGTCGTCGTCGTTTCAACATTGGCCATATGGTTGCACACTGCTCAAAACGTCGGTTTGGGGACCAAGCTACTTGGTGGAAAGATGCCACCCCCCAGCACTACTCAGTGGGAAAGGATAGTTTAGATGATGATGCTACAACACCACCCAAAGTTGTTGACACTGCCTCGGGCTTGGCTCCATCGGGCATTTCCTCCACTCCAATGACAGGTACATCCTCCGCGATAGTAGATTTTGTTGTTGATGCTCCTTCACCTGGCAAAACCCCCAACACTACCTCAAAGAAAAGAATTTGGGACCAAGACGAAAAACTTGTTGATTCGGCGGCCTCGACTGTTTCTCCCCATGTTGGTCTTCATAGGGCCAAAGCTGAAATTTCAGAATTAATTTCTCCAGTGGGAATCCAAATAATCAAAGGTAAAACAAAGGACATGGGTGGTGGGTTGTCTGAGGAAAACTGGACAAAGGTGCAAAGTAAAAGAAAGAAAAATGAGGTGAAATTCAATATGCACCTCCGATCCCACACCAAAGAAAATGGTCTGTAGGCAGGGTAATTTTGGTTAGGTGTTGCTTCTTTGTGCTCCCCACTCGTGGGTCTGAAGCAAGATTTTTGTGCTCCGCAATTTGGGTGTGAAGCAGTCCATATGTTTATTTTGTTCACCTTATGGGTGCTGCCCCACAAGCAGCGATTTACCAATCAAAAAATAATAATAATAATAAATAATTTAACATTTACTAATTTACATCTATTATTATGATAAATTTTAAAATTGAAGTTTAATTTTTAAACTTTAAAATACATAAATATTAAAAATTTAAAACAGTAAATAATAAATACAAATTAAATTATGATAAACAACAGATGAAAATAGAAACTATCTAACCTAACTAAGATGACCATGATATTATTTAATATATTTAATACATACCACTTTGGGAGTTGTGCATAATCAGGTCTGTTGTTGTATAGATCTGCAATCTGCCTTCTACAACATTTGAGCAGCTGTCCTTTCAAGAATAAGATCTTTGGTTGGTTGGCCTACATCGCAGGTTGGTTTGGGTGCATCATTTGAATGTATTGCAGCTCATTTTATGTCTTTACGAGCTTCATTTGGGACTGTTATCAGGTCTGGAAAATATTTTAATAAGTCTGATTTCATTGGATGTTATCATCAATATATGTTGTAATGATGCAATATGAAGATAATGCATTTTCATGGTTGATTTTCTTCATATAATATTTAATATATATTATAAATTTATGAAAGAATTATTTATTTGACATTTTTAAATATGTATATTATAAAATAATAAATATATAGTATTATTATTATATTATTAAATAAATTAATAATAATACATATATTATAAATTAAAATTAAAATTTATAAATTATAAGTTTCTAATATAATAATAAATTTATATTAAAGTTTAAACCTAAACATTAGCATTTTGATTTAACAAATGAGAAAGAAGAAAAAAAAATGCATCATCAAGCAAGAAGTTGGAGATGCCGCTCGGTCGCCTTCCTCTGCCTGCAACCTCTCGTCCTGCCTCAGATTTCCTGTCTGCAACGAAACAAACTCACGCTTGCAAACAAACTCAATCGTCGTCGCTAAATGAACTCGCGCCCAAACGAAGTCGTGTTTTTTGCGCAGAGAAAATTGCACAGAGAAAAACGACAGCAACATGATGACTGAAAATAATGATTTAGGGTTTCAGCGATTTGTTTTACATCCGCAAAAGTTAGAAAAAGTTTTCAATCCTTACGCCAAACACTTTCGAATCTTTGAAAAAACACCAGTAAATGCAGGTACATTTCAAGCTGCAAAATCCCGAACCCTAACCGATTTCACAGGGATTCCACGACATACCAGTTTCTGAAACGTCACGTACCTAGAATCGGCAGGGGAAATGAGCGATTCCAGTAACTTAGGTCTTAACCCTAAAAGTGCATCTAAACCTTTTTAAACACTAAAAACAAGCACATTCTACCTCATTTTGAATGCAAATACACTTGTTGAGCTTTCATTCTTGCTTGTTATGACACAGATAGAACTAATGATTGATCCTTGAAGGTTCCAAAACAATTGGTTTGCATTTCTACGCATATGCAAGAGCATGTTTGTAGAGCATCCTTCCTATACTTGTCATGAAGAATAGCAACACTTGAACCATGGAGGCTACAAAACCAACAAACTCACTCATAACTACATTTTCCATATCTGGATCAAGGAAGAGTTTAGCAAGTGCTTTGTATACCCTTGGTTGACTTCTACACCACAGTATGGTGGCACACTTCTCAACATAGCAGGGATCTCTTTGCTTGCAACACAAAGGCAAGAAGATAGAGTGGAGTGATCATTTTGTTCCACATCTTAGTACAAATTGATTGCACTTCTTTGGAGAAAATTTCTTGAAGATCTTGTTCTTTTTCATTTATATTGGACTTCATCTTCTCAATCATTGAGTCAATGTCATCGTGAACCTCTCCTAGGTATGGCTTATCAATGTCAAAAGTAGATCATACTCATGTAGGTTCAATGAAAATAAGAATATATTTCATGTGATCCCACCAAGAGCCACATATCATTTGCTTTACATTTGCTTCCCTCTCACTGTTGGATTGCTTCCATATGGACAAAGATTGGCTGATGATTTTGCTAGAAAATGCCTCTTGTACATTCACAAGTCATCTCAAAAAAAAATTGTTGAATGCAAATCTAGTTTTAGCAACCCATTCAAAAATAAAAATTTAAAAAACGAAAAAATAAAGAAGAATTCATATTTAAATTTTTAAAAATAAATTACCAAAGTGAAACATAAAATTTTGAAATTGTATTGTTTCAATTATTTTCAACAACTCCAATCACAAGAATGATATAAAAATGGCTTGTGACTTGTGTTACTCACTGATGAGCATTAAAATCTCTTTGGCCTCAACATAGACTTGTTTGATCCAATTTATTTTCCTACCCAACATACTAGCCATTCAACAATTATTTGTGTTGTTCATTATGACTTGGACAACAATTTGAAGACCCAATTCTTGAATGCGCTATATAAGAATGTTAGCAATAAATTGTGCATTATTCCTCTGCCCCCACAATCCATGGCTTTCAAAAGCATTGCCCCTTTACGGCACACTACAATCACATTCATTAATGGTTTATTTCTTGCATCCTTCCATGATCCATCCATCAGAAATGATGAACACCCATGTTTGTTTCCATGAATGCCTAATGGGATCTAATGAAGTTTCTATATTTTTGGCCTCCTTTGACAACAAGGTGTTGCACACCGTCTCATAATCTAGGCATATGTACCCTTTTGGAGTATCATTTGCTTTTCTCATAATATCTTGCCAATATAGTGATTGAACAACATTGAAGGACAAACCATTTCCATAGAGGCATCTTGCAAAAATTTAAGTAATAATCTTTCTATCATCATTTTGAAATGGTATCTCTAATGGTCCCCTTGTTCTCTACTACAACATCAAGAACAACACTATGAATGGAAAAGTAAGTGGCCTCCATGACCCCTTTCCTCTTCTCAAAAGATGCAATATTCTACAGGCAACTTTTACATCTACTTCCTCCTACTCTTTGATATATTATATTATTATATGATTTTGCATGGGTACAACATTCTTCCTTGGACGTGCAAGCATACAAATGAGCTTTCACCACATTGCATGAACTTGGGTCAATTTTGAAGGAGAGTTGGACAATGGAGCTCAAACTGGCTACCATTGAAACAATGTAGTCTCTACAAGACTACAACAAGTTTAAACAACAAATATCAAACAATATGTTCTAGACTGAAAAATCCAAACAAACAAAACTAAGTTTACAAATCGATAGTTTAGAAATCTTGGGGTTTTATAGAGCTCGAGTGACATGGACTCGCATCAAGATCTTGGGGTTTTAAAACTCACAACCTCCATAATATAAAGTCTTCAACCATTATTAGCAAGAGCAAATACCAATAACAAGCTAAATATCATGTAGAAACTAATATAGACAAAACAGCCCAACATTTGCAATATTTTATTCTATCCATCTTCTGTTCAGCAATTCTAACTGCGCATGAACAAGTCAGCATTGCACTGCCATTCAGTGCAGCTTTATATTTGCTCAAGGTCTTATGGTGTAAGGGTTGCATGTGACACCCTAACATCATGACCAAAAAGCAAACCCCATCATGGCAATAAGGTGCCCCATAACCCACAGTGAAAAAATTGGTGATGTGTGATGAACATGAACATTCAAATGTGATCCATGATCAAATGACCCTCTTATCCAGTTGGCATGTGGTGAGGTTTACTGAACATTAAATGTATTCAAGTGTGGGCCAGGATCAAACACCCCCCCCCGCTGCAATAAGGCAGCCCCAAACCCAGTGGATACACTTGGTGACAAGTAATGAACTTAGGAAGCACTCAGTTGTGACTCAAATTTATAATCTTGATAATGTAATCCAAGCTTATCCAAATAACCTATAACCTCACAAAGGGTTACCAAGCAAACAATGTCCTGTCCATAAAAATTTCAACTCCAACTTTACTCAATGGTTATATTGTTATAGATTTAGCAATTACACGAGAAGAACCCTCTGTCACTGTGTAAGGCAATGACACAGCAAATCCCTACTCTAGCTGTGCTCAACAGTGACAAACCACAATTGCATAACCCTTGAATCTTGGCTTTCTATTCAGATACATTAGGAATTTTTCTTACACCAGCTGTTTCTCTAAATTATCCGACTACCAAGAATATTGTATTCCTAAGAAACTATTTAGCCGAATTCTGCACTTCAGAGGACCCTCTAACAAATTCTACGAGCTGGGTATTTATAACATATCAGAAAACGCAAGAAAAACGAAGAAGCAAACATACCCAGGAGTTTCTCTCTAACCCTACAACCAAAAAAATAATAATAAAACCCTAATTAACAACGCTTCGTCATCAAAAATCATACGGCCCGTCCTCAACCCCTACCACACCAAACGCCCAGAATGTTCTCTCTTTTTTGTGTGTTTTAATCAACAATAATAAATTTAAACCCTAATTATGGGGTTTTAGAGGGCTTACCGGATAAACGCTCCCGGGGGTTCTGAATTGCTTCTCTGAGAAAAAGATCCACCTGATTTATGCGCTCCTCAAGGTCGGAATCCTTTACGCCGTTATTGGCATTATTGTTGATGTCATTATCATTACTTTCCTCTGGTGCCGTACACGCATCGGCCTGGTGGCTTGCGCAAGTCTTGGAAGAGAGCAACAATCTTTGCATACTGTCATCCAAATCTGCCAGCTCCCACGAATCGGGAGCTCCCTGGTCATCCACAGACTCATTTCTCGACTCCATCCGCCTTCAATTTTCTGCTGCTGCAAATGAAGACCTTCTCACTCCCCAAAAAAGTCTTGATTTTTAATGGTCATAACATCAGCAATGGCACCTCAATTTTCTTCCATAAACAAGAAACAATCCCTCTACAGGGAGTGTGAAAGAATTGCCCCTTCCCCTACAAAGGGCAATAGGAGGAACGCCGAGGGGTTTGTGAAAGTAAATCGACTTTGTTCGTCTGCCCTAGCTATAATAGTGGGAGATGTGAGGTCATGGTGTTGCCCATGGTCAAAGGCTCGAATCCCCGCTGGCCTGGACCTCGATGCGATTTGCCGCTTTCTAAGCGCCGCGGCTTAAAGCACTTGTAAACAGCTTTGCCTAGGCAAAATGACTTTTGAGATATATATATATAGGTGCAGAGTGGAATTCGCAGACTCGTATTTATTTTTATCTTCCTATTTTAAGAATGGGTCTAACAATATTATTTTGGACGGCCATTTTACGGGTTTCGATAAAGTAATGGGGAGGATGAGTTTTCTACCTTAGTTTTTTAAAAGTTTTTGAATGGGAGGAATGGAAAATCATTCTAGGGGCTTGATTAAGGAAAACATGATATATTTTAACAAGTTTTCAAATGGTATCTTCAAACATCACTTTCTTTAAATACAAGTCTTATTAGAAAAGACAAGTAAATATTTAGTTGGTTCATTTTCAAAGGTCTAGGTTTAGTTTCACATGCTAATTCATTTGTCTAGGTATAGAGAGCGGTTTCATATGCATGAAACTAAACTAGAGTGAAATATGGTTAATTTACAAAGTTTAGGACATTCATCTAGATGAGGCGATGATTTTTAGCACATGGATGAATCCATGTTTACCATCTTCAATAATATATTCCACCATCAAAACTTGACCTAAGTATTGTATTTAATTTATTTAAATTCCATGAATTTAGTTTTGCATTTATTCTTTTAGTCTCAGCTCTAAAATTCAATGCTTTTACTATTGTTTAACTAATTTCTCTAGGAAAATTATAGGGAAAGCATATATTTTCATTACATAAAATGGTGAACCTAGCTCGCTTATGCCCCCGTAGTTTGATCTTTGATTGTTATACCTTTATTTCAAATTGAATTAGGGTTTGTATCCACACATGTTTCATTATCAAACTTTGATCATGGTTTTGGCTCTCATTGTTTCACACTTTTTTCAATCCCTATCTTTCCACCCTTTGGACTTAAGATTTGATCTTTGATTTTTTAGAACAAATCATCATTGATTTTTCTAATATCATATTAGACTTGAATTTTACCATGGATTCATCTTTGTGCTTTGATGATGATAATTATTATCTTCTTCATGATGATACCATAGGTAATGATGATATATCCATGTTCACCCCTCATATATTGTTTTGCTTGAGGTTCCTTGTTAGGTGTACCATTTTCATATTGTATATATTTTGCAACCCTAACTAAGACATGTCATAATGTTTTGCAATATTATTAAAAGGCTTGATAATGTGGGTCATGGATCTTTGTTTTTTCATTTTACTCATTACTATTGGACCTATTACACTTGATATTGTGTTTTGTATTATGGCTAGTTCTCTGGTATATAATATTCTTTTAGGTTGTCCTTAGATTCATGATCTAGGTGTTATACCTTTCACAATCATAGGTCTTTGAAGTTTATTCACAATAATAAAATTTGTGTGGTTATAGCCAATGATGATCCTTATTAGTATTGTCAAGTGGTTGAAAAAATATGCATTTGGGTTCCTCCAAAATAATTGATTGCACCTACATTACAATCCAAATATTCCTCTCCTTCATTTACACCTCATGTGGATCTAAATGATGAATGGGGTTTTCTTGATTTTACACCTTCTTTGGTAAAGATCATAAAATAAATGATAAAGATTCCCCTCATTTATGAGAAGTGTCAGGATGATCTGCCTATTAACCCAAGGATTGATATAAAATGGCTATTGTTGGATGAAGGTTGGTATAAGGTAAATTTTGGTGGGGTTGCACAAGGAAATCTAGGACCCTCAAGGATAGGATGCATCATAAGAGATCATAATGGAAATATAATAGTGGAATGGGAAAAAAAGATAGTGGATGGAACTAACAACAAAGTTGAAATGCAAGCTACATGGCTTGGCATCAACCTTTGTAGATGGTTGTGCTTAACAAAAGTTTACCTTGAAGGCAACTCCTTGATTATTATTAATACAATTCGGAGATGGGTGACCCTAAATTGGAAGCTTGGCAAACTACTCCCATGAATCCTAGAAGGCCTCTCTGTAATGGAAGACTATAAAGTTTCCCATATATATAAGGAATGGAATGTTGAGGCTCATTGGCTATCAAAGATGGTCATTAGCCTCGAAGGATATCAAGTGGGTATGTCGATGATTAATGTTGGCTATCCCACACGAGTGGAGGATAATTTTGAAATGCGGGAGGTCTAGAGGCATTAACACCATTGTCAAAGAGGAGCAAATGACATGGTGTGAATGGCAATGGAGGGTCCATAAAATATCATAATTGAGATCACTTTCATTATTTAGTGATGAATTTGGCCATTAGCCTTGGTGCGAAATAGCAACAAATGGCCTTTCGTGGAGTAGTAACAGATGTTTATCTTAAAAAGATATTTAATGCCACAAAGGAGGAGATTTTGGAGGCCATTAAAATAATATTGGGTGTTAGGTTTATGCTCTCAACCTTCTGCTACAGAGTCAATTTGGATGTTGCCTCCATTTTTATGGAATGGTTGTGGCACAGAAAAAAAGTAAATTGCTATGATGAGGTTCATGATGCAACAATTAGTGAAAGTATGGTGGAGGGAGGCTATGGAGGTTTACCTAAGCATGGTGGTGGTCGATTGGGGCTACTTAGACCTGTAGCGTCAAAAAATGTAGTTCCTTGTAGGTAATAGTATAATTTCACACTTAGTTTGGAACTACTTTAGTGAACCTTGCATTTATAAATTTTTAACACCTCTTAACTAGGCCCTGATCTCCTAAATTATGCATTTTGAGACCTATTTTATCATTTTCCAACAAATTGCAAGCATAGAACAAAGTCATCCATTTAATGTTTTGCCCCCGACACCCTATTTCCTAGAAAATAGGGCTAGGATTGGGACACCCTTGGGCGTCTAAGTCCCCTTATTTTGCCAGGATCTAAATTTGAATATGTCGGTGTTGACATATTAACATTTAAAATTTAAATTGCAAATGTTGGCTATTAGGATCTAATTTTTAAAAATTAGAGAAATGCCTATACATACCTAGTCTTTTCACCATTTAAAAACTAGAAAGCGAGAATTAAAATCTTGAGAAGCAAGAGATCATCACATTCCACCATGCACATTTGAATTTGCATTTTTTCAAGCTTATTTGTAGATTTGATCAAGTCTTATTTCATGATTGAAGATTGATGTCAATAGAAGAGCATGATGGATTATAGGTTTGGGAGATGCATTTGGTCGTTTCCTTCAACCTAATGACTTATTTCCTAAGTGTTCTCATCTTCAAGCTTCATCCTGCTTGTAGCCTAAAGCATAGTATCATTATGTTTTAGATTTCCTAAGGGTGTTTTGACTTCCTCTTCGGTAGATCTTTTCATTTTCATATAGGAATCCTTCTCTAACACACTTGAGTGGGGATTTATGCATTTTAGCTCATAACAACCTTAGATGCACTTAAGGTTAGGGTACACACACTATTATCAATCAATTTTATTGGCTATTGTTGAGGTAGAAATATCAAAACATGGGTTTGATTGAGGAAAACTCCTATATAGCCACAAAGAGTAGATAGAAGTTTGCAAGGTTGGCATCAAAGAGTAGACAGAGAGTAGATAGAGAGCTACAAGTTCAAATTTTCAATTCCAAAAAATTCATACAAGGACTTAGACACCCTTGGGTCACTCTATCCTCTTACTCGAACCATTTCCAAGTTTACAAGATAGGTACACAGTGTTCTGCCCTTCTTAGATCTACCTGCAAATCTCTATTTCGGTCTATGAATTATTGAGATCTTGCAATTTTCATATTAGGGTACATAGTCTAATTAGGTTAATCAAGGAAAATTAATTTTGATCCATTTCCAAGGCTGAAAAAGATCAGATCTAGGTGTGATTGACTCACCTTCATGGTTGAAGGTCAATCTAAACACCTTGTTGATTTGCATCCTAATGTATCTTTGAAAAAGAAAGCTAAATTGAATCCTAGGTTTTACACATTAAAGAGGGTTCTATTTTTCTATGTTACAATACCAACAAGAGGGGTGTGGCCTCAACTCACCCTCCAATATAACAACCCATGGGTGGTGTTCCTAGTGTGGAGTGTGGGGGAAGACTCTACGGCGTGGATGCTCAAAGTAATGGGAAATATCACCCTCCTCAAAGAGCTCACGAGGCATATAATCTAGCAAAGATACCTGTAGTTCTTACCCTTCCAACAACAGCGAGTGTCAAGGGCATGGGCAAAGATCATGGGGAGGGCATCGAAGGCTTGGAGGAGGATTGTTTGGGGTAGCAGCATAGCAATTGTCAAACATTTTTTGTAAAAAATTTATAATTTTGTAAAGGGCCCCTGTCAAATAGTTTATGGATGTAATTTTGGGTTAGGCCCCCATAGTGCCTATTATATATATATAGCATTCCTCTTTTACATATGGATCTTGATATATATATAGCCCCTCACTTTCAATTTTTTATAGGGATATTACTAAAGATGAGGATGCTCCCTTTCATAGATTTGAGTTTAATTTTAATTCTAATTATGGTTCACCTTTTTTGCAATTAGATCATCAATATGTAAAGATTTTTCTATTTTACATAAACTTGGGTATATAAGAAAAGTTTTAGGTTTAAAAGAACAAGATCCATTAGAACCTATTCAACCATTGCAATGGCATAATATTATTAGTTTGGGCTATTTTAGGTTTAAAATTAGAATACCATAGGTATACAACAAACAATCTTTCAATCAACTTATATAGTCAATCCTGACATAGATTTTCACTTGATACATCATGAGAATTGATTCAAGTTTATTAAATTCTACTTCTTCTATAGATACTTTTATAAATGTTGAATATCTTGACAATTATCAAGTTTTTAAGAGGATTTGCCTAAGTTTCATCATAATTAAGGTTTTTTATATGTCCTTGAGATTTTTCCTTTTTGGGGAGGAACATATCCTTCACTAGGTGATTCTTGAGATTTTTTGGTATTTTATCTACTAGAAAGTTATTATAGGTTGGCTTCTTTAGACCCATTAACTAATGTTCATGTATTTTAAATACAATGTATGTATCCAAGTTATCAAAGTTTGAAAGTTGTAGATTATTTATCAATTTGAAAACAACATTTTTTAGAAGTGTGTGAGAGCAAAAAGGAGTCTACTATTGCACCTAGAGTGACAAAAATTGTAAGCATTACCTATCACTATTTGTCTGGGTCATAAAATTCTCTTGGAGGCTCTAATTTATACCCAAGTATAATACAACATAGTTTTCAAGGCACTATGCAATAATCAATCAAAAAGAATTGAAAAAAATGTTTGAAAATTTTCAAAAAATGAAGTGATATGTAAGTCTATAAAGTGTTTATGTGCTTACATAAATACTTGTAGAGTACTTGCACGAACACTTGTATAATGATCACATAATTGTTTGTACAACACTTGATTAAGCACACATTGTACAAATAGCTCCATAGTAGTACCACCTTCAACCTCAAGCATTGTACCATGTGATGTGAACCATTAAATACCATGCTAATAACAAGGTATATGGACTAACACCTTAAAATTAGCCATATGAATGTTAGGTGCCACTTGATGAGGTAAAAATAACCTCATCATAATGAATCAAAAAAGCTTATATTTACAAGCTCAGTCCTAAGTCTGTGCCAATTTATTAAACTTTAGGAGAAATAATTGCTTATCTTTAAGGAAAATTATGCAAACTTTATTTCTTATGATCAATTGAGGAAATTTGCCAATACAGGTTTAATGGGTTGACTTGAGTGTTTTTGTAGGGAATAATCGATCCTCTAGCAGCTGTTACAAAATGTTGAGCCAACACGTGCCTTAAATATGGTTGAAGATAGATGCTGTGAACCTCCTCTTGAATATCAGGCCGATGAATTGAAGATTTAAGTTACTATTTATTTACTTTATGTTACCAAAAACTTCATGGCTCGTCTCGAGCCTTCTTTATGTTATCAGTTTTAAAGACATGGAAGTTAGTTAAAGTTGTTAAAGACTTTTTCAATGGCTATCCACGCCATCTAGAATCTAGGATTTAGTTATAAGTTTTTCTATAAGAATGTAATTTCAAGATGGATGAATAAGACTGAGTAGTAACGTTATGTTGTTTACGTGATCTCTGAATACTGATGAATGGAAGAACTGTTTTCTGTCAATTTCAAAATTGTTGAACTATGGATGATAACTGAGAATAATGAAAGGACTCAAGAACCTGTAGTTTATGTGATTTGAGAATGAAGTGTCAACCTGTGAGCTGGCCACTCGAGGGAAGTTAGTTTAAATAGATAAGTACTTATTGTTATGTTGTTTTATTTATTACATAGGTAATTGCTCAGTAGAAACTCACTAAAGTCTATCAGTTGTTGAGTCTGAAGTTCTGAAGCACTTTTTTTTTTAATTAGTGTGAATTATTCATTGTAGTTGTTAGAATCTTCTACTATTTAAGAAAATGTTTTATAGTGTGTTTACTTATATTTCCACTTTCGTAGTTTATCAGTTATTCAGTTTGCTTATTTCCATGCTTTCTAGTTTAGTTGTGATGTTTTCTAAATTAGTTATCTTATGCTTTCTAGTTTAGTATTTCTAGTTTTATTAGGATAAATTCTTTTCTAGCTAAGAAGTTAAATGGCTTTAGATTAAAATTAATTGCAGTAGTTTCAAGAAAATCAGAAAATCTAAAATGAGTTATCCAAATCATCTTCTTTTGCAAATTGCCTTGGGCATTGCCCAATCGACTTATTGACATTTTTATATACTAAAGTAATGGGACCTAACAACAACCTATCAATTTTTGGTGCCATTGTCGGGGACTTAAATAGCCTTTTTTCTTAAGTGTTACTAGGAGATGGTTTGAATACCAAGTTTTATACCAAAAATTCCTCTGTTGGCTTCCTTTTTTGCATGGTCGGGAAGAGAGGCCCTCACAGACGATTTATACCAAAGATCCCCCCAAAATACATACCAATCATACCTAGGGAAGCCCAAGGCTTAGACGACAATACTTTTGAAGGATTATTTGAGCCTATTCCACTAGAGGCTTTCCACTATTTTCCTGGAAATCAACTGGCAGAACAACCTGTTATAGAGGAAATTGTCTTTGAGGAACAAAATCCTATGAACATCATGGGAGATCGTAGGGCTGAACCTAACCACAATGAACCTCAACAGCCTTCTAGAATGTTTACCTATCTTATTACCCTGGATGCGGATGATGATACTGCAATGAAGAACATTTCCCCAACTTTCCTTCCAACCTTTTGTGGCTTGTCCTCGGAAGACCCAGACCAATTTCTCTTTGAATTTAAAGTCTTGTGTCAAACTTATGACTACAAAAATGATAACCAGAAGTTGAAGCTCTTTCCTTCTACTTTAAAAGATTCAACAATGCGCTGGTTTATGGGATTGGGTTTTGGTAGTATAACATCTTGGGGGGAAATGGAGAATGTTTTCTTGCAAAAATACCAAAGTTGCTATAGGGTGAGTGACTGAAAGGAAGAGCTATTTAAACTGAGACAAAACGAGGATGAGAGTTTAGAGGACTATCTCGATAGGTTCCTTTTCCTCTCTAAAAGATGTGGAGAAGAGGCCATTAGTGTTGAGATTCTCAAAACATTTTTTCTTAAAGGACTTGATGATGACGCTAGAAGAATTCTTGATTTGATGGGGAAAGGTGACGTATCTCAACTGACCCTTGAGGAAATATGTGAGTTATGTCAGAACTTCTCCTATACTTGGGGAGGAATCCGTAAAACTAATCTTTTTAAAGGATCTAATGAGATAGGTAAGCTCCAAGAAGAAATAGAAAATCTGAAAACCGACATTCTCGTTCAATTAAACACTACTTTAGATGGCATAGAAGCTAAAACTCGCAACCTAGAGACCTTGTCAATCTATTGTCTCAGGTGTCGAAACAAAAACCTATTGCGAGAGTGTCGTTTAGATAAAGTCAATGTTTGTCAACTCTGTGAGCAAAACCATCCTACAAATCAGTGTGAGCTTATGTCTGATATTAAGAATACTAAGAAAAAAACTATTCAGGTTGAAGAAGAGATAAACGTGTTAAACCAACGTCAAGGAGGTAACTTCTCTTATGGACAGAATTCCAATCCTACATGGAGACCACAAAATAACCGGGTTCATAATCAATGGACTCCATCTTGGAATTAGTCACCTCCAGCGCAACCTAACTGGGGAACTCCTTATTGGGGATCCCCCGAATGGGAAAATCAAACATGGGGAACTCAGCATTGGTCGAACCAACCACAACAACAATGGTACCAACAACATGTTGTCCCCTAGTGGAATCAAGGTCAGAATCAATTTTATACTGGACCTAGGAGGAATCAACAACATAATTTTTTACCTCCAGCTCAAAATCCTCCTTAGAATGAGCAGGTAAACCAACCTTAGCTTCCTGCACAACCGCTCCCCAATCCTAAGAATAATCGCCAGAATATGCCAGTTTACTCTACTAAACAAGAAAATGTTACAGGACTTAATGTGATACATTACGAAAATGTACAGTTGCGCTCTGGTAGAACTCTTCAGCCTCCAACTATTGAAGAAATAGTAGAAGACAAGTCGCCTAATCGGGACACTTCTTGAGCCTAAAAGTCCACTAAAATACAAGTCACCTAATCAGGACACTTCCACCAAGGATAAAGAGCCTTTTCAACAGTGGGAGCTACTGATTTATCTCAGGGGGAGGAAGGTCAGTCCTTGAGTCAACATAGGGAGGATTCTATTCCAAAAGATAAAACAATGGCACCATATCCAAAACGTTTAAAGTCAATGACTTTGGAAGATACGTCGGAAGTGCCTATGGCTTCTGAAACTACGTTAATTCAGGAGATTAAGCAATTGCAAATTGAGGTTCCTCTATTGCAGGCAATAAAGGAAATTCCTGAGTTAAATCAGTTAATCAAACAATTATGTATTAAAACAACAGGTAGGAAGAAAAAAAAGATAAATATCATTCATATTGATGGTTATTTAGCTGATTTTCTGTCTGGAAAGACTATTGCTCCAAAATACGATGATCCTGGGAGTCCACTTATAGCTGTTACAATTAACGAGGTAGCAATACCAAATGCATTAGTGGATCTTGGAGTAGCTATTAACGTGATGACTATGGATGTAATGGAAAATTTAGGTCTAACTGATTTATGACCTACAACCACAGTCTTACAAATGGCAAATCAGTCTATAGCCATCCCAAAGGGCATCATTAAAAACATTCTCATGAAAGTTGATGGATGGGAATATCCAGTTGACTTCCAGGTAATTCAGTCACTTACACCCCAAGATAGCTATCCAATAATCCTTGGAAGACCATGGTTGGCCATGGTAGCTGCTAAGATTGATTGCAGAGAAGGGGGAATGACCATTTCGCATGGTCAAGACAGTAAACGTTTGTTCTTATATCCCCCTGCTAAACTGACAGAGCATGGAAAGGTCTGGGTTGATGAACCAAAGGAATCTAATGGTCCAGAAATCTTGGCCTCGCTAGCCATGGTAGTAATTAAACAACATGGAGAAGAACTGGAGGAGGAGTTAGTAAACAACGTAGCACGCCTTGCTATAACCCCAAATGAAGAAGAAATGATGGATGCTCCAAGAATTTTTGGGCAACCAATTGATATAAGTGGGATGGAGCAAAGCTATGCTACCATGGGAATGCCTTGTCCCTTAGCCAACACGATCCCCAAAACAAGTCATTTATTTGAAGATATCACAAGGTTTCACTAACTTATACCTCATAGTTGTCCTCTTAATACCTTGTTGTGACCAATTTATACTGTCACTTCGGCCCATCCTGGAACAAAATCAATTATGCTATTACTAGGAAAAACTTTAAACATCAATAGCTAGCTGTTAGAAACGCAAGAGGATAAATTATTCAATGTGTTGGTAAAATGGTCTAAAGCCTTTTCTTGGGATTATACAGACATGAGGGGGATTCACCCAAGTGTTTGTACTCATCACATATATACTGATCCTAGTATAAGGCCTGTTCGCCAGCCTCAAAGGAGACTCAATCCTTCATTAAAGGATCTGGTCAAAATTGAGATTGAGAAACTCCTCCGTGCAGGATTTATTTATCCTATCTCTGATAGTAAGTGGGTGTCACCTATGGTGGTTGTGCTAAAGAAAAATGGGAAATGGAGAATCTGTGTAGATTATATAGAACTCAGCAAAGCCACTCATCGAGATTATTTTCCCCTACCATTTGTTGATCAGGTTCTGGACAACTTGGCTGGAAGAAAATATTTCTCCTTTCTGGATGGATTTAGTGGTTACAATCAGATACAGGTTGCTCCAGAAGACCAAGACAAGACCACGTTTACCTGC
Organism: Sequoiadendron giganteum; assembly: GCA_007115665.2. Taxonomy (NCBI): domain Eukaryota; kingdom Viridiplantae; phylum Streptophyta; class Pinopsida; order Cupressales; family Cupressaceae; genus Sequoiadendron; species Sequoiadendron giganteum. Next base: position 21,169,968 of record CM021107.1, on the reverse strand, counting down.
CCTTGGGGCACATTTGCATACAGAGTGCTTCCTTTTGGATTTTGTAACACTCCAACAACTTTCTTGAGAGACGTTCTTGTTGTATTTGTTGCACTCGTTAATGACTGTGTAGAGGTCTATATGGACGACTTTACAGTCTATGGGTCAATATATGACGAATCTCTTCAGAACCTAGACCGAGTTCTACAAGTTTGTGAGGAAAATAGACTATCCCTTAGCCACGAAAAATATTTAATAATGGTAGAACAAGGAATAGTCTTGGGTCATCATATTTCCTTTGAGGGAATAAAGGTCAACCCTAAGAAAATCGAAGTCATCCAACAATTGACTATCCCTCAAACACAAACAGATGTTCGAAGTTTTCTTGGACATGCTGGTTACTACAGAAGGTTCATAGAAGGCTTCAATAAAATTGTGGCTCCTATGTTTTTTCTTTTACAGAAAGAAATAGAGTTTGTTTGGATGCCTGAGTGTCAGCTATCATTCAAAACCATTAAGGAAAATCTTGTCTTTGCTCTTGTACTACGAGGGCTTATGGTGCAGGAGCACCTAGAAGAACCCCTAGGAAACACTAGGAATTGGAAAGCTTTGTTTAGTTTTGTTTTAAATGTGATAAGGTCATGTTGGCCATTGAAATTGTGGAAGAGTCTTAACAAATGTCTTGGTCACGAGCTATCAAGAGTGAAAAAGGATAGAAGTTTAGATATCCAATTTGTTAGTTTCTAGGGAATTGGCAAAGGTGGCAAAATGGAACATTTTGCACTTTTTCCACCTTGTAACTAACATGTACGACCAAGGAGGTCATAACCACTTTGGGAAAGCTATTTAAGGATTGCCTCGACCTGTGTGAAAGGTTGGAAGGCACTTGAAGTTTTGTAATTTTGAATTTTTCATGAAGGAGAAGTAAGAACAGTAGAATAATTGCTAAGTTTTTTGTGTTTGTGATCTTGGCAGTGTGTTGATGGAATAACCAGGCATTGGCATATGTGTGGACAGTAATGTAGTTGTCCTCCAAGTGTTGGTTGGGTCTGCAATTAGTTGTTTCATTGGTTAAAGCTTTTAGTTTTTGTTCTCTAGGTTCTTGTTTTGGTTATTCTGACTGGCAAGTTGCAATAAATGGGGTTCTAGACCACTCTTCCCCTGTACCTAGTGTATGGTCTCTTGGAAATAGTGGCTAGGCTCCATGCCTATACTTATAGTAGTGGTAGGAGTCATTAGGAGTCAAGAATTCATGAAAGAAGACCTTTCCTAGGCGAGCTAAACAGTGCCCGGTTAGGAAAGTCAGTGGGTGCAAGGCACCTAAATTGTAGGGGTGACCTCTCCTTGCTAAATATCATGGTAGAAAGGTGGATGGAAGCCTTTCAGGGGCTTGGAACCAAGGAGGAGGTCCCAACAGTCCGTTTGATGGACAAACAAAATGACAGTCCCTCGGGTGGTCAGAAAATGGCTTAAACAAGCCTAAATCTACTAAACTAAGGGTTGGGATAGAGTACGGATGGTGGAGGCTCTAAACCCCAAAAAACTTCAAGGTGTGGGCAAGGGCATTGTGAATCCCAAGAAAATTTTTGGGTTTATTTGGAGGATTTGGGCAAACTGTCCACTTTTCTCGGGTTAGGAGGCCTAATTAGGGCTCTAGGCTTGTAGCCCTTTTCTAACCCTAGGTGAGGGTTTGGAGGTGGCGAATGTAAAATGGAGTATGGGGAACTAACCAAAACCCTAGGAAGATGGTTGGAAACCCTTGGAAGCGTACCACACACCCCTGCAATGAAGAAATGGAGATTGGAGGTTTAACTAGTCTTTAGGAAGATTAAGGGCTAGGAAGAGATTGGCAGAGAAAGCACCAAGATTGGCTTGGTTAGGGAAATGGAGATGATAGTAGGGTTGGTCAGGAGAACCAGGGGTGCCTAACAAGAATTAGGGCCTATAGGTTAAGGTGGTGGGGAGTGACACCATAGGGGATTGCCAAGGTGAGACCCAGAGCATGGAGTAGTGAGTGTTCCACCCAACCCTACCCTATCAGATTGGTATTAGAGCAAGTGAAAGATTTGGGATAGTGATTTTTATGTCAGAGGTTGAATCAAGTGGTTCTAAAACCATGGTGACCAATGCAGAATTGGCAAGAGACCTGATAGAGCAACAAGAGAAAAACAGGCAACTGGAAGAGGCAATTGAAGATATGAAGCAAAGGCTAGAAGAGGTGGTAGAGGCTGCAGGCAAGATGAAGGTACAACTAGCAGTAGTTAGAGACAAGGGTGAGGATCAGGTTGAGGAGGATATTGAACCAGACCCTAATCCTCCACTAAAGGAGGAACCCTTCCTCAAGGCATTAAAGGCTTTGAGTGGTAAAGCATTAGAAGGCATTCCCATCTTCACAGGTAGAATGGATGCAAAGTTGGTTATGGAGTGGATAGAAGGGATGGAGAATCACTTTGAGTGTGATGGAGTGACTGAGGCACAGAAGGTGAAGATAGCAAAGTCAAGGTTAAGGGGACAAGCACTAACTTGGTGGAAGTTCCTACAAGAAGAAAGAGAGAATGAAGGTAAGAAGCACATTTCAAGTTGGAAAGCTATGGTGGCCAAGGTAAAGAAGTATTATCTTCCTGAAGACTATAAGGTCCAATTGCATAAGAAGAGGCAAAACCTTAGGCAAAGAGACCTAGATGTAGCTGCCTACACAGAGGAGTTCCAAAAACTAAGTCTTAGATCTAGGGTGCAAGAAGTGGAAAGCATCAAGGTGGCGAGGTATCTAAATGGGCTCAAATGGAACATCTAAGAAGAAATGAGTCTCTTTACCCTGACCAACCTCCATAGTTGTTTTTAGATGGCTTTCAAGGTGGAGGAGAAGCTGAAAAAGAAACAAGACTCCAACTCTAAAGGCAGAGGCAAAGGCAGGGATCAAAGAGATCGAAGAGGACAGCGAGGTGGCTACCAAAGTAGAGGCAATGACCAAAGAAACCAAGGAGAGTTTAAATCCACAAATCATAGCAATGAAACACCTTCTAGAGGAGGGTATAACAAAGGTAGAGGTTCTCAAGGAGGATCCACTAGAGGAAGAGGAACAGGCAAGAGCAATTCCTATTTTGCAAACATGAAGTGCTACCATTGTGGCCAAGTTGGACATCCAGCCTATAGATGCCCGAAGAAAGAATCTACATCAAGAAATGAGAAGAGAGTGGATTATGCACAAGAGGACACCATGAGTCCTAAGTCAACTGAGGTCAGTCACATTGAATCTGAGATAGGAGAGAGTTTGATGTTTAGAAGAGTCTTGATCAGATAACCAGTCAAAGAAGAACCAAAACAAAGGAGAGCTCTATTTAGGGTAAGGTGCAAGATACTTGGTAAAGTGTGCAAGGTTATAGTCGATTCAATTTCAACAGATAACATTATATTAGAGGAGTCAGTAATGAAACTGAAATTGGTGAAGGTACCCCACACTAACCCCTACAAGGTCACATGGCTTAACAAAGGGCAAAGTGTTTTAGTGAATGAGCAAGTAACAGTGGAATTTTCCATTGGAGGGTACAAGGACAAGTTAGTTTGTGATGTCTTACCCATGGATGCATGTCATCTACTATTGGGTAGACCATGGCAATATGACAGGAGTGCCATGTATGATGGAAAAGAGAATACAATCTCATTTAAGAAGGAGGGAAAGACTTTTAAATTGTAGTCACTGTCAGAAGAAGATGAAGGACAGTCCAAGACACCAATTGTTCTAATAAGTAGTGGAAAAGAGTTCCTCAATACCCTACATGAAGGTGGAGAAGGATATGTAGTATTGTTGCAGTCTAAAGAGGAAGGTAAGACTGAAAAACTAGTCATCCCCGAAGCAGTCTAGAATTTGCTTGGAAAGTATAAAGACATAGTAAGTGATGGTACACTTGCAACTTTACCTCCTAAAAGGGTCATTAGTCATCAGATTGAATTCATACCTAGAGCATCATTACCTAACAAAGCAGCATATAAGCTTACACCTGATCATAATTTGGAAGTGGCTAGACAAGTGCAAGAGTTGTTAGAACAAAAATTGATTCAAAAGAGCATCAGCCCATGTGCAGTACCAATAGTCCTAGCAACAAAGAAGGGAGGCAAATGGAGGTTATGTACTGATTCTAGAGCAATAAATAGAATCACAATTAGGTATAGGTTCCCTATGCCTAGAATTGAAGACTTAATGGATTGTCTTGGAGGAGCTCAATATTACACCAAGTTGGATCTCAAAAGTGGATACCATCAAATCAGAATTAAGGATGGTGATGAGTGGAAGACAACATTTAAGACAAATGATGGGTTATATGAATGGAAAGTGATGCCATTTGGTCTCTCCAATGCCCCTAGCACATTCATGAGGCTCATGAATGAAGTAGTCAAAGATTTCACAGGAGTATTTGTGGTGGTATACCTTGATGACATCCTCATATTCAGTAAGACAACAGAAGAGCATTTGAAACATGTGGAGTTGGTTCTTAGAAGGTTGCAAGAGGAGAAGTTGGCAATCAATCTAGAGAAGTGTGAGTTATTTAAGCAAGAGCTTGTATATTTGGGTTTTGTAGTATCCAAAGGATCATTGAAGATGGATCCAAGCAAGGTGGAAGCAAACCTAAACTGGCCTACACCAACCACAGGGACTGAGGTAAGAAGTTTCCATGGATTGGCTCAATTCTATAGAAAATTCATAAGGAACTTTAGTGGTATATGTGCACCGGTCCTAGATACAATCAAAGGTGGTCTGAAAACCAAGTTTAAGTGGACACAAGAAGCTGAGAGAGGGTTTGAGAAACTGAAACAAGAAGTGGCAACTCAACCTATACTCTTATTACCTAGTTTTGACAAGTTGTTCACTGTTGAGTGTGATGCAAGTGGAGCTGCAGTAGGAGGAGTGTTAAGTCAAGAGGGTAGGCCTATAGCCTTCTTTAGTGAGAAGCTCAACGAAGCAAAGAAGAAGTATTCAACTTATGACTTAGAAATTTATGCTTTGGTTCAGTCACTTAAGAAGTGGAGGCATTACCTTCTACCCAAGGAATTTGTAGTCTTCACTGACAATCAAGCACTTAGTTATATGAATACTCAAGAGAAGTTGAGTAATAGGCATTTGAAATGGATGGAATATATCCAAGCTTTTACCTTTACCATCAAGCATAAGAAGGGACAGATGAATAAGGTAGCAGATGCATTGAGCAGGAGGTTGTTGACAGTACAAGAGATGCAAGTGAAGAGCATAGGGATTGAAAGCTTTAAAGATCTCTATGTAGAGGATGAAGATTTCTCATAAGCCTATAAGGTATGTTTTGACTTTGAGAATCATTTTCATAGTCAATATGCTGAGTATACATTGCAAAGTGGATTATTGTTTAAAGGGAACCAATTGTGTGTTCCAAAAGGATCAATGAGGGAAAACCTCATTCAAGAGAAGCATAATGGCAGTCTTAGTGGACATTTTGGCATCAATAAGACATTAGAGCTAGTTCAAAGGTTCTATTATTGGCCTAAATTGGCAAGAGGTGTTAGAAAGTATGTGGAAGAATGTGTTGTGTGTATGAAAGCTAAGGGAGGAGCTAGTAATGCTGGTCTTTATCAACCCCTACCCATTCCTAACAGGCCATGGGAATGTGTGAGCATGGATTTTGTGGTAGGCCTTCCTAAGACCAAGACTGGTTTTGACAATGTGTATGTAGTGGTGGAGAGATTTAGCAAAATGAGTCACTTTATTCCTTGCAAAACCACTCATGATGCTAGCTACATAGCTCATCTTTTCTTTAAGGAGGTTGTAAGGATTCATGGCTTACCTTTAAGCATTGTTTCAGACAAGGATGTTAAGTTCATGAGTCATTTTTGGAAGACTCTGTGGAGTAGATTGGGAACCAACCTATCATTTGGATTAGCTTACCATCCTCAGACCGATGGTCAAACAGAGGTGGTTAACAAGGTGTTGGGTAATCTTCTTAGGTGCCTAACCAAGGAATATGGATAGACATGGGACATGGTGATCTCACAAGCTGAGTATGCTTATAATGACAGTGTCAACCGGACCATAGGGAAGAGTCCTTTTGAGGTTGTGTATGGAATGCACCCAAGAGGTATTTGTGAGCTCGGGGATCTAGGAGCCATGGAGAATAGGAGTGGACATGCTGAAGACTTCACTCACACCATGAAAGAGATTCAGGAGCAGGTAAAGAGGACAGTCATCGAGGCTACTCAAAAATTGAAGGATAAAGTAGACATGTCAAGGAAAGATGTACAATTTGCAGTGGGGGACTTTGTCATGATTCACCTTAACAAATCAAGGTTGTAGAGGGAATGGAAACCAAGTTGCAAATGAAGAGAATAGGACCATGCAAGATATTAGCCAAGTATGGCAAGAATGCATACAAGGTGGAGTTACCTTCTGACTTGTGAATTTCACCAGTTTTCAATGTTGCAGATTTGATCAAGTACAAGGGATTAGTCCAAGAGATGGATCAGAATAGTAGGGAGGTTTTCCAAGATGTCAGTAACATAGCACTACCTATTCAAGACAAGCTTCAGGCATAAAAGATCTTGGAGTCAAGAGTGCAAAAGTATACAAGGAAGAAAGTGTACATGGAACACCTTATCAAATGGATGAGCAATCCTGAATCTGAGGCTACATGGGTCCAAGAGGATTAGTTTCAGAAGTATGGCATAGATAAGTCACTGATCTCTCCTTCCATTCCTTAGTGTTTGGCTGAGGGGGGGGGGGGGAGAATGGTACAGGAGCACCTAGAAGAACCCCTAGGAAACACTAGGAATAGGAAAGCTTTGTTAAGTTTTGTTTTAAATGTGATAAGGTCATGTTGACCATTGAAATTGTGGAAGAGTCTTAACAAATGTCTTGGCCAGGAGCTATCAGGAGTGAAAAAGGATAGAAGTTTAGATATCCAATTTGTTAGTTTCTAGGGAATTGGAAAAAGTGGCAAAATGGAACATTTTGCACTTTTGCCACCTTGTAACTAACATGTACGACCAAGGAGGTCATAACCACTTTGGGAAAGCTATTTAAGGATTGCCTCGACCTGTGTGAAAGGTTGGAAGGCACTTGAAGTTTTGTAATTTTGAATTTTTCATGAAGGATAAGTAAGAACAATAGAATAATTGCTAAGTTTTTTGTGTTTGTGATCTTGGCAGTGTGTTGATGGCATAACCAGGCATTGGCATATGTGTGGACAGTAATGTAGTTGTCCTCCAAGTGTTGGTTGGGTCTGCAATTAGTTGTTTCATTGGTTAAAGCTTTTAGTTTTTGTTCTCTAGGTTCTTGTTTTGGTTATTCTGACTGGCAAGCTGCAATAAATGGGGTTCTAGACCACTCTTCCACTGTACCTAGTGTATGGTCTCTTGGAAACAGTGGCTAGGCTCCATGCCTATACTTATAGTAGTGGTAGGAGTCATTAGGAGTCAAGAATTCATGAAAGAAGACCTTTCCTAGGCGAGCTAAACAGTGCCCGGTTAGGAAAGTCAGTGGGTGCAAGGCACCTAACTTGCAGGGGTGACCTCTCCTTGCTAAATCTCATGGTAGAAAGGTGGATGGAAGCCTTGCAGGGGCTTGGAACCAAGGAGGAGGTCCCAACAGTCCGTTTGATGGACAAACAAAATGATAGTCCATCGGGTGGTCAGAAAATGGCTTAAACAAGCCTAAATCTACTAAACTAAGGGTCAGGACAGAGTACGGATGGTGGAGGCTCTAAACCCCAAAAACCTTCAAGGTGTGGGCAAGGGCATTATGAATCCCAAGAAAATATTTTGGTTTATTTGGAGGATTTGGGCAAACTGTCCACTTTTCTCGGGTTAGGAGGCCTAATTAAGGCTCTAGGCTTGTAGCCCTTTTCTAACCCTAGGTCAGGGTTTGGAGGTGGCGAATGTAAAATGGAGTATGGGGAACTGACCAGAACCCTAGGAAGATGGTTGGAAACCCTTGGAAATGTACCACACACCCCTGCAATGAAGAAATGGAGATTGGAGGTTTAACTAGTCTTTAGGAAGATTAAGGGCTAGGAAGAGATTGGCAGAGAAAGCACCAAGATTGGCTTGGTTAGGGAAATGGAGATGATAGTAGGGTTGGTCAGGAGAACCAGGGGTGCCTAAAAAGCATTAGGGCATATAGGTTAAGGTGGTGGGGAGTGACACCATAGGGTATTTCCAAGGTGAGACCCAGAGCATGGAGTAGTGAGTGTTCCACCCAACCCTACCCTATCAGCAAAATTGGAGTATTCCCTTCCATATGTATGCAGATGCTTCTGACAATGCTATTGGTGTAGTATTGGGAAAAGAAGATGAGAATGGGGGTAAATATGCCATATATTTTATCATTAAGAATCTCACATCTGCAGAGAGAAACTATACAACAACAGAAAAATAATTCCTAGCTATTGTTCATGCCGTTAAAAAATTTCGTCACTATATTACAAGATATAAGGTTACAGTTTATACAGACCATTCAGCTGTAAAATACCTAATGAATAAACCTGTAGTTAATGGTCAGATTATGAGGTGGTTATTACTCCTTCAGGAGTTTAATGTTACGATCCTTGATAAGCCAGGGAAATATAATGTAGTAGTAGATTTCTTATCGTGAATCAAACAAGAAAAGGGTGATGGTATGCCTGTACAGTATGAGTTTCCAAATGAGAATCTATTTTCCATTTATGTAAAGTCGCCATGGTTCGAGACATTGCTAACTATTTGGCTGCCTCAGAGGTACCCCCGGGGTTCACAACAAAGCAAAGAAAGTGACTTATCAGGGAAAGTGCCCCATTCAAATGGATTAACGAAATTCTATTTCGTTGTGGACCTGATATGATCTTGAGAAGATGTGTGAGAGCGGACGAAACCTACAGCATTCTAAGGGCATGTCACGATGATCCTTCGGGAGGGCACTACTCTACGAAGAGAACTTCCCATAAAAATTTAGGCGTTGGATACTATTGACCTTCAATGCATAAAGATATTAAGAACTATGTTCATCGTTGTGATGAATGTCAGAGAGTAGGAAGACCAACTACTTCTTCGGAAATGCCTTTATTACCTCAGGTAGTGCTTAAACTATTTGAGAAATGGGGTTTAGATTTTATCATACCCATAGATCCTTCCTCTCAAGGGAAATAGTACATATTGGTTTGCACTGACTACCTAACGAAATGGGCTGAAGTTCAAGCCTTACGAGTAGCTAGGGAAGAGCAAGTCACGAACTTCCTCTATAGTAAAATCTTTCTTAGATTTGGTGCCCCTCGAACTATCGTTACTAACTAGGGACCCCAATTTATTTCCAAAGTGCTCTTGGCATTCACCAACCATTTTCAAGTCAGCCATAGAAAGTCGTCCCCTTACCACCCTCAAGCAAATGGCCAGGTGGAAGTAACTAATAAATAGCTTGAAAACATATTAACAAAAATGATTTCTTCGGGAAGAAAATATTGGGCTAGGAAACTCCTTGAAGCTGTTTGGGCATACAACACAACCTAGAAATCCACGATTGGATTCAACCCCTATGAGCTCGTTTTTGGAAAGAAACCTCTTCTTCCCATTGAGTTTGAACTACAAACTCTATGAACAACTATGGAACTAGGTATGGATTTGAAATGAGCCCAAGTTGAACAAATTCTGCAATTAAGCGAGTTGGATGAGCTTCGCTTAGACGTTGTCCATCAAATTGAACTACTTCAACATCAACAGAAAGTGTGGCATGACAAACATATTAAGGAGAGGGAGTTCCATAATGGAGATCGGGCCCTGCTATTCGATTCAAGGTACAAAGATCATAGCGAGAAGCTCATAACTCATTGGCTGAGACCTTATGAGATTTCTAAGGTCTTTTCGAATGGAACGGTTTGGTTGAAACCAATTGATGGTGACACACGAACCCTCTTAGTCAATGGTCATCGCTTGCGTGTCTACCATAAGCTGGTCAATAGGGAAGAATTCTCAAGAATGGTGGAAATGTAGGGCGAGGTCCAATGTATTTACTCTGCCAAGGCAGAGTCTATTTGGTAAAAATGCTAAAATACTGTTAAAAAATAAATTTTAAAAAAAGAAGATATATTTTGAAAATGTGTAATAGAAAGGCATGTATACCCAGATATTTCCTTTTCATTAGTTCTTCTTTTGGACTAATTTTTGTTCTATTTTGCAGGACTTATTCTACAAAAGAAATAACTTTCAAAGTACCTTCCTAAGATGCTTTGAAACTTATGGTCCTAATGCCATGAGCTCTGGAACCTGACTGTCCTTATACCCGATGCTTCAGATCTTGTACAAAATCCTCATGTCGAAAAGGCGTTCTTGCATTAAGGTTCAAAGCTCCCGAAGTTCAAAATTCATAAGTCTTGCCACTCCACCTTCATTTTGTTGTTGCTCCGGCTGCATCTTTCAGCGATGCTCTAGAACCTTCATTCTGTTGTTGCTTCAGCTACATCTTTCAGCAATGCTTCGGAACCTTCATTCCATTGTTGCTTTGGATGCATCTTTCAGCGATGCTCTGGAACCTTCATTCTGTTGCTGCTCCAGCCGCATCTTTCAGCGATGCTCCGGAACCTTCATTTCATTCCTTTTCTGTCTGCATCTTTCAACGATGCTCCAGAACTTTCATTTCATTCCTTTTCCAGCTGCATCTTTCAGCGATGCTCCAGAACCTTCATTTCATTGTCGTCCCGGTTGCATCTTTTAGTAGTGCTCCGAAACTTATTTGCCTTCTCCATCGTCAATGCATACCTCTCGCGTGCTCTGGAACATTTGCACTAGTTTCAAGCACGATGTCAATCACGTGCTCCATAACTTATTCATTAGCATTCCACCACCTTTTCATAATTTCTAAAATTCATGATACTTCCGTCATCATATCTTGTACACATGTCATCCTATCTTTTTATCATAAATAAAGCCACCAAGTACCGCAGTCCTTAATGATGGCTTAGTCATTCATGAACTTCCACGTCCATACCATAGAAAATCCATCGTCACCTCAGCCAATTCCATAACATCATCCTATCAAATCTGTAAGGTACAAGATCTTCAAACGATCACAAAATGCAAGTAAATATTAATTTTCACTTTAAGTAGGTAGTTATTTTTGAATAAAGAATAATAGATTGGCACGAACTTCCTCCTAATTTAGCAATTTGTGCCACTCGACAATCAACTACTTGTACGACAAGATTTTCGCATGCCTCCATGTAGATTAAAACTCATTTTATGGTAAGCTACAAACAAGACAAATAAATAATTTCAGTGGCTATATTTTCAAAAGTTGTTTTGTGCAAAAGCTTCATGCCGTGGTTGAAATCTTTAGCAGAGTGGAAAATAAGGAAATGGGGGGTGGTAAGAAGAAATCAGAGTCAGATTCTATAGAGAAATTGTTGGGGTTAAGAAAAATCTCTAGTTTGTTTGAAGAAGCATGGTGGTTGGACCCCATCAGGAAGTTTGAAGGTTACAACAAGAAGCTGGTGAGTGCATTTGCTGAAAACTACTCAAATGGTGAAGTGGTACTCCATGGGAAGTGTTTTAAGGTAAGTCCGAAAATCATCTCTCGATTTTCAGGTTTAGAAAATTTAGGTATAAAATTAAAAGAGACATCTCAGATAACATACCAAAAGTTGTCTGAATTATTTGTTAGAGAAGGAGACCCTCACCCCATGGTAGTAATTAGTACCAAAGGAAAAATTAAAGGGTTCTAGAGGACCTCCATACTAGAACCTTGGGGTACTGCTGTAGCGTGGATCATAAAATATTTTACTTATGAAGGTCAATTAACTGTTGTCGTAGGACCTGCTTTCCGTATGTTGATCCAGTTGCGTCATGGGAAGGAGAACCCTACTCTTAGGGTTAATTTACCTGAATTTTTATGTGACTCTCTAAATTCCTCAATAGAAAGATATAAAACAGGGTCTGAGCCACTAAAACACCATGGATTAATTCAATTGATTTGCAAATACCATTTTCGCAAGAAATCTGAGGGTAAATGGGAGAAGTTTTTGGGAGAAATTGAGAAGTCTTCAATCAAAAGGACAATAGAACTGAGGGAAACATCCCTCCAAATTGCTTCACCTTCCCGAGCAGTTTTCCCTAAGGGCTCTCCAGCTCCAGAAGCTCTGAATCCCACCACCCTTGGTGAGGAAGTGCCAAATTCTTTGATTAATGAATTCAAAACCCCTGATTTGCCAGAGCATGTTGAGCTCATCTACTTTGATATGAGTAGTTCCAAAAGAAAGAGAAAAGGGAATAGTAAATCACTTGTCACCTTCCAAGATCTTCCTCCATTAAAGAGAAGTAAGCGCCTAGCCTCAAAATTCATTGAAACCCCAATGCAGGGTACAAAAGGGAGTTCAAAAATGAAGAGGCTCAAACGGCCATCAGAACCTATTGAAATTTTTTAGCCTAGAAATGAAGAGGAAATACCACTTGCAAGAGAAGATTCAGTGGAGGGAATTCCTTCCCACTCTGCATATGTGGAGGAAGTTATCACTGAAGACATTCAAGAAAGAGAACAGGAGGGGGATGATAGTATTCTAAGACATTTGTCTCCCATTGTGGATAGAATTGTTGAGACAATTGAAATGAAGGATACCACTACGGAGATAGAGGAATTTACAATAGAGATTGATGATTTAAAGAAAAAATTGTACAAAAATGATGGACATATTGAATTGCAAAAAGAAGAGTTGATAGTGCATATTGTAGTAATCAATACAAGGGATCAAGAAATACAGGATTTGAAACTGCAACTACAGGAAAAAGACACATTAATTTATAAGTTAAAAGAGAAAATTCAAGAATTGAGTCAGAAACATAAAACTTATAATGATGACATTGCAGAAAAGAATAAAGAAATTGAAATGATAAAGAAAAATTTTGTGCTTATGTTCTCGGCTTTTGAAGAAGATAGAAAAACAAGAACTGAAGAATTAAACGCTTCCATCAACAAAGTTGTAGAGCTGGAATAGGACTTAGAGGAATACATTGTGAAACCAAAGATGGAATCAAAATAAATTCAAACTGAGCTGGTTATAATTGATTGGTTCCAGGTTCGCATTCCTCCATTACTCATGAAATGGATGGAAAAATGTTATTTCTTAAGAAATGTTCAAACTGAGAACTATAGGTTGAAAAAGGAGCTGGTACTCCTAAACGAATCATTTCACAGGGCATAAAGAGGAAAACAAGATGCATGCCAACTAGTTGATTGTCTATTATCCTGTCGAAGTCCATACATATTATACTCCATGTTTTTAAACGAACACTGGATAAGATGGAAATTATTCAGAATCTACAATGATCAACCTTATGAACCCAATGACAAAGAATTTATTAAGATATTTGTGGAATCAACCCCTGAGGATAAAGATTTGATTTGTGAATTCTTTTTGCATGATCTATTATTAGAAAATCACATTGATTTCTTTATCAATATGTTTGTTGGTGAGGTAGAATTAAGAGCCCTGTTATCTACTATGAGAAACCAGATTCATTGGCAGGAGTGCACAAAAGAATTTGTACAGATAGAAAAGACCATGGGACTTCAAATAAGATCACCAAATTCTAGGCCTGAAGGTTTCAAAGATACCTTGTCTTCTCTCTTGGTAAATGATAAAATGAAAGAAATGTATGATAACAATCTCAAACTTTGTTATAATAATTTCATAGAGCATGGGCAAAAGTTAATTGGCAAAGCATGGCATGCTTGTGAAGAGAGGTTTACTCCATTACCTGCTTATCTCAAGAAAAGAGAGGTCATTTCCCCTCTTAATATCAGATGGTCTTTTAGAAGGGCTGATGCTTTAGCCAAAATTCTACGGAACCTGAGAACAAACTAGATGGGAATGAGATATAGGCCTCCCTTGTTGCTTAATCCACCTCTTGCTTTCAATATTTCAACTGATCAAAATGATAGAATTTTTAATGAATGGAGAGAGGGTGTTATATTTCACAGAGGGTTCATCCATGACCCTGTAGCTTTTGATGCAACAACAAGAGAATAATATGACCTTAGTTCCAGATATGAGGAATGGAATAAAACTTAGGGTTATAATTATGGTGCAGGAGGACCTACCAAGAACTAGGAGGGGAAGGAAATGATGAGGTAAAAATAACCTCATCATAATGAATCAGAAAAGCTTATTTTTACAAGCTCAATCCTAAGTCTATGCCAATTTATTAAACTTTAGGAGAAATAATTGTTTATCTTTAAGGAAAATTATGTAAAATTTATTTCTTATGATCAATTGAGGAAATTTGCCAATACAGGTTTAATGGGTTGACTTGAGTGTTTTTGTAGGGAATAATCAATCATCTAGCAGCTGTTACAAAATGTTGAGCCAACACATGCCTTAAATATGGTTGAAGATAGATGTTGCGAACCTCCTCCTGAATATCAGGCTGATGAATCGAAGATTTAAGTTACTATTAATTTAATTTATGTTACCAAAAACTTCATGGCTCGTCTCGAGCCTTCTTTATGTTATCAGTTTTAAAGACATGGAAGTTAGTTAAAGTTGTTAAAGACTTTTTCAATGGCTATCCACACCATCTAGAATCTAGGATTTAGTTATAAGTTTTTCTATAAGAATGTAATTTCAAGATGGATGAATAAGACTGAGTAGTAACGTTATGTTGTTTACGTGATCTCTGAATACTGATGAATGGAAGAACTGTTTTCTGTCAATTTCAAAATTGTTGAACTATGGATGATAACTGAGAATAATGAAAGAACTCAAGAACCTGTAGTTTATGTGATTTGAGAATGAAGTGTCAACCTGTGAGCTGGCCACTCGAGGGAAGTTAGTTTAAATAGATAAGTACTTATTGTTATGTTGTTTTATTTATTACATAGGTAATTGCTCAGTAGAAACTCACTAAAGTCTATCAGTTGTTGAGTCTGAAGTTCTGAAGCACTTTTTTTTTTAATTAGTGTGAATTATTCATTGTAGTTGTTAGAATCTTTTACTATTTAAGAAAATATTTTATAGCTTGTTTACTTATTTTTCCACTTTCATAGTTTATCAGTTATTCAGTTTGCTTATTTCCATGCTTTCTAGTTTAGTTGTGATGTTTTCTAAATTAGTTATCTTATGCTTTCTAGTTTAGTATTTCCAGTTTTCTTAGGATAAATTGTTTTCTAGCTAAGAAGTTAAATGGCTTTAGATTAAAATTAATTGCAGTAGTTTCAAGAAAATCAGAAAATCTAAAATGAGTTATCCAAATCATCTTCTTTTGCAAATTGCCTTGGACACTACTTGGTCGACTTATTGACATTTTTATATACTAAAGTAATGGGACCTAACGATATTTTATCACCACCTCCTCACCAAGTCAATAAATACTACGATGTTAGTATTCTAATAAGCACCTCACTGTCATGTTAATGCCAAACTAACATCATCAACTCCTGGGGGTGCTTGCCTACAATCTTTGATGTATAATTTTCACTCAACTTCAAATGTTTCATTCTTGCTTGTTCAAACTCTAAATGGGGTCAAATTATTTTTCACTGTAGCTATTTTTAAAATTCTATGTAGTGGAAATCTTCTTTTTTTGTTTTCGTGCCTTGTATTTTTAGAAATCAAAATTTTATCAAACATTTTCTAGGTCATTTAGTATTGGGGACTTCAAGAGCTCCATTATTACACATGACTAATCCTTTTTTAGTGTTATTTATTGAAAGTGCATGATTTCTTTATAGATTGTACTAGTTATCTTCTTTAGTGCTCATTCTATATCAAAAGTATACTTCCCTCTTGTTAGCTTTATCTATAAACTATAAAATGTAAGATCAAAAGCACTCAATGTTGATTTCATAATGCACTACTTGATAAAGTGCCAAAATATCTTATGAGGATTATGAATTGAATGAATTAAAATCAAGTTCCACATTTTTTGGGGCTTTTCATCATGTGTTCCCTATTATTTGACCATTTTGTTGTCAAATCGAATCACCTATAGCTATACATGAGTTACGACCTTAACCCGGTGATTGTATCGAGGTATGTGTAGTCAAATTATGGCTAGAATAAATCTTAATTAAATTATATCATCATTTATATAGTTTTATAGAGGTAGTCAAGCATGCCTTCGTAACATCCAAAGCATAAATATAATATATATAGCAACTAGTGGTTAGTTTTTTATCATGATATTGTGAATTATGTTCTTATTGGAGATGGAGGTTTGCCCCCTTGAAGTGGCTTCTTCATATCAAGTATTAGTAGCATACATTTCTTATTATATTATTCTCTTATGCAAGTTATTTCAATAAAAATAGGTTTAAAGCAAGATCACATCAGTTAGGAGGCAAGAAACTAGGTAAAACAAATTAATTCAAGAGGTCGAATTATTTAAAGCACATATATCTTTCAATTTGGTGGATTTTAAAAAAAATTTAAGGGTTGATTAAGGATATATTGAAGCTACTATAGTCTAGATTTGAGGTTATTTGAAGTATAATTGAAGGAGTTATTGAAAAATAAGGGTTCCACTAAATTTTCTCATAGTCCTATAAAATCTTGAATTCTTTCTAAAATTTTGAGGATTGATAAAGTATATACTAAAGTTGCTACAGTTTAGATTTTGTTATGAAATAACTTGCATAATAGAATAATATAATTGGAATATGCTACAAATTCTTGATAATAATATGCCACTTCAAGGGAGCAACCTCCTAATCCACTTTGAAGGGGATAGCTCCAATATTCTTCACCAAGACCACAATACTCAACATGATGCTAATAACCTACCTATACCTCCTATATACCATACGTATCCCTAGGATATCACACAAGTTGACCTAGATAACCTTATATAAACCTTAGGAATTTACCTAAATAACTAAATAACAATATAATAATGATAATATGACTTAATAAGAGTTAAGGTAGCCACAAGTTGGCTACTCATAAAATTATACACACTATAGGGGTAGGGGCATAACATTGCCCTCCTCTTTACAAAAGAATTATCCTCAATGCTAACTTTTTCTTTAAATCTTATTCTTCATCTCATTTTTTACTTTTGCTTCATGTTCTTCTTGTTTTTGTTCCTACTTTTGTCTTTGTCTTTCTCTTTTTTAGTCTTGCTTCTTCTACTATTGCTTGTTGTTGTTGTTGTTCCTACTATTTCCTTGCTCTTTCTCTTTCTCTTTCTCTTTCTCTTTCTCTTTCTCTTTCTCTTACCCTTGTTCTTTCTCTTTCTCTAGCTCTTTCTCTTTTTCTTGTTACTTTTCTTTTTCTCCTTTTTTTTTGGCCACTTTTGTTGTGAATAAGTTCTAGAAAAAATGGTTTTACAATAAATTACACAAATGAATTCAAAATAATTTGATTTTTTTTAACTTACTAATGTCTAGATTGCACTTTTCTAGAAAAATCTCCCAAAAATTAGGTGTTTTAAAGTGTTGAGAGAGAATTTGTTGGAAAACCTAATTCTGCAATAAATCACTTAATTATGTGCCAAATACTCTGAAATTTTATTGTAAGCTCCTCTCTTACTTCTACAAAAACCCACTAAAAACTAGGAAGCAAGTTAGCAAGACTTGAAAGATATGTGCTTTCTAAATAAATTGTGCATAAACACAAATTCTATAATAAATCACTCAATTCTGCTCTAATTCCTCTAAATTTTGGACTATAGCTACTCCCATATATTCTTCAAAAACCCTTTAAAATAAAAACCAAAATTTGACAAAATCTGAGAGATATGTGTTTCCTAAAATGACCTCCAAAATTGAAAAAAATGCTTCTCGTTGTTAGCACCTGTAAAATTTGAGTGATTTTATAATGCTTTATATTATTCCCTTGTGCTCTGCATCAATTTTGGCTAATATGAGAAATTTCATTGTTGTATCATGCTCATGTCCCTTATGTGGTTGCATTACCCCTTTGTGTGGCTATGGTCAAAAACCCATTTTGCATAATGTCCAAAAGTTATCATTTTCCTTCTTCCTTCTTTTCTTCTCTAAGTCCTATCAGGGTTTCAAGTCTTGAATAGCTATTTGGACCAAGTCCAAATGTTTATTATCTTCCCGATTCCCCCTTCATTTTTTTCCCTTTTGTCCTCTTAGGAATTCGGGTCTCGAATAGACACTTGGACCAAAGTCCAAGTTTGCTCCCAACTCCTGACCCTGTTCTTCCTTTTCTCCTTCTATCTGATCGAAACTTCAGGTCCAAATCGAAATTTCAAACCAAAGTCTATTTAGTCTGAGTCATTTTTTGTTCTCCATTTCCTCTTCCTCTTTGGTCCTTCAAACTTTTGGGTTCTAGTTGGATGTTTAAAATTTCGGTCTAAAGGTTCAAATCCGGCTTCTTTCTTCACCCCCACTTTGTTCCTCTCACTTATTTTTGTTCCATCATGAATTTGGATCCCAATGGAACCTTTGGAATCTTTTTCCACAAGGCCACATGCATTTCTAAAAGTGGCTAAGTAAATATTTTATCAAAACTTTACAAGGTTTTGAAAACCAGGCCCCGACAATGGTTTCGAAAACTCATAATGAAGCCTCATAAGTAAAGTTTGTTAAAACTTTCAATGGTTCTAAGAACTTTTTCGGACTCTGATATGGTTGTCAAAACCTTGTCATGTCCCAAAAGAGGTTTCAAAATACCTTTCTTCTTCCTTCTTTTATTTTCTCTTCTTTTCCTTTTCTTTTCTTATCTTCCTTTCAACAATTGTTGAAACCTTGTCGAGCCCCAACGAAGGTTTCAAAGCCACCTTTGAAATCTGATGATGCTCCTAAAGGTTTATCGCATGTCCAAAAATTCTTAAGGCTTCTATTTCTTTATCTAAATGGGACTTAGGTTCCTAACTAGACTTTTGGACCAAGGGTCCAAAGGGTCCAAGTCTGATCAAGATCTTAGATCTCGATCGACAATTCTTGTATCTGATCATGTCAAGACTTCAAGTGTCGACAAAGTTTTCAAACTAAAGGATTGAAAGGTCTAGATCCAATTTTTTTTCTTGATCTTGATGAATTTTTTCCTTTCTTCTAGGATCTAATCGAGGTTTCAAAACTCAATTGGACTTTTGGATTTTTTGTCCAAAATTCCAGATTTGTTTCAAATTCGTGAACTTGATTTTCTTCCTTGTTGGGGCATCATATCTTTTTTGGACTTTTGGAATTTTGGCCCGATAGACTGAATCTAATTTTTGTTTCTACTCTCGCCCTTCAGTTTCTTCATTCTTAGAATCTCGTTGGGTTTTCAGAACCTGATTGGACTTTTGGACCTTCTACAAGATTTTTAATTTTTTCATCATTAATGTTGCAACAACTATTTCAACTACTAGATTTGATTCTTGGGCTACGAGAATGATCTTAAATGCATTTCTCAACAACTCCAAGTGGGACAAAATGGTTTCCATGCCTCTTTATGTACTACATGCCTTAGAGGGTCATTCTTGACCAAATTTTGCTGCATTTTTATGAAGGTTTAAGTTATTTGGTTGTAGTTTCATTAATGTGGAGGTATTTCATGGGTGTTGGGACTTGTGTGGCATGATTTCATCTCAGATTTGGATGTTCACATGTCTGTCTGTGATAAAATAAGGTTTTGGCTAAGGTTTTAGGTCCTTTTTCTGGCACTTCCACCTTCACAACTTGCAGTGGTATAAATTGCACTTTTATGCTCATTGTAAAGGTTCTGAATTTTGGTCAAAAACATAAAGAAGAGAATAGAGAAGCATTTGGAGAACTAGCAAAAGAAGAAGTATTCACAAGAAACCTTGGGTTTCCATATCCAATTCTGGGTATAGAAATTTTTGTATTGTAATGATTTGGGTTTGATCCCAGGCTTGTAATAACATGTGTAAACCTGAAGATTGAGCAATTAAAGGAAAAATAAACCTTATCAAAGTGTCTCCTTATGTATGGTATGCATTTTTAAATATATGATTGATTAGTCTTTTAGCCAAAAATTTGTAAAATTTATGCAAATATTTTGCATAGTATCTTTTCAATATAATAAACGAAATGTGTGGAGATGCTTGGGGATTACTAAGTAGATTCTGTTAATATTCTAAAAATATCTATTATCTCTCTAAATGAATGTGTAGATCCTAGCTTGCACATGCATTTACAAAGGCATAGTCTTCAGTGGTGACTTGATTAAGTCATTACCTTGTTTTTAGTTATTGCATGTGTGGTTAAATCCAAAGACTCTGTTGCCTAATGGATAAAGGTATTGGTCTGCGACTAGCTTTCTCTCCTATCATCCTCAACACACTCCAAACACATCAACTCAAAAAACCTTTTAAATTTTATTTTATGTGTTTTACTACCATGTCAGAATGAATGCAACAATAGAAGGGTGTATCATAAACTCATTCTCAAACACTAATGTGGTAGATTATCTATTAAGAAGATGATCAAACTTACTTATCCAAGAATTAGCACATGGGTAAATTATGACACCAGTATTGTGATACACTATGCGATGGGTATAGTTTGTTGTAAGGTATTGTGTAGTGTTTCAAATCATTGATTTGGCATATTAGGGAATACCCCACTTGGCCTTGCAGAGCCAGAATTGAAGGGGGTCTTACCCACCTCAATCATTATTCCTTGACTCCCCAACCTGAATATAAGTTTGTAGTTTGACACCCTTGACACCCGAAATATTATCAAACCTTATGTTGCACCCCGTGTGTTATTACCTATTTACTATTACCTTGTTTGGTTGAATTCCTTAAATATAAATGTGTTTTATGAATCTTGAATGGAAATTTATGGTGAATGGATGATTGATGCAATTTGATGTTTTATAATGATTCTAACTATGAAATATATGTGATGAATATGAATGTATTGTTATCAAGCTAATTATCGTTGTGATGTACTAAGCTGAATGCAAGAACAGGTTTGAACCTCTGAAAGAGAGGGGAAGTATCACTTGGGAGAATAACTTGGTCTGGTAACCCTTAATAAACCTAATTGAGCATACACACACTCATGCCCTAGTTGGTCTTAGTTGAGTTAATTTAGTTCGAGTATATGGTAAGTGATCTTCAGTTTTGGTAGTGAATGTTTATATTGATTTACAATCTTGTTTTATGAATGTTTGGATTAAGGAATGTGATTAAGTCTTGATGTTGAGTGGAAGTCCTTCCTTGTGTGTTTATTGTTATATTGATGAGATATATGCATAAAATTTATATATATGTATATATGTACGTGTCTACAATAAACTCATACATGTGAGTGAATACGTACATGAGTATATGTAGGTAGACGTACCTACGCGTGCTCATGGATGGATTACTCATATGCATGGGAATATTGATTGGACTAAGGTGACATATATATACACTTCGTGTATATATGTCGATCGATGGATATGAGAGTATGAGTGTTTTTGTAAAGGTATTAAAATAATATTATGTACATATGTACATATTATATATATATATATATTAATATATATATATATTAATATATATGTATAAAATAATATAGCTACATATATAATAATATATAAATGTGTATATATATACACGTAATGTTATTCAATATATATTTATATATATTTGATAATTGATAATTAATGCATTTGATAACCATGTGAAATGAGCATATATTAATATATATATGTATATATATTACGAAGGATATATATACATATATAATATATAAATGACAATCATTTGAGATATTTATGTAAGCGCAATACATAGCACTAAAGCTAATAATAGTGAAGCGCACTTTAAATGAAACATGGGCGCATATGGCACTACCTTGTTAAGGCATTGCAAAGTATAAACCCGCACATAAAGCAAACATATGACTAAGTCAACTTAGACATGAGTCATGTATGAAATGGGAAGTGTTGTGTATATGTTGCAAAAGTAAGTAAATGCAAATTTTTTAAAATGTAGAATTAGTCTTTACCCGTGCTATCTTAAAGGGCACCAGTGTATGAAATGTGGCACTAATACAAAAGTATATGGAATGCATAAGAAGTCTTTTTCACTACACTTAAGTTTGGAAAATCAATATCTTGGCCATGAAACTCAATCAATGTAAACTTGGAAAAAATATAAGAAGAAATTCGATTTGCAAACCAAATAGGAGACTTGTTAATAAACTTGTTAATTTGACTCACTAAAAGAGTCTTGTTGTCCCTCGAAACAAGTCGACTCATCCATTTGAAAGATGAGGACTATTATGTGTTGCAAACATGTAAGTTAGTTTGATGAGTCATTGCATGGGGATAAAAAGGTGGCATAAGTATTAGGTTGTTTGTAGCCTTTGGTTGCTCACATTTTAATATATATAGAGGTGCTCATTCTACCATTTGCTACACTTTTCAATCTAATTACCTTGTTATTTAGTTGTATTTTCTATGCTAGTGAGTTGAGAACTTGAGAGTTAGAAAGTTGCTTTGCTAGTTTACATTTGTGATTGTTGAGAGAATTGGTGAGAGGCTAGAAGTGGGAATTAAGTTGATCTTAGAGGAAGTAACAAGCGGGCTTGAGGAATTGAGCTAGGAAGGGAGATTAATCAATTGGATATTTTATACGGGAATATATGGGAGTTTGTATGAATGCAATGTATTTATACTACACGTAGTTACCATCACTATATGTAAGTTGTCTATGCTAGATGTATGTAGCATAAAGTAAGAACTTGATAGAATCATTTTGGTAGTAAAGTCATTTTGATTATGAGTTGTTAGTAAGTTATTCATGGGTTTAGTTTGATCGATGGGAAAGGGGGTAACCTAGATATAGAGTATGAATGGTCAAAAACCAAACTGAGCTAAGAAGGTGGGTGAAATAGATGACTCTCACTCAAAATACTAGGTGATGAATTCTTTGGCCAAAGTAGTGTAAGTAGCCACTATTTACACTATCAATTCACTGTGATCTAGGTTTACATACTAGGCTAGGAATGTCATACATGTAGGTTGTAGCCAATGTATGGTAGCTCTAGATATGTAGGAAACAACACCATGCTTAGAAAAGGCTAGGGTTATGAAGTTACCAAACCAATCTCTTCGTCAAAGGGTAGGTCCATCTTACCAGTTTGGTAGATGTGTGGGGACTACAATAAGTCTTTGGTTGGTGAAAAAGCACTTGAGTGATGCTTCTCCTCATGCAGTTAGTGGCCAAGATTTGAGGGGGATATTTTAGACCATTTGTAATTTCTATATTCAGTAAGCTTGTTGAAGCTATTTATGTAAAATTATATCCATCTCTATGGGAATTATAAATATGAAATGTCATATTAATATTATGTAACATCATTACTTGTATTAATAAAAGAAATTATTTTGTATGCAAATGGGAAAGTTTAGAAAGGTTATGTTTCAAATGTGCATTTATTATTCAAAGAAAAATGAAATTTTTATTGCTCTTCAATGTTATATGCATACTCTATTCACTTGTGGGTAAAACATACTAAAATTACTGGGTAGAACAATGGGCATGTTGCACATGGTATCAAAGCTACCAGGTTTAACTCTAGAACCTATGTGCTTTCTAAGTTTCCAATCCGACATTATATGAGTTTAATGTTTGGAAATTCTTGTGCTAGGATGGTGCATCTTAGGATGACTACAAGAAAGTTAGTGATTGGTAATGAGCACTACCTAAGGGTTGAGAAGGAAAAATAAGCCCTTGTTCGAACCATAGAGGGAACCAATCATGACAATTCCATTTGGCTGAGTGACACTAAGACTATCAGCCATGCCCTTTGACGAATCGGTCAAGAGAAAAGAAGGATGAGAGAGACTATCAACTTCAACCTTTTACCTTCTATCTCACTGGCCAAGTCAGACTCTTTACCACTTTCTAGGGATATGCCCTTAGAATGTAGTGTTAGTACAACAATGATATTTAGGGACCCTTGTGTTCTTCCTATGGTAGAAATTGTAATAGCCTCAAGTGGTGAATTAGAGGAGTGTGTTCCTTAAAAATATGTATATGAGGATAGGTTTGAGGGATATTTTCCTTTTGATGAAGTATATGAGCAAAAATATGAGGGGTATACCCCACGTAGTTATGTATCAGAGAGTGAATCCAAGGATACTCTCCCTTAGACTATCTGAATAGTCATTCCATGCAAACTCAAGTATATTGAAATCCTTTTTAATCTTAATGAAAAACATGTTTTTGGAAAAACTTGTGTATAAGTTATTTATGGAATTCCTTATATGAATGATTTTTCTTTTAGATGATTTTAGAAAATTAAGTAAACTTTATTAGATCTAATTTAATGAAACCTCTAGGTATAAATATTCTTGGGAAAAATGGTTAGGACACGAATTAAAATTGGGGGAAGTCAAGAAGTAGGTCAAGGTACTGAGAATGCTGAAGCTAAGTTGGACCGCATCTTGGCTATAATGGATGAAACAAGAGAAAGGATATGAAACCTCGAGTAGGAGGTAAGAGGGAAAGAAAGGGAGTATCAAGAAGTTCCAAATAATGATGAAGAAGTTCCTAAAAATGAAGAAGGGGAGAATTCTCATGATACACCCATTCTAGTGAACATGAGGATGAGGAGTCACAGTCAAGGTCAAATGAAACTAAAAGGAAACAATTGACAAATGAGTTATCTTGTGACATGAGGAAGATCACACCTCCAAAGTTTGAAGGTAGTGCTTCTAGGGATGTGGCCGAGGCATGGCTTATGGATATATGGAAAAATCACTTTAAGATTAGGAATTACTTTGAGGTCACTAAAGTCATTTGGGGAGATTTCCAGTTGGCTAGTGAAGCATCCAACTGGTGGATGAATAAGAAGATGGAGCTTGGTCTCAGTTCCTTGAGGCTAACATGGAGTGAATTTGTAGATATTTTCTAGAAATGGTGATTACTGCAACTCTTCTACGATAAAAAAACTCATTGATTTCTAGAATATGAAGCAAAGAGATTCTTTGGTGAGTGAATATTGGGAAAAGTTCACTCGCCTCCTAAGGTGTGTACCCATGTACCAAAAGGATGAGTGATTCTAAATAAGGAATTTTATCATGGGTCTCAATGCCCAAATAGGTGGTGAAGTAGACGTGCACGGTCCTGCTGCCATGGAATTGTTGTACGAAAATCTCATTAATCAGGAACAAAAGCGTAAGTCTATTTCAAAATACTAGGAAAGGAATAGAAATAAGTTCAATTTGACATAGGCCAATCAAGCTTCAAAGAAGCCTAGTGAAGGGAAAAAAAATTCAGAAGCAAGGGGACAAGGGACCCCAACAAAATTGGAATGAACTAAGAAGGGACCGAAGAGGAAGCAACAACAATTACAACAACTTCAACGACAATGCTAGTAGGAATGTTAGTAACTCTAGAAGACCTACAAAAAAGAGGGGACTAGTGAAAAGATGTTTTACATGTGGGGATGACCGCTTTTCTAGTCAGTGCCCTAACAAGTCGACAAGGTCACAACCACGTGGGAACCCTCTTCCTCCGCAACAAGTTGCATTCCAACAAAGGATCCATGTTGCAATAAATAACCAACAAGTAAAGTACCAATTTACTTTGGTAGAAGTCTCTGGTACTTTGTTTGGCACTCCCATCACAATTTTAATAGATACTGGTGCCACGAAAAAATTTATTTCTCCTAGAATAGCAAGTCAAATGTCTACAAAAGCAGGTTTTATGGAAAAATCTTGGATTGATGAATATGAAAACCAAACAAGAGTTGAAGTAATTTAACATCTATTTGAAGCAAGGGTTGAACTTCCAAGTTTCTCTACAAAGGTAAATTTGTACGTAGCTCCCTTAGGTTCTTATGATGTAATCTTAAGGATGAATTGGCTATGGAAACATAGGTCCAAAGTTGTTTGCCATGATAAAACCGTAGAGTGCTTAGATGATCTAGGTAACTGGGTGTCATTGCAAGGAACACTTAGAGAAGTTAAGTTGCAATAGATTTCAGCTGTGCAAATGCATAGGGCGAAAAAAAAGGTTATCAACTCTTCACAGTAAAAATGGAAAAACTTGAGGAATATAAGGAAGTCATTATTCAAGATGATGTTATGTATTATGAACCTAAAGATCTCCAAGAATTCGAAGATGGAGAGGTGGTGGAAACAAGGAAATTAAATATGGAGAAATATCCTGTCCTACAAAAATTTGTAGATATATTTCCAAATGAACTACTTGGGTTTCCTCCCAAGAGAGTATTTGATTTCTCCATTGACATAGTCCCTAGGTCAGAACCTATATCAAAAGTACCGTATAGGATGACCACAACAAAATCAATTGAGTTAAAGGCACAATTAGAAGAATTGTTGTCTAAAGGACTAATAAGACCCAATGTTTCACCCTGAGGAGCACCTATGATCTTCATAAAGAAGAAAGATGGTACACTACACTTGTGTATTGACTATCAGTTGCTTATGCTACACCCCAAATATGTAATTACTATTTACTATTACTATGTAGGGTAAATGTGAACGTAATTTATATTCTAATGGTGAATAAGATGTGCTTGCACTTTGTTATCAGTGCATTAAGAATGAATTTTATTTCATTTAATGAAGAAATGCATATATGTGAAATGGATGGTTATTGAATTAATATTCTAACTATGGAGATGTATTATGTGTAATGCATATTTTTTTAAATAGTTGACTACCTTGGTCATATTTTGAGAATGTGGATGCAAGTATATGTTCATTCTTCTAGGTGGAGGGGAAGTATCACTCAGGAGAAGATCTTGGTTGGGTAACTAGTAACGTAACCTATCTGAGCTTATTCACACACTCACAGTAGATTGGTCAAGTCTAGTCATTAATATGGGAAGTAGGTAAGTCATCCTTAATTTGATGTGCTTGCATTAGTAAGGGTCTTGTTTACTATTGAGTGCATTATTGGGTGATGTTATTTGTTTGAGCTTGTGATTCCTTCCTCATGTTAATGTGCTTGTTTACATGGTTGAATGAGTATTGGGATATATGCATATGTCGACATATGCGTACGATGGATATAATGGGATGTCCATACAAGTATGATGACATATGTATAGACATGCATGCATGCATATAAATATTATTATGATGTTATATTTCTTTGAACTTTCCGTTGATACATATCTACATTAAAAGTATGCATGTATATGAGTATACACATAAATTGATCCATGTCTGAGAGCATAATCATATGCATGTATGTGTAAGTAGAAATACTTACAAACATACTCAAATGAGGAATCGATTATATATATGTGAATATATAAATACACTTAACAAATGTGTGTATCAATGAGAATAGGATAAGAAAGGGTAAACTATTATATATATGTGTAAACATATTAAATATGTATATGTACATATATGTGTATATGTGTATGTATGTATGTATACTGATAAATTACTCATGGGTAATGATAATATGGATATGTGCACTCACATATCGAATGATGTTTTAAAAAGTATATTATAAATATATGTTTGTAAATATATATGTTATATATAATGTAATATGTGTATATGTTATATTATATAAAGTATATATATATATATATATATATATATATATATAATGTATGAATACATGACTATTCTATTAGTGTTGTTCTATACATATGACTAACACGTGATATACCTTGAAATGTGATGAGCCTAGTTTTTGGTCCAATTTTGGGTAGAATCTATAGTTTATTTGTTTTTGAAAAGTTAAACAACATTTACAGGGCATTGTACCCTTCACAACAAGCCACTAGGGCCAAAAAAGGATTAGTCTTAAACAACTTTTGTAAACAAAAAAAACCAGAGACAACCCAAAGGCAGCACATCAACAGCCGAGAGACAGCTGACAGTCCAGTACCAGGAGCAACTAACTGGCCTCATCCTAGTTTTTAATCAGGAGGTCCACCGCCTCATCTCCCACCCACTCTTTTTTTTCCTGGCTATTGTTCCCCTCCAGTTCCTCTTTTATGGCATTTGACAGAGTACTCATAACAAAGTGGCCCAACTTCATAGTGAAGTGGGTCAGCCCCTGAAATATTTTGTCTAGAGTGTCCAATCTCTTCACCATCTTATCTGAATCCACCACAACATCCATAGCACCTTGAACCTCACCAAGCTCATCCACCAGTGGCTGCGGAGAGTGCGAGCCAGAGCCATCAAAAGGAAGCTTGCTGTCAACCGGAGTAAGCTGGGGCCTTTCCACCAAATCTTCCACATCTTCAGACTCTTCTTCCTTGTAACCCTTGCTATCTGATTGCTCCTCCTCTGAATCCTCAATGATTAACCTCTTCTTGCTATTCTTGGCCAGCCTCCGGGATCTCCTCCTAACACTTTCCCCTCCGATCATCTCCGTGTTCCCCACAACCGTATCCCCTCCGGAATCTTTCCTAAACACATTCTTACCCTTGCCATCTTTAACAGTCGCAGCCTGCATGCATTTCTCCTTGCCTTTTTTTGACATAGTGACATTAACAATCGTGTCAGCCTGAGTGGCTTTTAGCTCACAAAGCCCTTCTGCCGCACTGACATGGGCCTTGCCTAACCCACCCTTAAGCTTTTTGGTGGTAAATTTGGTTTTGGCATTCCCCACATTGTCGATATTAGCCTTCCGAGGAGGACTCTTGGACTCGACCGAGGAGATATGTATCATAGAGAGGGGTTCAATGTTCTCAACACGAATAGCAGTGATGGCTTTAGGCGGGCAGAGGGCAAGATGGAAGTGATACAAGCAAAGGATCAGGCCCTGATGGAGTGAGGGCTGCAGGAGATCACAGGGATTTCGGCTGGTCGAAGCTTTACACTTTTCCATCGAACTTTCCAGGTCCATCAGAAGGAAAAACGGGAAACTAAGCAACATTTTATGTCTAAGGTGATTTAACAGAGGAAAATGATAAAAGAAATAAGTTTTGTATCTACCTTCCAGCGTCACATATTTCATCAGTGCCATGCAAACCTGGTCCCATGGCTTAGGAAGCTCTTCCCTTTCAAACTCTGCCCAGTTCCTAACTGGGGTCTCCACTCCTCTGAAAAACACCTTAAGGCTCTCATGGTCTGACTTTTTAGTGTGTTTAGGATATTTTTTCCCCATGCACAGTAAGCCTGTAGCCTGTGCAATGACATCCTCACTAATTTCAAACGAAATCCCTCCAATGGAAACCCTCCCGTCCTTCCAAGAACTAGCAAACTAACCCGATAAAATAGAATCATGACCGACTAAGCATTCCATGAGCGGAGCAATCTCTCCCTCCACACAAATGTGCCAAACTAGCAGGTTGTTACGAAATTCATTACAATTGTCTGGTTTCGTTTGAACGCGATCACCACCCATACTACCAGACTGCACAGAAAGCTCACAGAGATGCAAGAAAAACCAAAAGTAACAGTTGCGGACAATAATCACTAATAGATAGTTAAGGCAGGGATTACAACGAAGCAAATTAAACCCCGCATACCATTCACATGCACAGAGAGGAAAAATGCGACAATGAGAAAATACAGAAGAATTAATGAGTTTATGATTATAGTAGAGAAGGTAAAAATTGGCAGAAATGTAGGGAAAGCACGAAAAACCATGTGGACGGACCAACCCACTAAATTTAGTAAACCTCCAAAAAAAGCCACAGGAATCCCTAGCTAAACTAGCCAACCCGAAGTCTCTAGAATGCATCCAAATCGCATCAAGGAAAGTCACATCATTATAAATACACTCACTCCAAATGCAGTGAGGAGATTGAACAAGCAATCCAATTCCCAAAAGAGTAGCATGCACAATACGGTCCCACATCTGATAAGAAGTCACATCCTTCCAATTAACCCACATCACGTTGCCAACACTAGACTTGATCACCTCAATTAAATCCCTTCCCTGCCATCTCATCATAATCTTATAAACTAAACCCATTCACCAAGTCCAAAGGACAAACACGTGGATGCTCCTTTCCCTACCCCACACACGCTCAACTTTACCAGGAAAACTCCACCTGTACTCCATACCAATATTGACAATCATCCACCCGCACACCCAAATTAACCAGTGGGCCCCCCAATCAGCTCTTGTCATCCAAAAGTTGCAAATCATTATAAAGCATGGTAGCCTTGTCCCGCTCTATCAAAGCTTGAATATTTAGCGGCAGTCTTTCTTTTTTCCTCCAACATCTATCCAAATCCCAACCCGAACCAAGATTTGCCAAAGCATCCGCCACACGGTTACCTTCTCTGAAAATATGAGTCACCTTTTTGTCTCTTAATTTAGACATAAGGAAGCTAGTATCCATCAAAATGTCTTTGGTATTCCAAACTATGAATCTATCTTTTTCCACAGCATCCGTCACCGTTTTGGAATCTCCTTCAATATGGAGATAGCCAATCTCCAAAGAAACAACAATTTTGAGGCCCATGAATAGCACACGAGCCTCAGCAACTAGAGCTGACTAAACCCCAATGCCACCAACAAACCCCGCCACCATATTTCCCATAGAGTCTCTGATAATCCCACCTATACTAAAGTTGACATGGACTTTGATATTAAATGTTGATATTTTTATAGAGTTTCCCTCAAACCAATAGACATTGGGTTTAATTCTATTTCTGCCAATTTTAATGCCATTAGCCTATTATGTGGACTATCTATAATAATTTTGCATGTGGTTAATGAATGTTCTTTAAGGTGGTTATAGATGTGTAATTATTATGTGTACTAACATTGCCATGCAAACATACTTGAGGATACTAAATTGAGAAATGCAATCGCCAACTGGTCATGCAGAGGAATCGTTCAAGGGTCAACTGAAGGATGACGATAGGAGATTCCCCATGTCAACCGCATGTAACCACCTTGCATTGGTCTTTCATGATGATTGAGCAGACACGGGTGTTACTACAGTGTTGAGTTCTCATTTGGACATGCATGTCTAACCGAATTCCCTGCATGTGTAACCGCCCTTCTATTCTTTTCTTTGTTTTCCCTAAATGGCATCCTCTCAGTTAGTGGGAGTTGACTACCTCATTTAGTTGATAGTATAAGTAAGGTTCAGATCCTCCTTCTTCAGAGTTTCTAAGTTATTGATGTTGTACGATCTGATAATATACTAGCATTTCCAGACAAGCTACTTTTTTGTACTTACATTTCCCAATGAATAAGATAAAATTATGAGTTGAGCATTTGAGTTTATATTAGTTTTAGAGGATAATCATCCAAGGGGGCCCACTTGGCGAGTAATCCATCCTTTATTTTAACTAGATTAGTTATTAGTTTATGTTTAGTACTTAGTTAAGAATTTGGCACCGACTGTTCCTGCAACCACTAGAATTTCATTCTGTGACTGTTCCTGTAGCCAAAGCAGACATAGTAGTTTCTTGTTGTTTGCTCAGATTTTCATTCCTGTCATGCATGTTCAACTTAGTTTAATTGTTGAGTGATGTTCAAAATTTACTTTGTTTCTTTCCATGCAATTTACTTTCAGTATTGAATCTTTCTTAGTTGTAGAATGAGGATGACTATTTTGAGTTCCTAGTGCACATACTATACTGACCCATTTCAAGTTCACGTCCCTGGGTTGACAATTTAAATGCACCTTCATGATGGTTAAAGTGGTTATTCAGGTTAGATGTCCAATCTCTTAATCATGATTGTAAAGGATTAGTTATCAAATCATTGTAGGAGGCTGACATTTTTGGCGCCATTGTCGGGGATGGTGTCAAACTAGGGAGTTAGTCATTGCTAGTTTTTCTTGTTGTAGTATTTCTAGAATTTATTATTAGTATTTAGAAGTTATGATCCACTATTCTTTCACCAATTATTTGTGTGAGTTGGTTGATGTTGAGTTGATATCACATGCATAGAAGAAGAAGAGATGCTTATGGGAGATTCCTTCCTAACAATCTTGATCCATTCCAGCTAGTTGAGTATCAAAATCTACCCAGAAATGAAGAAGAAGAAGAGCCACACCCCTTTGTTGATACATTTCCTGACTTAACCAGTTCTGAAGTTTCCCTTGAAGATCAAAATCCAATTGAAAAACCCTCTACTTTGGAACTTCCTCAAGCAGGCATGTGTGATGCAAATGGAAATAGGCCTAACAGGCAGAACCAACCAACTTTTCCTTTCCCCATTGCTCATCACAATGAAGTAGACAACCTCAAAAATATCCCTGCTTCAGTCCTTCCTAAGTTCTATGAAGGTCTTTCTAAGGGTTCAAGTGGACTGTTCAGTTATGTTTTTCCTCTGAATTGTGTGATTGCCACCAAGTTTACTAGACATTAGTAGGGACTCTACACTTGGTAAGAAATTTGACTCTCAATGCACATGTCTTGTTAAATGAGCCATGTTAGATCAAGAATATATAATTTTCATGGTTTATTAATCTCACAAATAAATATATAGGATTGAAGCCTTGACATTGGTCTACATTGATAGTCAATTCCATTTTAATTGGCACAATGATATTTTGTCTAGCAAGCCCCAACCCTTGCTAATAACACATGATGAAGGTAAATGAATTTTACTCAAAAATGCAAGAGATAATAGTGATAAATGGTTGAGTCTTATTAACATAAAGCTCATAACCAATCTTTATAGTTGTAGAATGCAAAAATGCATAAGTCTAAGAAATAAAAACCCTAGAGGAGCTAGAGGAAGAACCCTTAGAATGAATACAAGTGTTGCTTTTATAGATAAAGCATAACTTGGATTATTACAAACCAAACCCTAACCCAACTAGGGTTAGCAGTCAACATAGGTATGATCAGGGAATATTGAGGAGATATGTCCATGAAAATCAATACCCAAACAAGCCTGGAGAACCTTGATGTGCATGCCATACTTGTGCAATGAATGCTGAAAGTAGAAATGCTTCTAAAATCCTCCATGAAATCAATGATTATGGGTATGGAATGAGTCAGAAGGGACAATAATTAGCAATAAATGAGAATGGGTTCCCATAATCCATCTTGTAGTTGTCAAAGAATGCATTAAATGTTGTCTCTGAAGCAGGTAGTTGATGAGGTGGTTTGGGCATTAATAGTGTCTCCCTGAAGAAACACACCAAACTACAAAATTGTCGAGCCTTCGAACTCAAACGAATCATTGGTTATGAATTAAATGGTCTAGATCTATGAAAAGACATCTTCATCGAGGGTTGGGCATTAGGCCTACAATATACCTATTGGCATCAAACCTTGGACTTCAGGCTTCAAGAATCAAGCCTATCGGTTGTAGAAGAAAGGAGGGAAGAAGGTCAAAACAACGAGGTCTAAAAGGACTGCTTTTTTAGGTGTTAGAGGTCGGGAAGAAGGTATAAACCCTTCCTCAGATGTGAAAGGAGTAAGAGGGATGCTTGATGCATGATGTCCAAAATATTCATACTTAAGAAATATTTTGAAGGTGTCTTCAAAAATCGAGGTCGAGAAGGAGGGCTTATGCCTTATCGAAAGAATACGATAAAGGGTAGAAGAAAAGATCAAAAGTTTATATTTGAAGTAAGTCATCAAAGGTTAGGGATCGGGAGGAAGGCATATACCTTTCCATAGATGTGAAAAGAGTAAAGGGGAAGCATGGCACTTGACGCCCAAAAAATTTAGACTTAGTCGAATGTTTTGAGTCCTAATTGGAGATTGGGAAGAAGGAAGGCGAAAGGCTGAAGGCCTAATGCCTAAAAGACAAAAGGTAAAATCAAGGATCGGGGATTAGGAGGAATGCATATGCATTAAGAAGAAAAGAAGAAAAGAAGGAAGGAGGTAGAGGGAGATCTCAACACCCAAAAGATTGAGACTTAAACAAAATGAAAAGGCCTAATTGG
Organism: Sequoiadendron giganteum; assembly: GCA_007115665.2. Classification (NCBI taxonomy): domain Eukaryota; kingdom Viridiplantae; phylum Streptophyta; class Pinopsida; order Cupressales; family Cupressaceae; genus Sequoiadendron; species Sequoiadendron giganteum. The sequence continues at coordinate 21,136,277 of CM021107.1, read as the reverse complement.
GCTTCAACAATCGAAGGAAAGGCTCAAGGCTTACAAAGAGAGCGATAAGGATTAAAGGGTAAGGTCGAGGGTTGACACCCAAAATACTTAGCTAAAAAAGGTAAGAAGAAGTGAAAAATATGGAGTATTGGGGCTGATGGAGAAGGTATGCCAATAGAGAGGTAAGCGAAAACCTGAAAGCTCAAAACCTTAGTACTTAGTCAATTTTAGGACTACTTCAAGGAAAATTCATGTAAGATGGCCCATGTAGGATCTCTCATATTGATTCTTATTGATGGGTCATCTAAGGGTGGCATGAAATTTCAACAAATACATAATTTGATTTATAGATCTTTCAAAATACCTTTTATTTATATTTTTTGTTCCTATTCCTCATCTCAGGATTTTCTTACTACTTGATAGGGAACTAATCCTTTACCTCATTTGTTTCCTCCTTTATGAAGACACTTCTTGCTCTACCTTGGTCATTATTAATTTATCTATTTCTCATTATAATTAATCTTGACCTGAGTAATGAAAATAATAGTTAGTGCCCTAATTTCTTGATCTAATGGTCTTCTCAATCTGACATCAGATTCAAATGTCTCAATATTATGCATACCATCATGGTCTTCTTCTTCATTAGATTTTTTTTGCTAATGGTAATTATAATTCTGACATATTTTTTTATGGACATATATGTTAGTACATCCTTCATCAAAAGAGTACTTTTTATTTGTTGAACAAAATCTAGTTGACATCATGTTAACATCATAATTTCCATCATGGGGGTTTTCACAATAATTACAGGGATTAGGATGATCTTCAAAATATTGTGCAATAATTCACTATTGAGGAGAATGAGGTAGTTGATAAGCCATGCACAAAGGGTTATCCTCTACAAGATTTGCATTATTTATTTTTAGAGGATTAAGAGTTTCTTTTTTAGGAACTACCCTTTAGTGTTTTTGTACAAGTTTACCATTATGCCAATTTGTATTATAAGGTTGATCAAATAGTTTAGGTATTTTGTCTTCCTTTTTATAGTTAGGTTTATCATGGGATAAACCTTTTTCATTTCTTGCCAACTTATAACTTAAATATTTTAAGGCATTTATAACCTTATCAAGATTGTCTTCATATTATGAGGCCTTTGCTTGATGTCTCTTAGGATTCTACAATATATTGACATCATCTCTTTTGCTGACTTTGTCAAATGCTTTTATTTTTCTTTTAATATGCATAACTATTTTAAAACAATCTCTTAAAGAGTTAGGATCTTTGTATATTAATTCATATCCCATTTTTGTATCATAGGTATTACAATATAGAAATAAATGCATAGGTTCACTTGGTCTCATAGACTATGGAATTTTATTCATGAACTTGATGAATCTAGTGTTAAAATCTAGGGTAGATTCATTATAACCTTTACTGATACCGGTGAATTAATTTACAACGAATCTAGGGTCAATTTTGTCACCATATTTCTCTCTAAATATGCTCTTGAATTCATCCCATGACCCAATGCGACCATCAGGTAAGCCTTTGTACTAGTCCCTTACATAATCTATCAGAGACTACATAAACAATTTCATCACCACATCCTCATCTTCTATTTCAAAATCATCTATCAGATTTAGAAAGGTTCTAAGATGATCTTCCCTTGATAATGAATTATTTCTAGAGAATCTAGATAATACATTTCTAATTATCATTTGGCAAAGCATTTGGGTACCCAAGGATACCAACAAAATCTAGTTGCATGTATCTTTCCAACTGCAAGGGTCTTCTTGTTGGGAGGTTCCCAGTAACATAATTTACTAGGGGGTTAACTTGAATGTTTTGTTGGTTATCAACATTTTAGACCCCTTAGTGGATTAAGATTTTTTCCACTTACTTGACCATCCACATTTGAATTATATTACTAATAATTTGCATAGCCCCTAGATTTTTCTATGGTAGATGAGACTATGGGTTATGTGTGGGTATGCTTTGATTTATTAGGGCACTTACTTAGGCATAAGATGTTTGTATAATTCTTTGTTGTGGAGTAGAAGTGGTAATATTTGTCACTGGGGTATTTTTTACATAACTTATAGGTATATTTTGGAAATTTAGACCTCTAGTAGGGAGAGCTTAAGAATTAGAACCAAAGACAAATGGATTTCTTGATCGATAAGACAATTTTAGAGCATATATCCTTCTTTTCATGTCATCTCTAATTTTAATGCTTTCCATTCTTTCCAACTCTATCTTAAGATCTTCGACCTCTTTTTGTAACTCCCTTTCGGTCTAGATTTGTAATCCAGATGTAGAAGCCATTTTTGAAGATAAATTAACATTTGGATTATACAACATAGCATGAGAATTAGGAGTTAATCCTAATGATAAGTTAACTGGTTGACTAGAAGGCCTATTTGCATGATTATTTTGAAAATTTATAGTTACAACCATAGTTGGAGAATCTAATTATGCATACACACCTTCTCTAAGGTCATATTATCTTTGGGCTTGTTCTCTTTCCTTTTCTAATTTTCCATGAAAGCATCTTGATTTGACCAGAATTTCTCACTTCTCATATATTCATCCAACGTATTAGTTCTTTGAACATCACTACCCAACAATGGAGTAGTAAGAGTACTTTCTCCATTGTTCATTAAATTATTATCAAGAGGATCAGTAGACTTACCCGTATCTTTTTATTTCCAGGTTTGTCTTGGAGGTTGAAGCTCACCAACCAACTTCTTGTTTGGATCTGTGTTGAACAAATATCTTCCATCCATACTTGATTATAATATTTTTCTTCTTACAATTTCATTGGCAAGGAGATATTTCAAATTCACCACACACAAATGGGAATAAAGATTTAACAAATTTCATATAAATAACGAGTTACATACACAAATGATCATGTGTAAGGATTTTAAACAATATAATATTTTTAATATAAATATTTATTAGAATCTATCCAAAAGGATGCTATTGGACTCATAAATATTTATGTTATTCCTAAAAAAGTTGCCAATATATTGGTTTGTTTTTAATTCCCAATCAATTCTTGAAACTATCTAAAGAATTTTCCAATTCTTATGCTCAAATATTTCAAGGAGTTGGCCAACAAACAAGAGATTGACTATACAATTTTCTCCTCTACACTTTAGGTTCTAAGAGACTTAGGAGGGTGATCCCTAACAATATCAAATGGATTTACACTCTATACCAAGATATTGTTTAAAAAGATACGCTCTCATAAAATATTGCCAAAAATTCCAAATATATTAGACCTAATTGGCAAGATTCTTGGTGACTGTTACTCACTGGATATGAGAATGTGAATAAAATTAAAGGAATAAGTTACAAAATAAATGGGAGATTTATTTGAAATATATTGACCATGGAAATATAGCCAATATTCATACTTAGAGTGGTACCTTAAACCTAGGTTACAGAGTCCAAAATGAAATGCAATTAACCTTTGAATATATATATATATTGTGAAAGCTCATATATCATTGCCTTACAATGATATTATTTTAAAAATTACAATCAATTTTACTTAGCAATCCTTGAATATATTAAGACTCTCAATATTTCAAACATATAAATTTTAATCTATTACTTGAATAAAAGCCATATAAGAAACATTCATTTGCAGTAAAAGCAACGATGAACAAAAATGATCCTTGATTATTTTTTACTCATAAGAGAAATGACATATTCATTTGGAGACAATTGGTTGTGAATTTATCACAATATATTCATATATTTAGAATTTTTATTGGTGTATAAAAATTATAGTTGCATTCACATTTCTTCTCTGGAAGACCTAGAGTCCACAAATAAACTTGATTTGCTTATAAAAATCCAAGATCCTTTCAAAGTGGCTCAAAATTCCATTTATGGAAACAAGGGAGAAACAATCTTAAAGCCATGGATATATGTCACATTTTCATTTGGAAATCTTGTCCTAAGGATAAAAAATAAACTATTAAAACTACTTTGTAGAAGGCAAAAAGTGCATCACTAGAAGACAAAACCATTTTAGAAGTTGTTTGAAGAAGATATTTTTTATTCTAAAATGATGACACAAAATGGAGGTGTGATCATTTTGTTGAGCTCCTTCATTTACTTTGAGAATATATCTTATTAAAAATTGTTGGAGAAGATGACGACAAGACCACAAAAGACAAAAATAGGCTCGAGACATACCCACCTTAACAAAATGACAAAAGAAGTTGGAGGAGATAATTATTCAATATATTTCTCTAACCAAGAGTTATACTCCTCCTCCGAAGGTCACTGAAAGTTCAACAACTTTTGAACCTTATTATTATGGGTGTCATATCTTGCATTAGTTATACCCTTTGTCTCTTTTGTAAAACTATCCAAATCAGACTCTCATATAAATAAATCATCAATTGAAGTATTTAGTAATGCTAGATCTAGCCTGCCATATATATAAATAAATGCTAAAAAGGTAGCGATAACATCAACAAATTCAGATTTATATACATCTAGAGGCTTGATAATGCCAAAATTATCCATAATTTTGGGCATTACTCCCTTTTCCATGTTCTCAAACATCTTCAGCTTGGATTTCATTTGTATGTCTAATTTAGCCTAGAAAGCTAAGACCTCCCCTAGTAAATCAAGGTGCTCAATGAATTGTCCAAGGTTTTTGGGAGCATTATTATCAAAAGAAGCCCTTTTACTGATTTATTTGATGGATGTAGCCCTAAGAATTCAATTATTTAATCTCTTAGAAACTTTCCTAAAATTACATGTTCTTAACATATTCTTTTTATGAATCGTCATATTCTTTCCATGCACCCTCAATTTTATGTAGGATACAAGAGAGTCTATGGTCAAGCAAATCATCAATTATATCGGTGGCCACCTTTTTTACCTCTTCCTTAGCCATTCTATCATTTTATTGAATCTATTTTAATTATTGTTTCAAATCCTTTATGTTGGAAATTCAAGGTGAAACTTGCAATAATAGGACTTAATAATGTGTTTGCAAATTTGAAATTATATTTCCAAGATTACCATGAAGTGATAATGTGATTAACAATTCCAAACATGAAAGAAAAATTGCAATATCACAAGTAGAGAATAACAAAACTCCTCTCTAAATTTTGGAAGCACTTTGTTACTCTGACAACTTGCAAACAAACTCTACAAACCACCATCTCAATGCTCCAATATATAGAAGTTTATGAGAGAGAATACCATAAATGGTATCCCAAAACAACAAGTAAAACCACTTGGAAGAACCCACACCCCCATTAGTGGAAAACCCATAAGCATGGTGAAAAATATTAAATGATCACATGGCCTTCACATAGGCACCAAACCCATAGCCAATCAAAATTGGTCAATGCCAAGTGCTCCATAAGTCTCTGGTGGCTTTGATGGCTAAAACCAAAAATATGAACCAACATGCAAACTTGGGTGCCCCACCATGAAAAACATACAAATAACATGCAAGGACATGTATTGCAAGTGTTCCCCACCTATAAATTGTACCCCCAAATGGAATATGCTCTCAGGATGCTCTATACCCATCACTATAGTGGGTCCACCTCTTTAAATGCAATTATAATTTGTCATAGGAAAATAAATAATAAATATTTTCCCCTCATGTCCTCTAGAACACTTTCCAAAGAATTTGGAGACACATAATTATTAAATTAGGATAGCAATTATAATGTCACCTATCCTAACATTCTTCCACTTGATATTATACATTGTAATTGCATCCATGAGATACAAATAAAATATATAATCAAGTATAGTGATCAAGGCCCATGGCCTTCCTATACCAAGAGAACTTATTTGTGGTCATTGGCTTTATGAGAGAATCTACAACATTATCCAAAGTGTCAACCTTCTCAATCAAGACCTTACCATTCTCAACCATTTCTCACAAAAAGTGATACTGAACATCAACATGCTTAGTACGAGCATGATGCATAAGATTTTTGGCTAAACATATGGAACTCTAACTATCACATCCAATCCTTACTGTCCTGCAATCAAAACCAATGCCATTACCAGGTCTTTATAACCAAACTTCCTCCTTAGAGGCATGTGTTATAGCAACCATATACTTTCCTTTGATGGTGGATAATGCAATTGTAGGCTGCCTCTTACTCATCCAACTCACTGCACCTCCAAACAAAGTAAAAACATAGCCACTAGTGGACCTTCGACTATCCAAGTCACTTGCCCAATCTACATAAAAAACCCTATATGTCTAATGACTTAATTACATCATTAGTACCATGATAAACCAAATAATAATTTGAAGTACTATGCAAATATCTAAACACCCTCTTAACAAAATTCTAATGCTCTCTACCAAGGTTAGACATAAAATTTCTCAAAATCCCACTACTTGGGCTATATTTGATCTAGTGTAAACCATTACATACATCAAAATACCAACGACACTAGCATAAGGAGTGTTAGACATATCTTTGAAATAATCATCAAAATTAGGACACATGTCTAAACTCAAATTAGTACCAACCAAAAATGGAATATTAACTGGTTTACAGTCATGCATACTAAACCTCTACAAAATGGTATCGACATACTTACTTTGAATTAACCAAAGATTTTTGTGAACCCGATCCCTACTAATATTCATCTCAAGGATATATTTTGTAGCTCCCAAATCCTTCATATCAAATATGCTAGAAAGCTAAGCCTTAAGCTCCCTAATCATCACCTTTTTGTTACCCATAAACAACATATCATCAACATACAAGACAATGATTAGTATCTAATCATAAATAACCTTAATGTAAACACAATGATCCCCCTCACTCATAACAAAACCCAAATTTAATGCAAATGCATCAAACTTCTGGTATATAAATATCTCTTTAACCTGTAAACAAAGTGTTCTTTTCCTTTCACAACAAAGCCGTCAGGTTGTCACAAATAAATCTCTTCCTCAAGATCCTCATGCAAGAAAGCAATTTTAACATCTATTTTCTCTATCTCAAAATCATAAGCAAAAATAATATATAATAGGAATATAATAGAAGTTAACTTAGCAACATGAGAGAATTTTTTTATTGAAATCAACTTCCTCTCTTTGGGAGTAGCCCTTGGCCACCAATATAGCCTTGTACTGCTCTAACCGACCATCTACAATAGATTTATTTTTAAATACCCACTTGCAACCAATGGGCTTCCTTCCTTTGGGAAAACTCACAAGACCCCAGGTATCACAACTATCCAAAGCAATCATCTCCTCCTACATGTCCTGTATCCAAGACTCACGTTCTTATGAAGAAAGAGCCTCCTTGTAGGATCTAGGTTCCTTTTCAATACTCAAAAAAGAAAATACACAACGAAAAATAGATGGGCTGTACTTGTCAATTGGATTTTTTTGTCTTGTGGGTCTCCTCAAGGTAGGAGTAAGGGGTTCCTGCTGCTCTTCTTCTTCCATATTCTCATCCTGCACATCATTTGAACTCTTTGAACCCTCTTCTTATTCACCATCCTCTAATCCATCTGGTTGTTCTTCCACATGTGCATCTTCCTACTTCTCAATATTTGTCTCAAAGTTTTTGTCTTATATTTTTCCTTTGGTTGTTCTTCACCTGAGTAAGCTCTAAACTCCCTAAAAATCATATCCCTAGAGAAAACCATTTTACGGGTTAGTGGATTCCAAAGCTTATAACCTTTTACATTCTCACTGTAACCAACAAAGATATATTTTTATACTTTTGGATCCAATTTAGAATACTTCTCTTGAGGCACATGAACAAAATCCTCACAACCAAAGACCTTTAAATGTGAAACTAAAGGCTCTCTACCTATCCACACTTTATAAGGAGTTTTATCAACAAGAGCTAAAGAAGGATATCTATTAATCAAATAACATGCAATACTTATAGCTTCTACCCAAAAACATCTATCAAGATTAGCACCACTCAAAATGATCCTAGCTCTTTCTATCAAGGTTCGGTTCATTACTTCTGCTACCCCATTTTGTTGGGGTGCATATGGAGTAGTCTTTCTCCAAACAATACTTTTATGTTTTCAGAACTCATCAAATTCCCTAGAACAATATTCACCCCCATTGTTAGATCTCAACACCCTTATTTAATAATCTTTTTGCTTCTCAACTAAGGCTTTAAATTCCTCAAACTTAATGAAAACATCAAATTTTACATGCATAAAATAAATCCAGGTGTATCTTGAGACATCATCAATGGAAGTAACATAATAACAAGATTTTCCAAAAGAGTCAACATCCACTGGTCCAAACACATTTGAATGAATGATCTCTAATAATATCTTACCTTTATCAATCCCATTAGGAAATGATGATCTATTATGTTTACCAAACACGTAATGCTCAAAATTTTTTTTTTATTAATAGAATAATAAAAAATACCATCAACCAAATTTTTATTCAAAATGGTCTTAAGACCCTTTTCACTTATGTGACCCAATCTATGGTGCCACAATATACATGCATTTTTAATGCCAATTACATTGGTAGAGTTATAAAAAGTGGAAGCATTAAGCCTAAACAAAGTCTCAATATGAGATCCTTTAGCTATTACCAAACTCCCTCTTACCAACTTGCAACTAGACTTGTCAAATTCCACATGAATTCCAAAATAGTTCAACTTGGATACTAAAAGTAATTTTCTCACAAGTCCTAGAATATGTAAAAAATGATCAAGGGTTTTAACCCTTCCATCATTAAAACACAACCTTACCTTTCCCTTACCAACAATATTCTTCATGTTATTATCACCAAGGAAAAATGCTCCCCCATCATAAGTTTAATATGAAGTAAACCACTCCTTGTGAGGAGTCATATAGTAGGAGCAACCTGAATCAATAAGCCAAGCATCATCAATAATAGTGTTAGAATAAATAAACAAAGCATCAAAATCACCATCTTCTGAGGACTTTTTTGCGGAAGTATCCAAACTCTTTTTCTTGTTTCTAAACTCCTTCACATGTCCTCTCTTACCATAATTCCAACAATTTACTCTTCTTTGGGGTTTTAGAACATCATTTAGACTTGTCTCTCTTTTTGTCCCCTTTAGGCCCTCCTTTTTCTTTGGACCTTCCTTGCAAATGTAAGGCATCTTGGGGGCCCACATTCATGGACTTTCTCCTCATATATTTTGAAATAAGTATAGCAATGAGACTATCCATCTTTGGTTTTGTAACACCACCACTTATGACAACAATTAGATTTTCCAAAGATTTGAGTAAAGAACAAAGCAACAAAATACATTTATCTTCTTCTTCTATCTTAACATCTACAAATGCAAGTTGACTTATAATCATATTAAAATCATTTAAATGTTCTATAATAGAATCAACATCCTTCATTTTCAAAGAATACAAACATATTTTGAGATATAACTTATTTGCTATACTTTTGGTTTGATAAATTTCACCTATCCTCCTCCACAACTTATATGCGGTAGATTCTTCTGAAACATTCAGGAGGAAAAAATCTGCAAGACACAACCAAATGTTTTCCCATGCCTTCTTGTCCATTTTCTTCCAATCTTCATCAAATATTGATTCTAGTTTTTTTTCACTTGAAACTACCAAACACTAATCTCTCTCTTCTACCAACCACTAATCTCTCTCTTCAAGCAGATCCTCCATCTTCAACTTCTATATCTCGTAACTAGTGTCATTGAACTTCTCAATATCTAAATGAGAGGTAGAAGCCACAATTTTCAGTCTTCTTCATAAATCTACAAAACCCACAATGCACAAACTCCCACTGCAACCAAAAATCCTTCAACACTTAAAATAAAGGCATCCCTCTCTTAACAAAACCATTAGCTCTAATACCAAATGTTGAAAATTCAAGGTGAAACTTGCAACGATAGAACTTAATAATTTGTTTGCAAATCTGAAATTATATATCTAGATTACCATAAAGTGATAATGTGATTAACAATTCCAAACATGAAAGAAAAATGACAATACCACAAGTAGAGAATAACAAGTGACACAAGATATACGTGGAGAAACCCTTGCGGGAAAAACTCCATGCTTGAAGAGGTCCAATGTTTGTATTAATCTTCAAATGAGATAAAACAATACAAAACTCCTATCTAAATTTTGATAGCAGTTTGTTACTTTGACAACCTGCAAACAAACTCTATAAATCACCATCTCAATGCTCCAATATATAGAAGTTTGTGGGAGAGAATACCATAAATGTTATCCCCAAAAAACAAGAAAAACCACCTAGAAAAGTCCACGCCCCCTTAGTGGACAACCCATAAGCATGGTGAAAAATATTAAATGATCACATGGCCTTCACATGGCCACCAAACCCATATCCAATCAAAATTGGTCAATACCAAGTGCTCCATAACTCTCTAGTGGCTTTGACGGCTAAAACCCAAAACATGCACCAACATGCAAACTTAGGCAACCCACCATACAAAACATACAAATAACATGCAAAGACATGCATTGCAAAGTGGTCCCCACCTAGAAGTTGGATGCCCAAAGGGAATATTCTCTCAAGATGCTCTATAACCATCATTGTAGTGGGTCCACCTATTTAAATGCAATTACAATTTTTCATAGGAAAATAAATAATAAATATTTTTTCCCTCATGTCCTCTAGAACACTTTCCAAAGAACGTGGAGATGCACAATTATCAACTTAGAATAGCAATTATAATGTCACCTATCCTAACACTTTATCCTAATAGATAAGGTCTCTCTATCCTGAGTTGAAAACTCAATTGATCCTGACTATGAAGTGGGAGGATGTCACATCTCAATTTTTTACACCATATTGTTTCCATGCATAAACTTAGCTAGCGAATAATTATGGTGCATGATTGTTATTATGATTAGTTACTTTGATCATTGTATGTCTATCGTTCAAAATAAATTTGCATGATATATAAATATTAATGGTGGCATAAAATATTTAATCGTTTATTTGAGAAGTTTCTTTAATTATTTTAAGAGAAAGTGGTAATTAATGTTCATAATGATTTTGAAGGAATCAATAGTCATAACTGACCCTTAACTTAAAAGAATGGTTTGCATGCTTCTAGAAATGAAAGCAATTAATGATTTTCTTATGGCTAAGAACCTATAAGCATATATTTTGTATGCATGTATATTATATTATTAGCATAAAAAGCATTTTTAATGTAAGAGAACATGGGCTAGCATTTGAAACAGTTGTGGAAATAATTCCAAAATGGATAAAGAGAGCAGGTTGGTTGGTTATGGGTGCTGAATTATATTGTGCATGATATTTTTTGTAAAACATAGCTGGCTGCTGTTCATAATGCCCTTTTTCCTCTAGTATGAGAGTAGTGTGCATGAGGATAATGAGAGCTTATTCCATCTTTGAGTGGGAATATTGAAATTCGGGAGGAAGAAAAAATTGACAAAGGGCATCTAGAAGAGGGATTCTCAGAGGAGAGCATGCCGAGGAACTTGGTTATGTGGCATTGGCTATGTCTCAGAGCTTTCACTCAAAGAACAAGAAGAAATTCTAATTCTAGTTCTTTCACAAGTAAGCTATTTTTGGTCATTTTGAAATCTATTTCGTTGAATATGCATTTGCACCTTCCCTATAATTTAATTGATGCTCATGATAAAAGATTTAGGATGATCGACCATTCTATTCTTGGGTCATATTGTTTGAATGTAGGAACTCATTTGTAAATGAGATCTGAGTCATTAGTGAGTACTTATTTTAAAATAGCTTCATTTAGTGAATACCCAATTGGATTACGACTATAATTTGGAAGATTTTTGCTTCTTATCCAACATAGGAATCCATTTGTTGAACGAAATCCTTACCTATGGAATTAAATTCTTCGAATAGAGAATGGTTCTCTATTTCTTTTTGCAAGTGTTATTGTGACCACCGTTTATAGTGTTGTATTTCCTTAATAATTAGTCAAATGATAATCATCGTTTAGGGTTACCATAACTTAACTCTGTTGTTTGAGTATGTAATGTTTTTGGAAAAACTGTGTGTTTGAGCTGAACGTTAGGGATCGTTTGGGTTACCATAACTTAACTCTATTGTTTGAGTTGAACGTTAGGGATTGTTTGGGAATGAAGGTTGACTAGAACGATCCCTATCATTTTGTCTTTAATGCCTGTCAAAGGATGATTCTATCATTCAGTGATAATGCATGTTATCGAATAATAATAATCATTTTAAAGCACATTGAGGAACATTCTCTATCATTTTGTTTATACATACTATTGAACGATTTCATTTTTCTATTCAATGCACCACTTATAGAATGGCACTTCATCATGGAATGCACCACTTATGAGGATATCCGTACTCAACACGAAAATAGTTTGAAATTTGATAATATGCACCAACTCTTTGGGGAAGACAAGATTAATCAGACAACTAGCCTTCTATTCAAAATTAATAGTAGGAGACTCGACTTGGAAAAGAGCATGAAGACAGATTAGGCTTGGTTTTCTCTTGGTCCCTTAGACTGTTTAGTCTCGTGGACGTCATTAAAATCTTTCATTCATTCATGCTTACTATCGAACTATTACCTTCGTTACTAGTTAATGAATGTTGATGAACATTTAACTATCGTACCATATAAAAAGTTATTGCATGTTGTAAATTACTCCTGCATAAAATTAGATTTCATTATGTTGAAGGTTAGAAAATTGCTACCCATTATATAGTGGAGTCATGAATATAAGTATTCATTATATAAGGAAGGAATTGAATTTGGGACAATCCTTACAAGCATTTATTTTACTTAAACACCACAACTTCTCAGGTGTTTTTTCCTATCTCAACATTGGTGTATTATTTTGTCCTCAATGCTAGACTTTATATGAAAATTTATCTGGTACGTTTTGAGAAAATCCTATAGCAAAGGAATTTATTGACACCGCATTGTTGAGGTGATATGATGTTCAACCCTTGAGTATTGTCCGGGGGTCAAAACCAGTATGTGAAAATACAAGCAACCTTATCAATAAATACTTTTATGCAATATTTGCAATCTTAATATTCCTTTCATGACTTGCATGCACATCTTGGTATCCTCTTGGCGTAAGCCTATCCCCTTCAGAATGAATAATGGGTGTAAGTTTCCTGTATTGTTGTTTTTGACCTTCTTTGTTAAGTGTTCCATTGATACATTATTATGACAAGCTAAATCTCATGCATGTGATAATATTGATTGAAGCCATGAATGTCTAGGCACATGGGAGTCCGCAATAGTCATATCCTCTACAACCATATAAGCATAGCAATAATAATTAAATCCTATTGAATATTGCATGGAATTAATCTTTAATGACCTAAACCTTCTATGAGAATGAATCGGGTGGTCGATTTGGTTAACTCCCATGAAATAAGGGATTGATAATGGATTTATAACAAACAATAAAATGCATAAATAAAACTCTAGAGATGGATTTATACTTGTGGTGTTGTAGTAAAGGTGAACAAATTTATTATGATTCCACTTCTATTGGAATTAGGAAGTTAAGATCAATTGGCTATAGAACAACCATTGATAGTCAAGATTGAAGACTCTTTCTCTAGTCAGCTTGGCATTAAGAATATTTTGTTTGGTCATTTGGTCAACTTTATCCTTTTTTAATAAGATTGTTTCTATAAGATAAATTAGAGTATTTCTTCGGATGTAATTTGCTTAAATTACAACCATATTTATCATATTGAAGAGAAAATATACTTGAAACTTCTTGATTCATGAGAAGAAGGTAGTCACTATTATTTAAAAATATTCATATAGATCTTCCTAGTGAATAGAATGATCATCGTGAAAACATTGAATAATGGATACAATTTAAATAGTTACCATTTCAATTGTAATATAACATATCGCTATATGTTCAAGGGGTGTCTTACTATCAAGATATTGTGCTTTATGAACCACCATACATGCAGATATTGTTAGTTGCATGATTTGATGTCTAAGATGGTTCATTCTAAAAATGGAATGCTTGCTTGATAAAATTTTGATTTTGTTTTTCCATGTAAGAAAGGTAATGCTTGCTCATAAATCCATCGAACATGTTTCCGCATGATAATTGGATAGGAGGTAATTTGGTAATGAAATATTTGCTTAAGAATGTATACTCATATATACCCATATATATGTATATACATACATACATGAGCTCTAAATTCTTTAATTAATATTAAATTTTAATTACTTCCATGCTATTACTTGCATGCTCATACATTAGATCCACTTAATTACTTGAATTGCACTAAGACAAGATTATTGGAACTTTTGCATGCATGTAGACATGTTATCATAATAGCAGACTAGAACTTGTAAAGATTTACTTGTTGCTTTCAAGAAATGATGGACTTGGCAACATTGATGGTAATCTAACATGTATCCTTCATGAATGATTATGTATGTGCAAAAGCATCAAGCATGATGACATTTTGGTGAAACTTTGTGATTATCATGATTGTTATCACTCTATATTGCATCCTTGCTAAGTTGTAGAACTTAGCTTACTAGTGAAACATGGGATCCTTTCCAGGTTTTTGGGTTACCTACAACAAAAAGAAACCTCCAGAGAGGGATGGTTTCCTTGATACCTCACCTAAAATGAAACTAACTATTGCTTACTAAGAAAAAGGATAGAAGGAAAGGTTTTGAAAATGAAACTTAAGCTCCTATTGAGGTGATGCACCAAAAATATGCTTTCTTAGACCTTGGAATATTGCTTTGACATACAACTAATGATCTAGGAGGATCTAGAAAACCTCAAAAATTCATAGTCTCAGAATCCAATGGAACCATCGCCATGTCAAAGTGCTAAAAAACTGGACCCAACGCAACTTGAACGGGTGAAAAAGGAGCTCATACACCAAAGTAATGGTCAGTCAAAGTTGGGGTCAAACCAAGTACAAAGGCCAATAAAAAAGGTAAAAAAATTAGTCATTCCAAAAATGGTCAAAGGTGGCATCACATTGAAGAGCTCATTTCCATGGTTGCAACACCACTCGTTTCATTGAAAACGGAGCTCGTACGACGAAGATATGGCTAATCAAAGTTGAAGGTTGATTAGATGCTGACGTGGCAGTTGATTGGATGTTGATGTGGCA
Source organism: Sequoiadendron giganteum (assembly GCA_007115665.2). Taxonomy (NCBI): domain Eukaryota; kingdom Viridiplantae; phylum Streptophyta; class Pinopsida; order Cupressales; family Cupressaceae; genus Sequoiadendron; species Sequoiadendron giganteum. The sequence goes on along the minus strand of CM021107.1, from coordinate 21,121,165 downwards.
AGTGCAGGTGATGTGGCAAAAAAGTGGATCGCCCTCACTAAATTCATGTACCACCACTATACCATGCTTTATTTTTGAGAAATAAAGTGGCAGAGGTTTATTTTATTTCACAAAATCCATTTTATGGGATTCCAAGCGGATTTTGTGGGATTTAAAGGCAACGGATTAAAACAAAATCTCCTAAAAATTAAAAAAATAAACCCTTTCAAACAATAATGAATAAGCACGAATCTCTTAAGTTTAAAGAATTTAACCCCCAAATAAAAGTAGAAAATCCAAAATTAAAATACTAACCCCTATATATAAGGGTCTAATCCTTTAGAATATTAAAGTTTGTTTACATTGTTGGAATCAAGGAACATTGAGGGGGGGGGGAGGGTGAATCAGTGTTTTGCAATTTTTAACTTTATTGATCTACTCCTTCAAGTATTTATAAAATTTAATCAAAAGAAATATGCATGAACATAAAGCAAACAACCACAACACAATAACATGAGAATTTTTACGTGGAAACCCTATTAGGGGAAAAACCACGGTGGATGGCCAATCCAAAATATTATTTGAGTATACTCAATTTGTTTTTACATAATGGGTATGCACTTGCTCACTACTCAAACAAGACTCACTGTCTTATAAAGATAATTAGATTAAATCCATTTGATAAATTGAACTGAGAAAATAACATCTACAAATGCTTGATTACAGTTCCGGTTAGGCTCAACGATCGATCTTCTATCCTTCTGACTGATTCTACGCTTCTTCTCTGCTCTGCTCAAACTCGCATCATAAAATCCTTAATGCACAAGTGAAACTATGCATAATCACTATGTAGCCCTTCTGATATTCGCAACACACATTGAAAAACACCTTGTTCATATCTCAAAATGATATGATTGAACCCCTATATATATCTGTGACTAAGAATTTAATTTCTTTCTGCCGGCTCAAACAAAAGTATGAAAATATATTCAAACTATTGGCTCAATCCATGATTAATTCTTGATGCGCATCAACCAAAGTCGGCTCCAACATAGTAGGGACCTAAATAAATATTGTCAAACACAAAAATACTTAAGCAATTACTTCCCAAACATCTACGATATGTTATATCTTCGAAGTCGGCTTTTTGCACTGATAAACATGAAATTAATTAATTGAATCTTCAAACTTGCATACCAATGAATTCACACCCTAGATAAGATAGTATGTACACCAAAATATCTTCCCTGAGATCCATAACTCAAAATAATAACATAAAATCCTCATGTGAATCGATGAACACAAAGCTGCTGGATGTTATGTTCTTCCTTGACTATCTTCAATCTGATTTCCGGTATGATCAAATGATGACATGCAGATCCAATCACCGAATAGGGTTGCCATCAATGGCAACACCAAATGATATTTGTAGTGTCTCTTGCCAACAATCTCCCCCTTTGGCATTGATGGCAACACTTAGTGAAAAATGACTAAGTGTCAGATTAGTACCAACATGAATTACACTGCCAACTTGAAAATTTCAAAAGCACAACTCTCCCCCTGAGACATGATTAAGACATTTTGCACTCTACTATTCATCCCCTTTGACATTAATGGAAAAGGCAGGAATCCACATACCAAAAATCAAACAAAATTGTTATGAACAAACTGCATATGTACAAAGATGCTTCTTCAACTTACATAAACTTGAAAACATCTACAAAATCTTTCTTCAACAGGATCAAATTTGTGTCCCAAACCCTTTTGAGACTCTCCAAAATTGTCATGTCACCACAAACTAAGTAAGATTGTGTCTCTATAGACTCAAGGTTGATTGGGTCACTAACTGCCATAGCATCTTCAACTTCCTTTAATGCACTCAACATTATTTCTATCTTCGGACCAATTAGGCCTCTAAGCTCACACACTCTTTCCACAATTCTATCATTGTAATGCTTCAAGCTCCTTATCTTGTCAAGCAAAGATATCACCTGACTTTATTGCTTTCCGACACCACCAACTAAAGGATCAAAAGCTTCAAAAATAGCAGTTAACTATTTTTCAAGATCCTTAACCTTCTTCTCATTGACCTCAGTAAATTTAAACAAAGACAAACATGAATTATAGATATTTCCACCTTCAAATAGAGCACTTTGAACATTGTTCACATAGGTGGTTAACAAAGTTTTATCATTAGCAATCATTCCTTTCAACCTATTGAATCTTTTGGCATCAAATTCCTTCTGAACTTTAACCATGGTTGAATTCTCAAGAGACTCGAAATGAGTACTTACAGAGTTAATGAGCTTCTTTAGTTCACTAGAGGAGGAACCAGATGGATCCTTGACATGAGTAGATATTATTTTCTCTAGAACTCTAGATGCAAGTTTTAAAAGTTCACTATCCTCAATGTGAGATTTCAACAATTCTTCTCTAACCTTTTCCTAGACAAATGATGCTACCTTCATTTTCTGAATTGGGGACCAAATGGATAGGTCGATAGGACCTTCAACCAATTCAGGGTCAAATTCTTCTTGTTGCTCTACCAGAAATTTCTTCACTGCCTCTGCAGTGTCTCTTACTTCCATTGGAACTTCCTTTATATCAACTTTCCTTTCCTCAACCACTATTTTCTCAACTGCAGATTCTCGCTTATCTTCAGGAATCTCAACTTTCTCAACCGATACAATTTTAGGAGCTTCAATCTCCATAGGTACTTCTGTATTATCTACATCAAGAGGAATCTGAGTATCTTCAACTATATCTTGTTTTTCTTCTTCTTCTTCTAGAGTAGAATGGGCATCTTTATCATGTGCTTCTTCAAAGACAACATTGATTTTGTTACTTAACAAAAGTTTCTCAAATTTGTTCAGTTTCTTTTGCAACTTCATCAGTTTCATTGATCCTGAGTTTGTTCACCTTTGTCTTGATCTTGAATTCCTTTTTAGCTTTATTCAAGATTGCCTTCATTTCTTCCAAAGACATCACCAGACATAATTCTACAATAATTCTCTCTCTCATTTGCTCTTCTTTTGTTCTAGCATTTACTCTTCTCATTTCTAAAATCTCATACAAGCTTTTTGGTAAACCGAACATTATTTCAATAAGAACCTTATTGAAAATTTTTAAATGCTTTATTGTTGCCTCCTCAAGAGTTCTTTGGCCAGATTTATCAAAGGTTTCATACCATTTACAAAGCAGCTTAAGATTGCCATCTTTGACCAAAGCTTTCTCAACCTCTTCTATTGACATACCAAATTTGTCAATTTTTACCTTCTTCTTTGCTTTGTCTTCTTCACTGGAGGGCTTTCTTTTAGAAATTGTTGTTGCCTTTGTACCTTGATGCTTAATTTCTCTTACTCCTTCATCAGATTCTATTTCTTCATCTTCAGAGATTGCCACATAAACTCTTTTTCTTTTATCCTTCTTCCTTTTACCTTCCTTATCGGATGCCTTCATTTGAGTTTGCACAGGAATTGGCTTCACTGCAAGGGCGGATAGGGGTCCATAGCTCCTTGTTGACATAGTTCGGGCAGAGGATGCTACCGGACTAGCGGATTCAATTCTTATTGGCTCTTTTTTTGCTTCAGCTTCTTCTCTCTTCCTTCTAGCTTCTTTCAATTTTTCTACAAATATATCCATTCTTTCTGCAATGATTTCCACTTCGTTTCTTAATCTTTTGACTATCACAAGTTTTCTTAGTTCATTGTGCACACGTATATCCTTTTTTGAAAAAGTACCAAATCTTTCTTTAGATGAGTCTTGAGGTTTGCTCAACAAATTTTTAGCATACATATCCAAAATGTTTTCCTCAACCTCATATCCCATTGACATGATCCAAACTATTCTATGATTTGTTGCTTCCATTAGGCATTGATCAATGTCAAACATAAAGCAAATAGTATCTTTGTACTTCTACACAATAGATGTGGGAATTCTTTCTCTAGCATGCATCATACTTTGAATTTTTTTGAAGTATCCCTAGATTGTAGCATTATTTGTCTTAATCCTGGTTTATCTTTTTTCCAAAGTACCTTTCCAAATCCTGGAACTTCATTCATGAAGTAAAAGAACAAACATAACAAAAAGTTACCATACTTAAGGAATTCTTCTTATCCTTCTTGATTTTGCCAAGATTTTCCATCGACTGACTTCTTAGCAACTCACATAGATCATAGTTGCATTTTCCTTTACCATCTGATATGCTGCATAAATGGTTGTGCCAGATACATAATTTTCTTGGCTGGAATGATAGATTTTATAACCAATAACCATAAATGTAAATCTAACATCTACATCAATAAGATCATCAATTGTCATCGCTCTTCTGTCATACTTAGAACCAGTTGCATTAGTAACTATTTGATTCTTTACAGATTTTAAGATCGACAACCCACCAGAGGAATTTAAACCTGTAACAACACTTATAGCTTCTTTTGTAATCTTGAAGGGTTGATTCAACCACATGAATTCTACATGAACTTGACTCAAGATGTACCAGACCCTTCGCTCTCTTCAAAGATGAGAAATTTAATAATCTATGTAAATGTCTTCTCTTATAGGGTTTTGAATTCTAGGTTGACACAAAAGTCTTCTCCTATAATGTGATTGTTATACAAATTCAGTAACTGCGAGCTTCCTAACTCTTCAATGTTTGTGTGGATGTATGCCCTAATATCTTCAATGTGTAAGACTCTGTATGAAATAGACAAAAATGCACCTAACGGGTCTATCTCAACAGATTTGAAAGGATGCCACTTGAATTTCGGACGGGGTCTATCCTTGATATCAACTACCAATGGAGTATTTATTTTCACATATTCACAAGTTCGCAAGTTTTTTCGATAAATACCTTTTCGTTGGATAGGGGTTTGATCACCGAATCTCCTTCACACTTGAATTTCACGTCAATTTGCTAAAGTTCACTTCAGAGCTCTCCAAACTTCTTTTCTTCAAAATGCAATGGAAAATGAAAGATAAAAATGACTTTTTATCACTCACACACCTAACCCTTTTTGTCGCAATAAATGATTTTTACCCTAACTCATTCGGTTACCCTATTACCATGTGTTGTGAAAGATAATTCTTCTACAGACCTCCAATACTACATAATACTCTCTCCAATAGATTCAACAATATTTATAGAGCATCTATGCACTTTTTGTACTTATCTACATCTCGGTGTCAGTTACCGGCAGGGGGTTAAGAGATTTTCTTGACAGCTCCCCCTAGGCCAAAGGCCTAAAACTAATTTCCAGAGGAATTACCAGAAGTAGGTTCTAGTGTTGGCACATTTTCTTCAACAGAGGGACTTTTCTTCACCCATTTCTTCTACATTTGCTTCATAATCACATTTGTAGTGAATTTTCCTTTTCCCTTAACATCCTTTTGCATGTTTTGATTTACCGAACCTTTTATGTTCCAACAAAATCTAGCAATGTGACCAAATTTGTTGTAGTTATAACACACAACATTTCTCTGTTTGGACCAGTTGTTTTGCTGATTTTCTCTTGATATGCACTGGTTAGAAATATACCCAAATCTATTGCATGTATAACATCTGACATCTCTATGAAAGTTGTTCATCATGTTTCTGCATTCATTTGACTTATGACCATACTTGTTGCAGTTAAAGCTCTAACCGAAGAATGATTGACCATTTGAATTCCTTCTACTTCTACATTGAGAGGCCATATGACCAAATTTATTAGAAACAAAGCAGTAACCATTGAATCTTTGAGAATTAGGTTGTCTTATCGGATACCTTCCAAACTTGTTCATCTGATTTCCTTGCCTAAATCTCTTTTGTCAGGATCTGGAACTTTCTCCTTCTTCATATCTAAGACCTCGCTTGTCACCATTAGTCATCTAACTTTTAATCAATTCATCAAGCTTGGCTGAGCTAATATTGAACTTCTCCTTGAATTCATTTGTAGTAGAAATTTCGTCTCTGAGATCATCAATCTGTTTTTCAAGCACTTCCTCATTGTTTTTAGATTGTTTCAATTCATTGTCCAAATGGTTGCATTCTTCATATTTTTCTTTCAAGGACTGTGCAAGCTTCTCTTCATTCTTCTTTATGTCTTCAACCTCCTTGGTCATTATCATCATAATAGATTCCATCTCATGCTTTAAAATTGTATTATCTCTGGTAAGATTTTCACATTCTTCTGTCTTTTCCTTCAAGGCTTGACTAAGTTGTTCATCTTCAATTCTCTTACTGTCATTCTACTTAATTTGATCACAGAGTTCCTTTCTCTTCTCCTTGGACTTATTGATTTTATCTTTTAGAGACTCAATGAATTTCTCAACATCCATGAGGTTTTCTTACAATTTCTAACTTTAGATTTTGACTGATCAAGATCATCTAGGGCCACCAAAAGGTATTGTTGAAGTCTGCTTAAATCCATTGAATTGCTTTCCTTGATCTTCCCCAAGCTATTAAACTTCTTCCAAGGAACTAGGATCTAATACCAATTGTTGGAATCAAGGAACACTAAGAGGGGGAGGTGAATCAGTGTTCTACAATTTTTAACTTTATTGATCTGCTCCTTCAAGTATTTATAACATTCAATCAAAAGAAATATGCATGAAAATAAAGAAAACAACCACAACACCATAACACAAGAATTTTTACGTGGAAAACCTGTTAGGGGAAAAACCACAGTGGATGGCCAATCCACAATATTATCTGAGTATATTCAAAAATGTTTTATAGAATGGGAATGCACTTGCATTCAAGCACACTGCCTAGAGCTCACTGCTCAAAGAAGACTCACTATCTTACAAAGATAATCATATTAAATCCATATGAGAAATTGAACTAAGAAAATAACATCTACAAATGCTTGATTACAGTTTCGATTAGGCTCAACAATCGATCTTCTATCCTTCTAATTGATTCTACGCTTCTGCTATGCTCTGCTCAAACTTGCATCAAAAAATCCTTAATGCACAAGTGAAACTGTGCATAATCACTATGTAACCCTTCTGATATTTGGAACACACATTGAAAAACACCTTGTTGATATCTCAAAATGATATGATCAAACACCTATATATATCCGTGACTAATAATTTAATTGCTTGTTGTCGGCTCAAACAAAAGTATGAAAATATATTCAAACTGTTGGCTCAATCCATGATTAATTCTTGATGCGCATCAACCAAAGTTGGCTCCAACATAGTAGGGACCTAAATGAATATTGTCAAACACAAAAATACTTAAGCAATTACTTCCCAAACATCTGCAACATGTTATATCTTTGAAGTTGTCTTTCTACACTGATAAACAGGAAATTAATTAATTGGATCTTCAAAATTGCATACTAATGAATGCACACCCTAGATAAGATAGTACATACACCAAAATATATTCCCTAAGATCCACAACTTAAAATAATAAGAAAAACTCCTCATGTGAATCGATGAACACAAAACTGTTGGATGCTCTGTTCTTCCTTGATTATCTTCAATTTGACTGCCAGTATGATCAAATGATGACATGCAGATCCAATCACCGACTAGGGTTTCCATCAATGACAAAACCAAATGATATTTGTAGTTTCTCTTGCTAGCATACATAATATAATTAAAGGGCTTAGATAATATTTTAAATGATTTATGAGATTTTCCTATTGTAAATGGGGGATTTTTCAAAGATATTTACTTACATAAAAGGGGATATTGTTGAAATTTACTTGTAAAAATGGGAGATATGAAATTTTTGTAAATATTATGATTTTTAACCATAATGGACAAAATTTTATGTATAAAAGGGGGGTACAGGCTTGAGAGAATTAATCAATTCTTTTGGGAGGAAATTAGGAAAAGTAGTTTTTGGAGATTGATGTAACACAAAGACTTCGTATTTCGTATTCGTTCAAGTAAAGGTGAATGTGAAAGAGTCTTAGGTGTTGAGAGAGATTGTGAAGAAACTGTAATGCAGGTCTAAATCTTGGATGGTGTACAAAAGCGGTTAAAGCTTGTCATCATTAATAAAGCGGTTCCTCATTGAGAAGCGGACCCAGAGACGTAGCTCATGTTGAACGAACTCTGTTATCAAGCTCGTGATCTCTCTTCTTCTCTTTTGTCTTATAATTTTGTCTTATTCTTTCCAGTTCTTTTTTAATTCCTTCTTTTAGATATTAATTATGACATTTAAGTAATTAGTTAAGTTGTGCAAAGGAATAAGTGAACTCAATTTTATAATTTCAACGACTAAAATACATAACCACACAATTTTGTTTGTGATCAGGATAAATCTGTAATTAGGAGTAAAGTGCAAATTATTTGTAACCCTTTAATTACAGATCAACTAATCAATTTCCAACTACTTATGCACAAAATAAGTGTTTGACATACCTATGTATAAGTATTTTATTGAAAGTTTTGTGTTTCTTGCAGTTTAAAAGGAAGAAAGTGTGTTTTTCTTCACAAATAACACCTGTTTGAACTATGACATAGACAATAACCTACACAAATATATCTTTTCTTCTTGAAAATGATGGAAGTAAGAAATTCATTCAAGAATTTGTACATAAAAAATCACATAAATGCCATCAATTACCTCACACACATAACAAATACAAAACTTTTGAAGGCCAAAATGCTTGTTTTCATTGATAGAAAATGTGTTTACAACAAAACATGATCTGAGAATATGTATCTCTTACTTGATAATGTGTCACAAAGTACTTGTTTTAGTCTAAAAACTGAAAGTATGAGTTACAATATAAAAAATGAGCAGAAAGAAACTTAGCCAAGTTTACAATGTTGCATCAAAGTGAAAAGAACTAAAGAGAAAATGAAAGTAAGTGTTCTTTTTAGCCTAGAACAACTTCCTATCATCTAGTGGTTTGTTACAATGAATAAATGACACGTGGCATAGCTTGGAAAAGTAAAAAATTCTCCTTGAGTGCCCAACCGAAAGGTCTTCAATGTTGACTTTAAGTTATAGACCCAGTTGTACGTTGAGGAAGAGAATTGGAAGACATTTTAAGTCCTAGATGCCTGCCTCCACTCCTAAATCCATTCAACTACCCCTAAGAAGCTCAAAATACCACCAAACTACCTTGACTGCCTTTAATTCTTCTCCTTGATATTTGCATGATGTCTTTAACTACTCAAAACAAAACCCCAACTGCTCCTTACCCCATCAAATTGTCTTAAGTGCCATAAATTTGGCATTCACACCTAAAAAACTCATCAACAAGATAATAAGGCATGAGTTTCCAATGAGTTTGAATTGAGATTCCAAATTTTATTCAATGCCCTCAAACTGCCATTTGTATACAAATAAGACATGTTTAAATATAGTTGAAGAGAAAAGGACTCCTCAAACCTCTTGCCATAGTCACTGTCATTTTTAGGGATATTGTCATTACGACCCTTGCTTGGGCTCTTATCTTTGCCATACTTTTCCCTATGACTATCATTGTCATGGTGATCTCTTTTCAAGTTTCTTGCTCTATGAGTGTGCTTGTGCCTTTGAAAATGTACAAGGTGATTGTTCTTGTATCTTTGAGAGTGACAATTGCAAGAATACGAGAAGTCACCTTCTAGAAATTTCCCTCAGTGATTATGACAATGTCCTATTTGATCACTCTCTTGATCTATTACATCGTTGACTACCCTAAAGACCTGACTCTCTCACATGTTGCATTTATCATTGACCCTTATCTTGATCATGGACTGCCCTCCTACCTTCTACTCTCATTTATATAACTGTCGACCTTTGTTAACATCAAACCGCCCTTACCTGCATGGCTTTTAGTTGTCATGTTTTTTCTGAATATGAAGATATTCTTGTGTTCCCATTAAAACCAACATAATCAGTGATGTCACTTAGAAGATTAATTGTCACAATAACCATTAACCTTAAGATTTAGCTGTTCTGAATTCTTTCTACTATGCAAGCATAATAATTTATCCCTCTATATAATTTTCCACTACGCTATTATCCATTTCTTTAAATGCTACACCCTAAAATTCCATGAATTCCCTTATGATTATTTATTTGATCATACTGTCTCATCGTTCCAATTATCACCAACATTGAAACCTGTTGTGTAATCTTGACTATGCTCACTCAACTCAACTTATGCATGCACAAACTATTGGTGAAAAGTCTTCATATACTACTGACCATTGATGGGACCTTTTATTTTCTATTCATTCCATTATACCCCTTATGTTCATGCATAGACCCATAGTATGACTTTAAAAGTTGAGTATCCTATCATCACATGCACCCTGCAAGTCAACTTGACCAGCTTCATGTACAACTTGCCTCGCAATAACCTCCCTCAATGCATGCAACAAGAGGTATTGCTCCTTTTGTTGATTGGAAATCTCATTCAGAAAGAAGGGAAAATACTTAGAGAAATGGTCTACTACCTGTGTAGCTATTCTCATGACTACCATTTTCATGAAGATGAAATTTCTTTCCAACTATCATACATTACAAATTGTTGTCATGAAGTGACACTAATTTGATGATACACATTCACTAATGTATTCCAAACACATTTCAGAGATACTCTGCTAGCTTTTAACATTATCATTGCTTGAATTTTTCTTCAAAATCTTGAAGCCTTTCAATAACTGCAATACCTTCTTTGAAACCTTTCTACGATTTTCATATTCACTGTGTACTTACATGCATATATGATCTCCCTAAGACTATGTATAGCATTGTCCTTGCACTTGTCAACTAATTGTAACCTTCTCACTGGCTGACATCTTAATATTGATGTGTATGTATGTGATCATAGGCTATGCCATGTACTCATTAATGATGTCATGTCATGAGTTACTATCATGCTTTCCTTTTTGGCTATCATTATAGTCACAAATTATGTCCTATTACTGTCACTTTTCACATTTAGTTTTTTACAACCAATTGAAGTGCAATATGAGCCATCTCTATGAATCCTTTGTTGCACCAAGTACAAAGATGAATCCACAAACCTTTCAATCCACATTTGAAGAAGCATAAAAGACCTCATCTGCATTTTAACCATTGTTTGCATATAACACTTTGATGCTTTCCATGAACTATTATCTTTTCTCTTTTCAAGCTTAACTACTATCCAAATTTTGATCCACAATACAGTCATGCCTTAAGCATTTGACCATGCCCCTTTTGCTACTGCATTGAGATTACATGCAACTTTATGACTACCACACTTGAAAATGGTTGTCACAACATAGATTTGTCATATACTAGTAGTGTCATGAAGCAATCTCAAATAGAAAAGTATGTAAAGTTTAACCAAAACCAAGAAAAGAACCACACAGGGTATATGGTTGTGAGTGATATGTTCAAATGTGAAGGTTCTTTCTAAGCATTTGACATCATACCACTATTCACTACCTTTTGACATAAGTATACAATCCCTCATATGTTGTGCACTATCAAACCACAATGTCTTCCTTTTCTCATGCTTTCATGATTTGGGATTGCCTTTAAGATATCGACTGAAAAATTTGCACTCCTATATTTGATGTTCAAGCCCATGCTTTCATTATCACTGCCATCATTACTTAGGATCTTTGCCAAGAACCACTATCAACAAGGAAACACATAGTTCACAGTCCAACATAGCTTCATTTTCAACTCTATACTATTCCTGGTATAGCCACTATCCTCCAAAAAGGAGCACAAGTGGCAAAAATCTTGATTCCAATCTCATAGTGACAATGGCTTGTAATAGTCACAAATTTTCGTGATTCTTTGATTTTATGACTGTGCTCATTTGAGTGATTTTTCTTTTTGATGTCTATCAAAGATGCTACCTAATTCGTCATGACAGTCATCACCCTTACCAGCTAGCCTTTATATTACACTTGTATTTGTATTCAAAATAAACACTATATCTGGATCTACCTAAGATAGTCTTAATGATCTATACATAAAACCCTAAGAATTTCTTCAGTATTTGCATGATCTCTTATGTCTATGAATTTCACTTAGTCCAATCCCAAAATAGCTACTGTCTTTCGTAATAACTTGCACATTAAATTTGGGTAATGAAAGAAACAATGTTTCAAAACAATCCTATCTTATCATGGAACTAAACCTTTTGCACATCAAATCACTCTTAATAGTAGTCTACGGTTTTTTAAAAGTTTGAATGAGTTTATATAATAATCAAAGAAATAAAAAAGGAAAATAATGATCCTCATAATAGCACTATCATCCCTAGTGTCTTTTCATTTCATTCTTTGGGTCCTAATAGCCAATCTGTCCATGTATGAAAATAGCCTCTCTATTATCCATACTTTCATGAACCCACATAGAAAATTTCTAGTAGATCATAAATAGTTGTATCTAGGATAACCTAAATGAAAACCTAATAGTTTTTCATTAGTGGAAAAAAAAGTTTTGATGCGACCCGAAACCTAGCAAAAAATGGTTTTGAAGGGACCTGCAACCCTATCCAAGGATGACAAGCTGCAAAAAAGATAAAACATATACCACCAACAACCACACAACAACATTAAGAATACATCAGAACTAACAAGCTGCACAAAGAAAGGCAAGGGTCAAAACCCCTTAACCAAAAACAAGCAGGTTTTACCCAGGACTTTAAACCCAAAGGTTTTGAAGGGACCTTAAACCCTCAACCAAGTTTTTATGGGACCAAAAACCCAAGAGAGAACCATTCGAAATAGCTCCCAAATCCAATGAGTTGAACCCAACTGAGACAAACCAGCTTGAAGTCAGCACCCCACCAACAAATCCTTACCACCTCAATATGAAGGAGACCCACCTCCATAGGAGCTGAAGGGAAACATACCTCAAGCTGAGCCAACCAAGTATCGTTCAACCATCCTAAGCCGCACCTCCGAGCTTCTTTAGAAACAACCATATCCACCTCCATAGGACATAAAACCACCTCAATAGAACTTTCCAAAGAAGACCAAAGATGTTGAAACAAAAAAATAGCCCTGCCCAGCCAAGAACTCTCCACCTCAATATAAGAGATCAAAGCTAGGCCAACAAAAATGGAAAAAGAATCCCCCTTTAAAACTAGACCAGCATGAAGATCCCATCTCCATGGGGCCAATGAGCAGAGCCACATAAGCAAGAACCTGAGATAAAAAAATCTCTTCAGACTACTGCACATCTTCCAATGAACACCAAACACCTCCCACATATAAGGAGCCAAGGCACCAGGAAAAAGGGAAGCCTCCTCATCATCTGCAGTCCACTCCAAAGTAGGTAGACCAACAACCATATCCCAACACCACAAACACACCCTCACAAAGGAGGAAGAGCCCAAAAATCCAGTTGATAGAGCAAGAGAAGTAGAGGCAAAACAATAAAAAACCTCTTCCAACCCGACATAATAGTTAGGGTCTAAGATAGTGCCATCCAAATCCTCAAAACAACCCATCATCAAGAGACCCAAGCCCCACAACCAGCACATCAAAAGAGCCTAAAGGAAGAAGGAAAATTCAAGGACCACCACGAGGTAGAGAGAGAAGACAACCAACCAGACAATAAAGAGCAACCTCCAACCCTGCTAGCTAGACAAGGTCTAAAACAAGCCATAAACTGTCCACCGACCAAACCAAAGGCAACCCATCATCCACATCTCTAGAAAAATAATGCCCCCTCATGAAAGCAAAAAATATCCCAGAAGGCCAAAGAAGACCAAGAAGACCTATAGACAAAGAGTGAGGAGAAAGGGCACAACAATAAAACACCACATCCAACTCTGCACTCCCAACAGAGTCTAAAAATAGGCCACCAAATTCCTCAAGAAATCTATTTGCAAGAAAACCCAGCACCACCTCCAACCCCACACACAAAGGTTCAAAGGGCCATACCACAAAGATGAGCCCCCTTTCGAAATGCCATAGGTGAATCCTCCGCCAGAAGCAACAACACACACATAAGGGACAAAACCCCCAAAGGCAACCACACCCAACACAACTGCACAGAGAAACATCAAACCAAGAGCACGCCCAACAAAAGGTAAGCCTCTCCCTACCAATCTCACCCCTGTCCAGGTCATCTCCACCACTGATAAAGCCTTTGACCTCTCGAAGAATTCTCCCCTCCAACCACCAACCTAGCTAAATGCCCACCTTCATCCGCAAACAACAAGAGGGACCAACAGAACAGTCCAAATGAGGTCCACCACAGAGAGAAACACCCTCCACCAATGCTGGATCAACCACGACCGCACCCAAAGCCCAAGGAAGAGGAATCCCAGATGGATCACTCCTCCAATCCACTTCTTCATCATCCTTAGAACCTTCATCCCCCTTAGAAGATTCAAAATTTGCGTTCTCGCCCGACTTGCTCCACCTGCTCCACTCCATCTCACATGCAAAAATATTGAAAACCTAATAGTTGCTTAAATGACTCAACAGGTGTTCAAAATGCAATAATGTTTCCTTTCAAAATGGCAAGACAAACACCTGGCAGGGTATTGAGTACATACTACGTATGAACTAGATAATATGAACCTAGAAACATGTGCATAAACTGGTAAAAGTTCCTAAAACCTCTCTGATTTGCCTCCATCCTACACTCCAACATGCCTAAAATGCCTCTCTTGAAACTCAACAACATGGCTCCATCTCTCTTGAACTAATGCAAAAGACTCCTTGCATAAGTAACTAGGAAACCCTAACAATTTCTCTTACGTGAGATATAAAAAATGAAACAACCCCTTCTCCTTTTGGCGCCCAAAATACTTAGTATTTTACTTTTCATTTTGCCTCTTTTCCATTATGTAGACTTTCACATTACCATTCTCCTTTTGATTTCATAAAACATTTTTATAAACCTTTAACAATATGTTTTTAAAAACATGTTTTAAAACAAACTAGCAACATCTTTGGTGACCTCTAATGGAGTTTTGTCTACTAAAACTTAGTGACCATCTGCCTTACACAATCCATTAGGAATAGGAGTCATAAGAGAACTTGAAAACCTAACTAAAACCAAACCTTATATATTGTTATAACACTTTAAGGCATAACTTCACACCTTCCAACTTAACCAACCTACCTAAGAAGACTCAAAACACGTTTGAAAACAACTGACCAACTGTGCATCAACACTTGGAGGAATGAAAAGACTCTTAAAACCTATGTGCAACAACACTTATTGACTCAAACCTAAGCTAATATGTATAAAAACTTATCATACCTCAAAAGAAAAGTTTGAGGTGTATCCCATTGATTGGGATATGAAGTATTTCTCCATCCATTTTAGATAGCTAAAAGAAATTATGTTGTTTTCACTCCAAAATGATGAAAGGACCACTCCACATGGCATCAAACTTCATGTGTTTCTCATGCCTGCTCTTAATTTCACCCCATTTAAGCATTACATCTCCTTCCTTAAACACCCTTGGTGTTGCCTTCTTGAAGATTTCTTCACTTGGATTTGGTGGAATTCCATGGTTTTCATGGTCTTGTTTCTTGCTTCTTCAAGCTCCAATATCTATGCATATCTAATTTCCATGGGGTTTTCTTCAAACATCTCAAGATGATTTATGATGTCAAGTGCTGGGAGTTCAATGGAAAAAGGCAACCTTGCTTCCTTCCCATAGATTGATACATATGGAGAGTTACCAATGGACCTTTTAGGTGTGATTCTATCCATTCATAGAGAAAATTTTAACTTGGTATTCCATGTCCTTTGGTTATCTTCCATGGTTCTCTTAATGATCTTGATCAAATTCTTGTTAATAGACTCAACCAAACCATTTCCTTAAGGATAATAATTTGATGAAGTACTCAAGAATATACCTTGTTTTACAACCCACTCACTAATCCTTGTACCAATGAATGCCAAAGCATTGTATGAAATAATGGAGTTGGGAACTCCAAACCTTGTTACTAGCTCCTCATAGAAGTTCAAAACATCACTTTCAGTTACTTCTTTAAGGTTGGTAGCCTCCATCTACCTTGTGAAATAATCCATAGAAGTCAAAATCCACTTGTGAACACTAGATGGAGGATGTATTACCCCTATGAAATCAATACCCCACTTCATAAAGGGTTGTTCAACTTGTATGGGCTACAAAGGAATATCTGGAAGTCTTTCTTTTCTTGCAAACAATGCACATTTGACACATTTTCTTGCCCATTCATGGGAATATTTGAAGAGGCTTGGAAAATAGTTCCCAACCCTCATAATTTTCTAAGCTGTAGTCCTTGGAGCAAAGTGACCACCGACTATTCCGTCATGAAATTCAAGGAGTACCTTGTCAACTTGGTCAATATCTATGCATCTTAATAAAACTCCATTATGATCCTTTCTAAAAAGAATGTCATTGACAAGTACAAACATAATGAATTGCAATTTAAAATACCTTCTTTTTGCCTTGTCCAAAGCAACTAGACACTCACCAGTTTGAAGAAAATGCACCATTTCTTGTGTCCAACTAGTACCCAATGATGGTGTAACAATTTGTGGCTCATCATTTGTCATGAGGACAACTTCTTTTCGATTTTCTTCACCATTTTCTAACCCAACAACTAGTTGTTCACACAGTCCCTTACCTCTAACCATCTTTGTAACTTTGATTTCCACATCATATTCCATCACCTTGGTGATCCACCTAGCCCTTTTGTCACTCAAATCTTTACTCAACAAGAAATCTTTAACGCTTGGGTGAGCAACCATCAATTGAATTTGTTATTGGAAACCAAATGATGAATTTTTTTGAGACTTCTAATCACAACAAGCACATGCTTCTCAACAAAAGAATATCTTTGCTCATAACCCTCTAAGCCTTGACTAAAAAATGCTATTGGCTATTCTAAATCAGCTTCATTTTGTTGTACCAACATAGCAGATATAGTATCTATGCTACCAAAATAATAAAGGATAAAATCTTTGGCAAAGTTAGGATTTATCAATTTAGGTGTTGCTGTTAATGCTTCTTTGATGGCCTCAAAACTATTTTTTCCTTCTCTTGTCCAACTGAAACTCACATTCTTCTTCAAAATTGTAGTTAGAGGATTTAAGATAGGAAAATCTAACAACATAGATAAAAGTGACAACCACAACATTAGTCTAAGCTAAAAATCCAATCCAAACAAATATGAGGAATGAAATGAAAACAACAAACAATAAATTCCCCATGTTTGAAGTTGAATAACCTCCTTTGTCTCTCCTCAAACAACCTTTGCAAGTTTTCCCTCAATTCTTTGTGTGTGTATGCTAGTTCCTACAAACAATAAGTATGAAATTCAGATATATGTGGTTGTACAATCAAAAATGGAGGAGAATACCTTCTTTTATAGATAGCCATTTGAATGAACGGACGAGACCGGTGTTCTAGAAAGATTTTCAGATTGATGATTGAGGATGCATGCACCATAGAGTAGTGGGCTAGGGACGACTATGAAATGGACGGTTAAGATAAAAAAGAGACCAAAGACAATCAATGGTTGAGATTCAAAAATGAGAGAGTGGAGGGATAATGGAGAAATTAAAAAAATAAAATCATTTAATTCATGAGAGAAGAATCTTTGACCAAGTGGAGGAAATAAATTATTTATTTGTGGAGGAAAAATAAAGTTGGCATTTAATTAAAATGATTTATGCAACCAATTTAATTAAATAGGAAGAAATAAAAATGGGATATTAAATAATTAATTTAAATTAATTATTTAATAATAGAAGAGTGACAAAATATAATTAAATAATTTCAATAATTATTTAACTATGGAAGAATGGAAAGATTACTGAATAGATAAATAATTAATAATTATTATTTAACTATAGACAAACAAAGTAGAATGAATAATTAAATGAATAATGATTCATTTAATCGCAAAGAGAAAAAAAGTGTTAATGGCATAATTAAAGAGATAATTTATTTAATTGATCAAAGGGGAATAAAGAAATGAATTAAATAATAGAGGAACACGATCAAAGAGAAATAATTAAATAATTAAAATTATTTAATTACGTAGGGAAGAAGACCAAGACGATGGAAAAATGATGCTCGCAAGCCAAGACATTTTTTAGTGTCTATATTTTTCCCTTCTTTGACATAATGTAGTTCATCGCGTTGTGTCAAATAAATTTAGTCAAAACATGCCCCAGTGAAAGCAGGGTGGACGCATGCCCCCTCGAGAGAATTTTGCAAAATTTCAAAACAATTCAAAAAATTTGGAAATTGTTTCGATAGGTCAATTTGACAGCCAGGAGTTCAATAGTGGTGACATAATTGATTTTCGAGGTCATCTAGGGGGTCAAATTGAGGTTCAAAGTGGTCAACTAGTGCACCCAGTATACAACCCTAGTGGAAACCCTAATTTTTATCTTATAAATATGCCCTTGATTAAGAAAATTGCTCATTTGTGCATTCCAAATTTAGAAAATTTAGAAGCTCTAAGAGATAAGTTGAGAAGATGTCGCCAGTTCCACACTTTGTACACCAAGGCTATCGCATCCGCACCTTTCATTGACCTAAGGGAGCGCTCGACCCTATATGTACTACAAACCCACGTCGTGATTTTTTTTATTTTCATGTATTTATAGCTAGGAAAAAATTAGCAGGCAATTGTGTCGCACAAAGTTCGATGCAATTGTGTGCATGAATGATGTAGGTGATTGTGGTTTTCCACAATCACCTCGTCGTGACACAATTGTTAGGTCATAGGGGTGGGATGGTTGTGGTGCAACACATTTGAAAGGGTACACCACATTTGATTTTTGAGTCACAAATGTGACTAGGAACGACACAATTGACTTAAAACACCACATTTGCAAAGGGAAATGACGCATGCGACAAGAAATGATGCAACTAATAGGAGGGGTTGACCACAATTGACCCTAGTGATGCAGTAGCTGAGGTGTGTGATGCAATTGTAGTTGTGCAACACATATGCGAGAACAGTGACGTGAATGAATTATGTGACACAATTGATAAGCAAGAAGACACAATTGACTGATGAATTTTTTTCCCTAATTTAGAATAAAAGAACTTGTCGAATCCAGGTCCAATAGGCCAAATGAAGAATTTAATTTGACATGATGACTTTTGTGGTGACCTTAGGTTGTACTTCCCCCTATCTACACTCAAGAGTCATGACTAGTGACCTTTCGACTTCGGGATCAATTGTCAAATGCTAAGAGACATGAGTTGCTAGACCTCAAATTATTTTATGTGACATATATGCCCATTGTTAGGGAAAACAAGGGTATGCTGACAACATTTACAAAGCGATGGTACTTCGAGACTTGCACTTTCCATCTACCGACTGGGGAGGGCACTATGACCTTAGAGGACGTGTACAAGATATTGTAGTTGCCTATTCATGGGGAGCAGGTGAGATACAATCCCGTTCAAGGATTGTAGGTGATCTATCACAATAACACAATAGGCAATTAGTGCCGAATTTGGGACCATAATTTAGTGTATTTTGAGTGCATGAATTGAACAATTTGGCTAGCACCCAACTCGACGCAAACATGCAAGGTGAGTTCGGCGCCGAATTTTGCACCGGATTTAGCACCATATGTAGCATCGGATTTAGCGTTAGGACATCATAGTGCCTTTGTTAGCACCTAAAATTGCACCCGGTAGCAACGTCGAAAATTGCATCGAAATGGGTGCCCAATTTGGCTTCCGGTTTTACTTCCATGTCTGCTCCCATTGTTGCTTCCAATTTCACGTCCAATTTTGCCTCTAGGTTTTCTTCCAATTTTGCTTCTAGTTTTGCTTCCAATTTTGCTTCCGATTTTCATTCCATTTTTGCTTCCAAGTTTGCTTCTAGTTTTGCTTCTAGTTTTACTTCTAGTTTTGCTTCTATTTTTGCTTCCAAGTTTGCTCCAGTTTTGCTTCCGATTTTGCTTCCATGTTTGCTTCTGATTTTTCTCCCAAGTTTGCTTCCAGGTTTTCTTCCAGTTTTGCTTCCGATTTTGCTTCCAATTTTGCTTCCAGGTTTGCTTCCAATTTTTCTTTCAAGATTGCTTCTAGTTTGGCTTCCATTGTTGCTTCTAAAAATGCTTCTTATTTTGCTTCCATTTATTAATTTAATATGTTTTATTTCAATTTGATTAGTTAAATATATCATGCCTCTTAAATAACTCATATGATTATAGAGTAAGTAATTTAATTATTTAACTCATATGATTAAATAACAATATAATTATTGTAACATGATCATCATCTATAATTAAAACAAGTGAGTCAACTATCTATAATTTAATTGAATATGACAACATCCATCCTGAGCAGTAAATTAAAATCATCATACATAATAAATATCCATCCAAAAATCATTGACCACTTTTAATATATATAAATTGACAAGTCAATACGATAAGATCATCATCATATATAACTAAAACAAGTGAAAGTCAAATATTCCAGTACATCAAAAACATGTCAAAATGATACATGTCCAACAGTCGACATAAGTGAAAATGATACATGTACAAATGATATAAATAAAATTGATAAATTATGTAACTCAAATTGATACAAGTCAAGATGATACATGTCCAAATGATATAGTGAAAATGATACATGTCAATATGATACAAATCAACAATATAGCACTGTAGGCCGTGAAAATGATACAAATGATAGTAACCATGAAAAGAGTCATCATAATGATATATCAACAATGATCCATGATGTAGTCTATATGATCATGAATGTCACTGGTTACTATCACCAACTGTCTCATCATCATCATTATCATCGGCCTAGGTGTCTTCTGTATCTACATCATCATCATCCTCTGCCATGTGATTTGTACCAAAAAATCCAATATTTTGTGGATCTATATCATGTTGAGGATCATCTTGATCTTCTGGAAGACCTGTGTTCTGCAAAAAAAAAACATTTAAAATGAAAAGTTATTATTTATTTCATGCACTAATTTATTTTTCTGTTATATATCTAATATTATAACATATGAGACAAAACCATAATGATACTACATCATATCAAAGTGCACATACCATAATAAAATTTTAAAAAAGTTATAGCTAATACTGGTGAGTCAGGAGAAACTTCAACTTTAAAAAACAAAGCCAATTAGGCTTGCAGACTTGTGGATGAGGCCAACATTTGGTGGAAGAGGAAGAAAGATGACTGGAACTCTAGAGGCCCACCATAATGTATTTCAATATTCAACCATGAGAGTAGAAGAGAGAGCTGATATCATGTATCAAAACTTTAAGCATGCATTCTTCGAACCAACAAAGAAGGAGATGATTACTTTGCTTCATTTTCATTTGCATAACCATATCATGGTGTGGGAACCAAGAAGACCAAGGATGTCCAATTTAATGTGGAGGTAATGGATGTGGTCCAAACTTTAGGAGGGGCAAGAAGGTCAATGTATGATCCTAAGGAAATTGAGGAAGAACAAAAAGAGAGGGACAAGACTGCAGAAAAGGATTCAAAGCACATCAACTATGTGGTACAAATTATTAAATCCCAGAGACAATCTATAGCAATGAAAGATTCTGAAAAGGCAGAGAGAGCTACACTGGTGACTTAGGAGAAAATTCAGCTTTCAAAAACAAAGCCAATTAGGCTGGCAGATGTGTGGATCAGGCCAACATTTGGTGGAAGAGGATGAAAGATGATTGGAACTTTGGAGGCCCACCATAATGGATTTTGGTATTCAACCATGAGAGCATAAGAGATAGCTGATATCACATATCAAAAAATTAAGCATGCATTCTTCCAGCCAACGAAGAAGGAGTTGATTAATTTTCTTCATTTTCATTAGCATAACCATATCATGGTGTGGAAACCAAGAAGACCAAGGATGTCAAGTTTTATGTGGAGGTAATGGATGTGGTCCAAAATTTAGGAGGGGCAAGAAGGTCAATGTATGATCCTGATGAAATTGAGGAACAACAACAAGAGAGGGACATGACTACAGAAACACAAAACATGTAAGAGATCTATGGGAGCAGCCTCATCTAAAATATTAGATTACATAATCATGGACTACAGAAACACAAAACATGTAAAAATAGAGATATAGTCTCCCCACTAAAATACAAGCATACATAGTAACCAGGGATTAAATTCCTTTAATAGTTCTCTCAAAAACATACGATGATAAAATGATTAGCTTTGAATTAACAAGGATAAGGACAAGAACTTACGATTCACCTCTAGATGTAGAAGGGCACTTCACTTGAGCACCCCCCCAATGTAACTCTCCTCCCTTCCTCTCTTCATTTATATGACCACCAGTCTCACCTCAAGCTACTCTTGCAAAAAATAAATAAATCATATTCATTACAATTAGTCTAGGTTTCTTGTTTCTACAATGCCCCCCCCCTCCTTCCCTTACAATCACAAAAAGCATGAATCCTTCACAGACAAAACCCCAAATTCTCAACAGTCAAAATGGATATAAATTAAAAACACAAAATACTCAAACACCAAAATTAAGATCAGGCTCCTCTAAAACCCAAGAAGAAAAAGAAAAAAAGAATCACATAAAATTGAAGCTTTTGGAACAAAAGTATTCAACCACATATTTGTGTCTAGAGGTCAAGAGATCGAGACTCACGGAGCTTATTTCATTTTCACTACCTTGTCTCATATTTTTTTCTTTCTTTAATAGATCCTTGCAAGCTTAATGGTAGATTAAAAATAAATGCTTTCATTGAAACCCCAACTATTACTAAAGCCTTCTTAAAAAGGAGCATCAATTTAAAACATATACATGCAAGGCCTTTCAGGGCTTAAATAGACTAGCCTCTGCACTAAACACTTTCAACAAACAAACATAGGGCATTGCAATATAATACAAAAGAAAATAAAAAACAAAAGTAAATTGTGAACCACGATGAGCACCACAGACCTTGTTTTGAAGCATAGAAATCCGTTGTTAAAATAAAATTGAACCTCCGCCGATCCGTTGCAACAAAAATCAATCACAATTCCATCAAATCCATGAAATACTAAGGCATAAACATATCCTCATCCTCCTACTGCTCCTCCTCCTTAAGGATTTGTCAAGTGAGTAAGAGAGTTATGGGAGCAACCTCATCTAAAAGATTTTGGTATTTAACCATGAGAGTAGAAGAGAGAGTTGATATCACATATCAAAACATTAAGCATGCATTCTTACAACCAACGAAGAAGGAGATGATTACTTTGCTTCATTTTCATTTGCATAACCATATCATGTCATGGGAACCAAGAAGACCAAGGATGTCCAGTTTTATGTGGAAGTAATGGATGTGGTCCAAACTTTAGGAGGGGAAAGAAGGTCAATGTATGATCCTGATGAAATTGAGGAACAACAATAAGAGAGGGACAAGACTGCAGAAAAACAAAACATGTAAGAGAGCTATGGGAGCAGCCTCATCTAAAAGATTAGATTACATAATCATGGACTGCAGAAACACAAAACATGTGAAAAAGGAAAGATGCTAAAACTGCAGACTGATTATATCCCGCAAATAAGATCATGCTATCCATAATGCACACACTCATTTTAAGGCATTCAAAAATAAAATAGAGATATAGTCTCCCCACTAAAATACACGCATACATAGTAACCAGGAATTAAATTCCTTTAACAGTTCTCTCAAAAACATACGATGATAAAACAATTAGCTTTGAATTAACAAGGATAAGGACAAGAAATTACGATTCACCTCTAGATGTAGAAGGGTGCTTCACTTGAGCACCCCCCATGTAGCTCTCCTCCCTTCCTCTCCTCATTTATATGACCACCAGTCTCACCTCAAGCTGCTCTTGCAAAAAAATAAATCATATTCATTACAATTAGTCTAGGTTTCTTGTTTCTATAACCCCCTCCTCCTCCTTCCCTTACAATCACAAAAAGAATGAATCCTTCACAGAAAAAACCCCAAATTCTCAACAATCAAAATGGATATAAATTTAAAACACAAAATACTCAAACACTAAAATTAAGATCAGTCTCCTCTAAAACCCAAGAAGAAAAAGAAAAAAAGAATCACACAAAATTGAAGCTTCTGGAACAAAAGTATTTGACCACATATTTGTGTCCAGAGGTCAAGAGATCAAAACTCGTAAAGCTTATTTCATTTTCACTACCTTGTCTCGCATTTTTTTCTTTCTTTAATAGATCTTCACAAGCTTAATGGCAGATTAAAAATAAATGCTTTCATTGAAACCCCAACTATTACTAAAGCCTTCTTAAAAAGGAGCATCAATTTAAAACATATACATGCAAGGCCTTTCAGGGCTTAAATAGATTAGCCTCTGCACTAAACACTTTCCACAAACAAACATAGGGCATTGCAATATAATACAAAATAAAATAAAAAACAAAAGTAAATTGTGAACCAAGATGATCACCACAGACCTTGTTTTGAAGCATAGAAATCTGTTGTTCAAAAAAATTTGAACCTCCACCAATTTGCTGCAATGAAAATCAATCATAATTCCATCAAATCCATGAAATAATAAGGCATAAACATATCCTCTTCCTCCTACCGCTCCTCCTCCTTAAGGATTTGTCAAGCGAGTAAGAGAGCTATGTGAGCAGCCTCATCTAAAAGATTTCGGTATTCAACCATGAGAGCAGAAGAGAGAGCTGATATCATGTATCAAAACATTAAGCATGCATTCTTCCTGCCAGTGGATAAGGAGATGATTACTTTGCTTCATTTTCATTTACATAACCATATCATTGCATGGGAACCAAGAAGACCAAGGAAGTCCAGTTTTATGTGGAGGTAATGGATGTGGTCCAAACTTTAGGAGAGGAAAGAAGGTCAATGTATGATCCTGATGAAATTGAGGAGGAAAAACAAGAGAGGGACAAGACTGCATAAACACAAAACATGTAAGAGAGCTATGGGAGCAACCTCATCTACAAGATTAGATTACATAATCATGGACTATAGAAACACAAAACATGTAAAAAAGGAAAGATGCTAATACTAAAAATTTATTATATCCCACAAATAAGATCATGCTATCCATAATGCATGCACTCATTTTAAGGCATTCAAAAAAATAAATAGAGATATAGTCTCCCCACTAAAATACACGCATACATAGTGACCAGGGATTAAATTCCTTTAACAGTTCTCTCAAAAACATATGATGATAAAACAATTAGCTTTGAATTAACAAGGATAAGGACAAGAACTTACGATTCACCTCTAGATGTAGAAGGGTGCTTCACTTGAGCACCCCCCATGTAGCTCTCCTCCCTTCCTCTCTTCATTTATATGAACACCAGTCTCACCTCAAGCTTCTCTTGCAAAAAAAAAATTCATATTCATTACAATTAGTCTAGGTTTCTTGTTTCTACAACCCCCTCCTCCTTCTTCCCTTACAATCACAAAAAGCATGAATCCTTCATAGACAAAACCCCAAATTCTCAACAGTCAAAATGGATATAAATTAAAAACACAAAATACTCAAACACCAAAATTAAGATCAGGGTCCTCTAAAACCCAAGAAGAAAAAGAAAAAAAGAATCACATCAAATTGAAGCTTCTGGAACAAAAGTATTGAACCACATATTTGTGTCCAGAGGTCAAGAGATCAAGACTCGCGGAGCTTATTTCATTTTCACTACCTTGTCTTGCATTTTTTTTCTTTCTTTAACAGATCCTCATAAGCTTAATAAAAGATTAAAAATAAATGCTTTCATTGAAACCCCAACTATTACTAAAGCCTTTTTAAAAAGGAGCATCAATTTAAAACATATACATGCAAGGCCTTTTAGGGCTTAAATATACTAGCCTCTGCACTAAACACTTTCCAAAAACAAACAGAGGGAATTGCAATATAATACAAAAGAAAATAAAAAATGAAAGTAATTTGTGAACCAAGACGAGCACCACAGACCTCGTTTTGAAGCACAAAAATCCATTGCTCAAAAAAAATTAAACCTCTGCCGATCTGCTACAATGAAAATCAATCACAATTCCATCAAATCCATGAAATACTAAGGCATAAACATATCCTCATCCTCCTACTGCTGTTCCTCCTTAAGTATTTGGCGGTGTTGCGGTGACTCCCGCAAGTCTTCTACCAATGGTGTGCGATAGTGTGGTGACCACCGATGTCCCGCGGCTCCTTCATCAGCTCGGTGCGGTAGAGTGGCTTTTACCATAGTCCCGCAAGTTGCTTCTTACTTCTCGACGGTAGTGCAGTGAAAGCTTATGTGGCAACATTTTTATTCACAGATGAGGCCATGGAGAGAGGACGTGGATGATGTAGAAATACTAAATCGCTAAGAGGAAAGTGGGTGGACATTGTAGTAGACAATAATGTTAATGATCAAGACTTCTAAATTTTCAGAATTATTTGCAATCCATGTTTAAAAAAGGATGATTCTTATGGCCTAAACTTTGAAATGCTCTAGTAATATTATGTTGTACTTGGACAATTGAAAACTTGTTTTATTCTCCTAGCAAGCTTTTTTATTTTCCATTATAATTCTAGACCAAACAACATTTGTGAGTATGGCCTTTTACACCAATCTTAATTTGTATGAAGTTCACGAACTTGTTGTCAAGCAGTAAATTCCTTTCGTAGATAGGAAATGTAAAGGATTCACTTAAGGAAATATAAGTAGCCTCTTTCTGAGGGTAATCCACATGCAAAAAGTAAAAAGCACATAAAAAACAATTGTACAGTAGAAAATCAAATTCAATAAGTTATGTCTTATTTCGCTTGCACACTTATCTGAAAGACAGGGTATTCACCATACATTTCCCTTGACAAAGCAAACATGTGCTTTCATTTATTTTTTTACTATATATCTCATAAGTGAAATTGTTGTTACATGATGATGTATTGAGAAAATAATATATACAAAAAAATGCAAAGAAAATGTTTGAAATTTAACATGCAACCTACTGTGGTTTTTTTTTATCGGTGATAATATTTGATTTTATTAATAATAATGCAAAATTTACATCAACTTCAAAAATTAAGTCCATCCAATAGCTTCTAAAATATGTCTGTTTAACCACCACAGTTTCCAACAACCAAAAAAAAACTACTGAATCCGCTTGTAAACAACCCTATCTACTATTACCCATACCCCATATTGTTTACATTTTCAAATCAAGAACAAGGCTTAACCCCATAAAACATACAACACAAACTAAGATATAAACTGTATTTTAACCAAAATTGAGCTTCAGCTTAAGCGGAAGTGCCCGACGTGCTACCTAGTTGCATTGGGAATATTTCCTTGATTGGCTTCATCTTCTTCCTTGGGCGCAAACCTTTCTTCTCTCGCAACTCCTCTCTGGCAACATCTTTGAGTCCCTCAATGACTGTCTCGACCTCCATTATTTCTACACAAAATTTCAAGGCTTTCCATCCTAGCTCCACTCGTCCTCTCCACATAGCTTTGGTGATTCCTTCTGGCCACCTAATGAAGGGACAGTTTATCTCTACTACTTCAGGGTCCATATGATCTTCCATGCCTTCGCTCACATCAAAGCCTTCTCCTGGTATAGCCCATTCCAGGATAATTTCCATATTCACTAAGAAATCCTTGTGTACAAATGCCTTCATTACTTTCCTCACTTCCTCCATTGACTCTCCTAAGTCTAGCCCCCATGCCATGATCAGTGAGTAAATATCCATATTATTACGATATCTGTGATTCAAATCTTTGAAGCTAGTACCCAATATTTTTTGCACATATTGCGCCACCTTCACATTGTTGGAGAGGAACAATCCTCTCAGCATCTTCACAATTTCTTTGCCAACAAAAGGGTCCAATTTTCTCCTCGAATGTAGAGTGAAATTGGCCTCCATTTCTTCTCTGGTATGCTAGCTTCCAAATTGCCTCACACCGTAGACCTATTACATTCCTTGCTACCACAAACTGAGAAGCATCAAAAAAAATGCCTTGTGTCTTTAAAACACATCCTATTGTCAACCCTCACCATTAATGACGAACGTATGTCCAATTCCGCCAACAATACCTTCATCAATGCTTCAAGTCCTTCAGGAATTTAAAACACATTCCTCTACTTGCTAGCATTAACTCATTCCTGCAATAATTACAACGGACAAATTTCCTCCATAAGAATACCGTAATTCTAAAGTAACAATTTGTATCAAGACAAATATCTTAGAGTATAATTAAAAAGACAAATCCTTACAATTGCACCTCAAATTGGACCAAACAACAACAAAAAATGTGCCTTGATAAATCTTGCAGATTTAAACAACTTGAAAAGACCACTTTGGAGACAACAAAGCAATAAATAAGCATGAAAATTGACAAAGCAATTGAACACTGAAGATGGATTACGAGTTATAATGTATTTGCTCCATTATATTTCTCAAAATATAAACATACATAACATGAGTTCTGTTGATATGAATAAGTGGATGAGATAGTCTAGTATCTATTCTAATGGATTGAAATGATGATGATATGATGATCAAAATCGGACCTTGGTTTCCCTATTTGTACAGGAAGCAACAAGCTTCAGGTCTGTTCACAAAAGTTACATCATTTCTTAACTAAAGCATAATTAAGCATAACATAGAAACTTAAAAAGATAGGTATGTTCCAATTGTTTCCAAACATTAAATAATGCTTGCGTTTGTTGATAGGTAGAAGATTTTGATGAATCACATACTAATACCCACGATCTAACTGGGTTGTTAAGATTTGGACAGGATGATCCAAACCATACCAAGGCGAAAAGAGCAAGTTTGAAGAGAACACCTGGAAGTGTTTCACACCAGCTCAAGGTACAATCCAACCTAGTTAGGACACTGATAGCAATCCAAATTTTCCTGAACCATCCATACACGAATGTTGCATCACAATCTATTCTTCCTGCACATAAAAATGCCACATATTAACCCCTTCTAAATAAAACTCAAAATACCATGAAACAATGAGTCCCCTATATTAGTAAGTAAGTAGAAAGTCTATAGGGCATAGTTTGATTTTATACAAGGATGCTCATGAAAGGAATCTTCAAGTGACAGTGAGTGAGTTGTTTGAGATTGTAGAAGATGGTGCAATATCCAGTCTTAAAGGCAGTTAGCAAAGCAATAAATGTGCAAGAAAATCAAATTGTACACAACAAACTATTCACAATGTTATCTTACATAATGCCTTAAGTTTGAAGATAAAACTCTCATTGTATCTTGATGAAAGTAGTGACCTTAATGGTCAATCATTGGAAACCATGATTTTAAAACATGGTATTGTGCTTATGGAGGCAACATTTTAAGCAAGGTGGTGAGTGGTGGTTTGGAACAATGGAAGGTATGAAGGAATTGCTTTATATGCATACTATGCACTCTAGCTTAAGACAACATTCTTAGAAGAGGTTAAAGGTGGATTAGGGAACTCAAGGGTTACCATGATAAATATTAAAGAAAAGACTGAGATCTATTTAAAATCCACTATCATGAAGATATTAAAGATGTCAAATGCAAAACCCTAGTAGCTGGAGTAATGAACACAGTGTGAAAGAGGACAATGTGCTAGGGCAGATTTAGGAGATCTCCACATTATCTAATCACAAGAAAATACATCATTTAAAAAAAATAATAATTAAAATAAATTATTCTAAACCCTATATAGGACACATTGATACTTCAAAAGCATCTGATTTATTTTTTTAAATTAAAAGAAGTCATTCTAAACCCTATATAGGATACATTGATACTTCAAAAGCATCTAAAGGAATTTGAGATTATGCAAACATATGTCAATTAAATACCTAGATTACAAACAGTAGCGCGAACATTGTAACCCTTGTTGATCAGAGCTGGAACTGATAAACAACAATGAATCCTATGCCTCCTATCACGCACATCTCCTTACCATTCTTTGTCATTCTTTACTGAAACACTTCTCCATTTTGGCAGGCTACGCCTAAAAATAAGGTTTCAACAAAGGTTTTATTGTATGTTTATTAAAATGAAAACTCCATTTTGGCGGGCTATGCTTGAAAATAAGATTTCAATTTTTTTTTTAGAGTATTTTTATTAGAGTTTTAGAGTATTTTGGCAGGCTATATTCTTGATTCCTTAAATGATTTATTCAAATGGATTGTGACTGATGTGATTTTCTGCCATGATTATCATACTACTGCTATCTCTTATTATACCCTCTACATTATGGCAATGTTTTTCCCTTCCCTTCTGCTATTTACCGCACCACCACCTTGCTCAAGGCTTCTTACTGTGGGGTTGCGGTGTATACTGCTCTACCGCATATGTTGCTCACCTTCTCGATGGTATAGTGGTGTATGCTTTTGATCATTACCTGAAGAGTGTCGATGAGACAATCTTCTTTGTCTTACCGATATCTCAATGTCTCATCGACATTAGATCTTATGTTCCTTTGATGTTGGTTGTTGGTGTCGATGAGACAAGTTAATATCTTTTGTTGATATGCCACTGTCTCATCGATATTTTCCTTCGACAATATTTCTTTATATATCGATGTAACTCTGCCATGTCGTGGAGACTTGTGATTATCATTGCGGTATGACGGTGTTTTTCCCTTCTCTTCAAGCTATTTACCGCACTACCGCCTTGCTCAAGGATTCTTGTTGCAAGGTTGTGGTGTATACCGCTCTACCGCATATGTTGCTCACCTTCTCGACAATCTAGTGGTGTATGCTTTTGATCATTACTTGAAGAGTGTCGATGATACAATATTATTTGTCTTACCGATATCTCAATGTCTCATCGAAATTACTTCGTTATATCCAAGAGTTGTGTTTCGTCGAGAAACTTGTAGATATACCTTGTTGATGTGACATAAGTGATTCTCTCCTCGATATGCCCGTATCTTGTTGACATTTCACTATTTTACATCATCGATGAGAAATATAAATAATTCTCTTCGACATAGGGGTGTCTAAACCGGCATTAAACCCGAAGCTAAACTCGAAGCTAAAGTCAGGAGCTAAAAGTGATGCTAAACTCGAAGCCAAAGGCGATGGTAACGACGACACCACACTCGAAGTCAATATCAGCGCTAAAGGCATTGATAATTCTGACGTAAATTAGTGCCTAAATTAGTGCTGACTAGTCCTGATTGATGCAAATAAATGCCAAAAATAGCGCCATCCCAATAAATAGTGTCGACATTTTCAAAAAAATGGAAAAATATACATTAAAACGTTGGGTGGAAGCAAAAAATGGAGCAAATCACAGGGATTTGTTGTAGTGTATGACTATTATGATTATGAGGATGAGTCAGAGCTCAGTGTATAGGGTTATGAGATCAGATGGTAGACCCTAGTAGAGAGATATGATAGATTCAAACATTGATTATTGGTGTTATGATTCCAGATCATAGGGGACATGGTTTCCCAGTAAGGTGGGGAGAGGTACTGGTAGGGATGGTGCAGGAGGAGACAATGTACACTTGGGGGCCATGTTTATTAGGTATGTTTTACTTCCAGTTGCATGATATTGTATACCGAGGTGGTTAGAGCATGAGCTATAGTGTGACATTACTTATGGTATGGGCATGGGAGCACATAGTATTGTTTTGACTGCCAGTGGGATGACAGTTGGGAGCTGGGACTTCATATGTATTTCTATATGGTGGTGTAGTGACTCAGACCCACATAGGGGACACAAGATATTAGAGACACAACATTGATATGTTGGTGAGCTTCGTCTGGAGATAATATAGGGGCTACGAGCAGTGGGTTGACGAGGTTGAGCATTTTCCATGGTTACGGTAGCTAAGATATTTGATTGGTTGGACAGTGCAATCTTAGCACATCATTGAGATGTATTTGCCAAAGTGAGTCAGATGGTAGTTTGGGGAGAGATAGGGCATACCGATGGGGACAAAAGAGTTTGCATGTTCCTCACAAGAGGTGCACCCATGGGGACAAGTGATACCAATGACTATTTCCAAGCAGGAGATTGATGCACTATAGCCAGTGCAGTGGGGATGGAGAGGGGGTGCAACGGATTTGGGTACAATGCC
The DNA here is from genome assembly GCA_007115665.2 of Sequoiadendron giganteum. Classification (NCBI taxonomy): domain Eukaryota; kingdom Viridiplantae; phylum Streptophyta; class Pinopsida; order Cupressales; family Cupressaceae; genus Sequoiadendron; species Sequoiadendron giganteum. The sequence continues at coordinate 21,089,254 of CM021107.1, read as the reverse complement.
AGAGTATGATGCATGGTGGTTGGTTCATAGGCCATCTCCATATACTGATCCAAAGTAGCCAACACCTGTAGAGTGCAGAGGTAGGGGCCTACAAGGTTGGAGCGGTGACAAGGGATGGAGGGGTGGAGGGAAAGGAGATGGAGGATGGGGGGATGGAGGATGGGGAAATGGGGGAGATGATGGAGGGGATGGATGGGGAGAAGACCAAGGAAAGAGGAGGAGAGATAGGAGGTAGTGGGTGGTGAGACATTTGTCATCGATCAACGAGGAGGGTGAGGAGCAGCTAGAGGAGAGGGTGGTCGGGGAGATGGTGGTGGAAGAGGGAGAGCAACACATAGAGATGGCAGATCTAGAGGTAGGACACTAGGAGGTGGAGATGATGGAGGTCGAGGAGAATGGGGAGGAGAGACGAGAGGAGGAGCATGCAGAGGAGCCAGATATGGGGGAGGCCAAGAGAGTCCTCCGAGAGAGGATTGTGGCAGGTGTGGATGTGGAGGAGGGGTTGGAGGAGGTAGGGTTCATAGTAGGTGAAGGGATAGTGGTCAGAAGATAGCCACCCTACAGGCCCGAGTATAGGCTTTGGAGGCAGAGGTAGTTGCATTAAGGGCAGAGAGGGACACCCTACAAATGGAGAGGGACCTAACTGTGATCAACCAACAATAGACATAACAATGAATGTTGGATTTTGTGGCTACATGTGGTGGGTCAATTGTGGATGTTGTGTGAGAGTTGGCCAGATCGAGCATGGGTCAACAATATTATCAGGACCTGTATGAGAGAGTAGTATCACCTGAGAGGAGAGAGTCGAGCTTTACCGAGGTTCAGAGCTGATTATAGGGCAGGCCACATAGCAAATCTCATAGCAGATCATAGAGTGGTGAGGCATCAGGCCCAAGATGGTTCACTCCATATGATAGACCATTGTCCTTAGAGAATAGGTCTCTAGGCTCACCACGATGAGAGGATAGACATGCATCAGGGTCAAGGGAGTAGGGAAACTTAGGCTAGGACTCATTTTGACATTATGTGTTATGACACTGTATTTTGATCATCGAGCCTACGAGCTCCATTCTGTTAAATGAGACATATTGACATTGTATTATGACATATTTTGAGTGATATATGATACGATTTTTGGTGGTGATTAATGATATGCAGTCTTATGCAATTATGCTTCATGGTTATGATTATGTTATGGATTTTTATACTTTTATGATGTCTATGCATTCTATATGATCATGCAATGGTTTGATATGATGGATGATTATGCATTTATAATATGATTTATGCATCTTTGTTGGTGTAATTAAATATTTTGTACCTTGTCCTAGGTCATAATTACACCGTAGTTAAGTTTACTTAGGGACCACATAGGAGTTGTTGGAGAATTTCCACCTTTAGTGGACTTATCTTCTTTTACTCTATCATCTCCACCTTTCATGGACATATCATGTGATTAGGTTTCCACCTTTTGTGGTAGATCCACTATTTGTGGTGGTTATCACATCATCACCTTTCCACTTTAGGTGGAGTGATAGTTTTTCATTGTTGTTTCATGTCATAAGATTACGACACTTGTCATAATCTTATGCACTCCTACGTTCTCACCTTTGCTATATAACCAAGGGGTCTCTACTACATTTGGACACACATTGAAGCATTATCATTGACATTGAATACAGTTTATTCTTGTCATATTATTTTCTCTCTTCTTTGTGCTTTCTATTTGGTCCATAGATCTTGGCATCCATAGCCAAATCTAACATGGTATCAAAGCATGTTTGATTCTAACATGGTATCAGAGTAGGTTGGGTGCCATTGGAGAGTCATTTTCTGAAGAGAGGTACCAGATTTGGGGAGGTTCTATTTTTTGCTCTTTATTGCAGGTTTATATCAGAGCTTTTTGGTGCAAATCTAAGCTCACCATTGTGTCCGGAAGGTTCAAGAAAGTCGATTTTGCCTTTTGTTTCGTCCAAATCGGACATACAAGGCCAAATCTAAGAGGGTTTGAAGCTGCATTGTGGTTGCCAGATCCAAAAGGTAGCTGCATTTTTGGAGCATTTTGGGTCAAATCCGACCTTGCCATCGTGTCCAGAAGGGCCAAAAACCCTAAGATCGACTCTCCAATCGTCCAAATCGGAGCAAGTCATTTGGTGAGGCAAAAAATTTTTTTGCCTGAAGAACCGTATGGCCCCCCAGATCGCCATTATTGCGACAGTACGATTTATTTTCGAAAAATAAATCAAAAAATTTCGTTTGGAATTTTTTTGAAATTGTTTTATGAAAAAATCTCATTTTTTCAAATTAAATATTCTGCAAATTTTTGTAAATTTTTTGGAAATATTTTGAAAAAAAAAAAAAGGGCTTTGTAAGTCAGCGGACTGCAGACTCGTACCTTGCAGACTTGAACCGTAGAGGTACCACGATTATCGGAGGAGGCCACGTGGCCGTCCGGCCGTGGCCCCACCCGCGGGTCCCTTTTTCGTCGACCGACGACAATTAATCAAAACCCGGCCGACAAGAATATCACTGGCGGTTTCACCAGCGGCAACAAAAAAAAAAAAAAAAGGAACCGGCGGTAGCATCCGAAGATTCGCAGAATATTCCCCACAAAGATTTCGGCAAAAAAGGTATATTCCGGCCAAGATTCCAAATATTCTGATATATTTGCCGGCAGATTTTTTTGGGCGATGGCGACATTGACGGGCCATAGGCCGTCAATTTTAAACCTGGGATTCGCACACGTCACTGATGATGTCATCATTTTCTAAATTTTTTTGCCCCTTCATGGTTTGAGTTCTGATTTTTGTAGTTCAACTTCAAATGCTCATATCTCAGTCATTTTGGCTCCTTTTTTCAAGCACTTTTTTTTGATTTGGGCTAGAATTTTGTGCTCTTCACAGTGGTGCAATCAATTTTTGGTTTTGGCTTCTGGTTTTTCCAGAAATTGCAGATTCTCACAGGTGTTGCTGCTTCATCCTCATTTTGGGAACTTTGGGAGCCCATAACTTGCTCCTACGGTAACATTTTTGAGTGCCATTTATTTTGAAAGTGCATTATTTTTCCTGTACTTTCCAGTGGTGTGATCAGATTTATCTCATCTACTGTAATTTTTATACTATGAGTTTGTGGCCTATTTTGGCATTTGCATGTACCAAGATCAAAGTCCACCTTGTTGTTTTTGGCAGTGGAAATTGTAAACGCACTAAGTATAAAGTGCCAAATCAGATATTGATTAGGGGGGGCTTCATGATTGAGTGATTTGGGAGCGTAATCTTGTAGTGATTGGTTGCATTCTTTTGCTTGGTTTGTGTTCTTGCAATGGGTAAATCTCAAATTGAACTCCTAACTCCACATAATTATGCTACATGGAGAAAATTAGTATGGAACTATCTCTTGGGAAAAGGTCTAATAGGCTATCTAAAGGAAACCGTTTCTCAACCTACTGATGCTAATGAATTGGCAAGATGGGAGATTAATCATGAGAAAACACTTGGATGCATATGTTCACTAGTCTCATTTGATTTACAATTTCATATTGATTCATGTAAAATAGCTAAAGAAGTATGGGAGACTTTTGAAAACTTGTATGGTAAAGCAGATAAGATTAGGGGATATCAGATTGATAATGATTTGATGAATCTTGATCCTAAAAGTTTTGACCACATCCAAGACTACATCTCCAAAATAAAGCAATTAAGAACATAGTTGAAAGAATGCAGTATTGAAAAAGAGGATTTACAATTGATTCTGAATGTGTTATCCAAGCTTGGTCCTAAGTATTTAGTATTTGTTTCTGGCTTTCATACCCATCGAATTTCTATGGGAGCATCATATGTTGATCCTAAGTTTGATGACTTTGCAAATCTCCTAATCCAAGAGGAAGCTAAGTCAATGAACATGGGTCTAATCAAGTCTTCCAAGCCACATGCATTGGTTTCTAGTAAGTCAAAGGTACAGAAAGAATCAGGGAATCTTGATAAGAAGCAAAAGATGAAAAAGAACAAGCCACATAAAGAATCAGAATCCACTCATTCAAAAGAAGAATCATCTAAGAAGAAGAGGTCTTTTTGTGCATATTGCAAGAAGGATGGACATGAAGAACATTATTGTTATAAGAAGGATATTGATGAGTTGAAAAATCTTCTCAAAAGAAATCAAATTGATTTTCCTTCTAGAATGTCTGACTCTTCTCCTTCTTCTTCTTCAAAACAGTTTAAGGACAAAGGTCAAGCATCTACATCGAGATATAAAGGTCAAGGTCTTTGTGCTTATTCAAGTCCAGGATCAGGTAGATGGCTTCTAGATTCAGGAGCATCACATCATATGGCATCTTTGTAGTCTATTTTCTCTTCATTTCAGCCTTGTTCTATGTCTCCTATATTGATGGGAAACAATACATACATGAGTGTAATAGGGAAGGGATCTATTAGTTTTGGGGACAACACTTTTCAGGATGTTTTGTGTGTTCCTCATTTGACGAACAATCTTCTTTCCATATATCAGATTACACATGGTGGAAATGGGAGAACTGTGGAGTTCACACCTGATTCAGTCATCATTCGAGACTTGGAAAGTAGAGAGATCATTGCTATGAGGGGGGTTGATCATTCATCTCGGTTGTATACCTTTGCAGATTTTTCTTTTGATGGTGACATTGTTCCTTCGACTGTTCATCACACTCCTAGTGTGAACCATAATTCAGAGGAGACATTTGGCTACTTGAACTTGGGAGTTCTCACATCAGATCCAGTACTTGAGCCATGCATTTCATCTCCTCCATCTACTGTTGCAGTTGATGATGCTTGTGATTCCACAGTTTGGGTTCCTTGTGATTCAGTGCAGCAGGACATACATAGTCTTCCAGATATGGCTACTTTGGATGGCTTCTTGACAGGTATTTCAGACTTGTTTGTGGAGTCTCATCTTGCAGATTTGGGGGACATCATTGATGACATTCATCTTCTCTTTGATGAAGATTCTCCTTCTTCAGTTGTTGCGAGGGAACACTTTGACCCTCTTGTTCATTCTCTACATGATCATTCTTTGCAGTTTGACGTGAGTGTGGATACTTTTGGACAACATTTGGACGAGGCTTCTTTTTCTTTAGAGGGGATATCTTTCTCTTTGGATCATGTTCTACATTTTTCTCTACTAGATGTTGGATTGTACTCTTCAGCAGTGTGGCCTAGAACGCCTGTTTGGAGTGTGTCAACTTTCGGCATTGACATGGAGACACTTGAGCATGCTTCAGAGACATCATACATCCTGCATACATCCTTGGTTTTGTTTCTTCCTAAGGGGAGGAATGTTGTTCGGCGAAACTGGATCATCTTCAGCATTCAATGTCGAGCTTCTACCATCATTGCAGGAGACTCAACATTGAGGGGGGGCTACCTTGTCTCTCTTCTACTTCTCTCTTATGGGGGGGTCTTTTTCCTCACATGGGGTTTTTACCTTCTCATGCATCATTGAGAGAATTTCTATTTTGTATTTCATCTCTCTTTTGGGGAGGAGTTTTGTCCCTCTGGGTTTTCTCCTTTTCTCCGTTTGTGAGAGATTGCATTGCATTTGTACATGGGTACCTAACATGGCCTAGTTGTCGGGACCCATCTTGCATTGTTTGCATTTTTGTACATTCTCCCTAAGTTGCACTTAAGGGGGGGTGTTGGTGTAATTAAATATTTTGTACCTTGTCCTAGGTCATAATTACACCTTAGTTAAGTTTACTTAGGGACCACATAGGATTTGTTGGAGAATTTCCACCTTTGGTGGACTTATCTTCTTATTACTCTATCATCTCCACCTTTCATGGACATATCATGTGATTAGGTTTCCACCTTTTGTGGTAGATCCACTATTTTTGGTGGTTATCACATTATCACCTTTCCACTTTAGGTGGAGTGATAGCTTTTCATTGTTGTCTCATGTCATAAGATTACGACACTTGTCATAATCTTATGCACTCCTACGTTCTCACCTTGGCTATATAACCAAGGGGTCTCTACTACATTTGGACACACATTGAAGCATTATCATTGACATTGAATACAGTTTATTCTTGTCATATTATTTTCTCTCTTCTTTGTGCTTTCTATTTGGTCCATAGATCTTGGCATCCATAGCCAAATCTAACATGGTATCAAAGCGTGTTTGATTCTAACAATCTTATATGATTATGCAATGATATGATATAGTAATGTAGTACAAATGACCTAATTTTATGGTGTGATGCGATATGTGAATGCAATTAATGTTATGTATTATGATGTCTATGGATTATGTATGTAATGATTTGAAATGTCTACTACAAATGAAAAATATGATGTATGATATGATTATGATTATGCAATGTATATGAAATGTGATAAATGGAAATGAACTATGATTATAATGTAAAATGCAATGGTATACCTAATATTTCATGATGCTATGAAATGATAATACTATATGGATGCACTCTATGTTTTTGTATTTTCTCATGCAAAAATATGTGGCTTATTATGGTGATGTCTATAATGATAATACTTTCTATAATTCTTCCTAACGTGATCATGGATGTATGGTATTTTTGGTGTCATAGGATGCTTTCAAGATGTGGATAGAAGAAATTCTAGCATGGAAGAGATGGATGTTAGCATGGAGAAATGAAAAAGAAAGTGTGAAGCCAGGTGGGAAATGATAAAGGAAAGACATTCATGCTTTTATATGTATCATCATTGGGTGAAAAAACTGTCACAAATGGAGCACAAAAACCATGGTATGAAATAGACCAAGGTGTGCAAGGTGACCATTTGTGAGAGACAAGTAGTCAAAAGACAATGCCAGAAGACAAGGAATGCCTTGACTCATACTAAGAACCCAATTGTCCTAGTCTTTTTGCCAGGACAAATCACAAACAACAAGAAAAGAAAAGAGATCATGATCCATCATCACCCCTCTAAATCCTTGATAGGACATCCTCGAGGTAGCTAGTAACATGACCAAAAAACCAATCGAAAGGATAAGACAAACTCAGACCAATAAAGTGTTTTCCAAAGAGATATGTTTAGTGATAGGATTGCAAAGATTGATTGATATGATTGATGAGGTTTGGTTTTAGGAAAGACACATTCTGATTAAGACAAATGACCGAGATGATCGATTGATTGATTGTTTGACTGAAGTTGATTTGATTAAGGTTTGATTGATATGATTGATCGATGTGATGACACCTGCCTTTAGGAAAGACACATCCCATTTAAGGCAAATAACACATTTGATAAAGTTGACCGATTGACCATTTTGTTCAATGCCTTGGTTCAGGAAAGACACATCTTGTTTAAGGCAAATGAAAAGGTTGACCAATGACAATGTCTAATCTCAAGAAGGACACATTATAATAGAAGACAAGTGATAAGACTGAATGAGACAAATGACATAATGCCCCATTCTGACATAAGACCATTGACCAGTGATGATGATTAGTTGTCTATTGATTCGAGATTTGGTTTAAACATTGATCACTTGATGAAAAAGGACACAACTAGACTTGAAAAACCCTAAAGGAATGACCTAGGGCCTCGGGGGCTCATTGATTGATGGCCTTACCTACGTTATACATGTAGAGACCTCGTAGTTTGACATGACTAACCTTGGTGTATTTGACAAAGGACTAAATCATGAGTTGACCTTTATTCGACAAAAAAGGATGAACCTAATCTCTTGGGGGCCCATCAAGTGAGGGCCTTGCCTATGTAGAAAGTGCACAAAGACAATGTAGTTCGACCAAATTGTCACAAATTGACCCTAAAGAAACTATTTTTGGAAGTTTTGATGTTTTCTATTTTTTTGGGTTTTTGATGTTTTCTAATTTTTTTGGGGGATTTTGATGTTTTATGATTTTTTTGGTTTTTGATGATTTTATTTTATTTTTGGATTTTGATGTTTTATGTTTTTTTGGATTTTGAAAGTTTTTCGATTTTTTGGATTTTGAAGGTTTTCTAATTTTTTTTGGTTTTGATGTTTTATGAGGATGATACCATGTGTCAGATCCCATGAAGACATAATTCAAGGAATTTCCCCCAGTCAGGTATAGGACCAACTTATTACGTGTGAGGGGGTGGATGGATGGAAAGGATGGTCATGAAAGTGAAGGATGCTAAATGTCAGTGGTTCTCATGCCATGAAAAGGATGGCAAAGCTTTATTATGGATGGATGATATGTGTGAATGGATGGATGAAGGGGTAGGAAATTAGGTAGAGTGATATTTGATGAAGGAGCATAGATTGACTACACATGACACCTGTTTGCCAGGTTTTCAAGATGCTACTTATCCAAAGCACCACCAAAGTGGTTTTCACTTTTAAACAAATATTTCTCTTTACTATTTTTTTTTTCATTTTTTTGTTGTCACCAAGACACCTGTTTGCCAGGTTTTCATCAAGGTGACTTTTTTTTTTGTATTTTGAAGGGATACTCTGGTAGTTAGATGTATAATTGATACACACTGGATCCGTAGCCTGTCGTGGCGATGCCTTGATCCTATTTGGATGATCGTGCTGGATGAAAGGACTTGATCTGGACGAGGAGTGCAAGTGGCAAATATGAAGGATGATAGATGTGGTGGATGAAAGAGGCTATGGTATGATCCCTAATGTGCACATTACATGGGCCATCAAGCTTTAGATGAAAAGGAGTTTGGGTGGTCAATGAGCTAGAGCACGTGAAGGGGTCATCGTCAAAGGTACATCACCAATGTAATTGGAAAGATATGACATATGTGTGAGTATGGATGGATGGAATGGGACGTAGGGAATGAGTAAAAGTGATGGTGGAGATGTTGGATCAACAAGCTCTTCTTTTGAAATTATGTGCTGATAGACGCCCCCAATTATTTTTGAGGGAGAGGTATAGTTGGAGATCAATTCTTTCTTACTTCCATTCTTTTGATAGATGCCCCCCAGTTATTTTTGATGAAGATGCATAATTTTTCTTTCTTAGTCTTGAATTTTATTTATATATTTGACTTGTCCAATAGCTTTTGAATTTGGCTAAAGGACTTTTCTTGATTGTTCTTTCTTTGGATTCCGGATCTCCATTTGTAAAAGGCACTTTCATATTTAGTTCTTGAGCTTTATCCTTGTTCTTTTCTTGAGATATGACTTGTTGATCCATGTCTATGATGCAGATGGATGTAAGTGAGATGGGTGAGATGGATGGAGTGATATGAATGTTTGGTGTATGACAAGGAGTGGCAATGCCATCAATGGAGTCTTTGGGACTATCCTTTTTGGTATTGTTAACATCAAAGGAGGCTTGCACATCCTTAACAACTTGGAAAGATGGCTTAGTAGTGGTGATAGTAGAAAATGCATATCCTAGCCTAGGGTAGGTGGGATGGAAGGGTGGTGATTGGATATCATTAGCAGGGTCATGATCAAGGAGTGGGTTATCATAACTATCCTAGTCAAACATAGGGTTATCATGGGCATGAAAGGATTGAGTGGAAGCAGATAGGGAAAAGGTAGATGTATCGTCAGGATCCCAAAAGGTTTCAATCCAAGCATGACCATCTTTCTGCATTCCTTTTGTTACTATCTTGACATCGGTGTTGGAAGTTTGAACCTTCTCAACAAAATTGGCATTGTCATTTGTCGATAACTTATCCATACGATATTCTCCATATCCCATATCATGGAATTGAACCTTGGGGTTTGATGGTGTGGTGAATGGAGTGGATGATTTAACAAGGTCAGATGTATCAATTAGTGGGATAAGGTGGAAGATGGGGCCTCTCAATTTATGGGCACTTGGTGCTCAACAATTCCTTTTAGGTTAGTGCAATATTGAAAGGGGTCAGGATCACTAGGAATAGTATTCTCAATGCCATTGTGTAGAAACCTAAGGAATTGGTGGTATGTGGATGGTATGGCCTTCATGGCGTGGATCCATGGGTGGCCAAGGAGAAGGTTGTAGTGTAAATATAGATCTAAGACATGAAAATCTATGTTTTGCATAGCTAGGCCAACTTTCTCAAGAAGAAAAATTACTCCTTCAGATGAGCGTTCAACATCATTATAGGCTTTGATAACAATTTTATTAGTTTGATCTATGCAATTCTTAGATTATCCCAATGCTTTTACCAGTTTGAGAGAGAAAATGTTCAGACCTGCTCCATTATCTACCAAGACTCATCCAATCTTATGCTTATTTATGTAGACTTCTAGATGTAGGGGATCGTTATGATCAAACTTTTGTGTGGAAAAGTCTTGTTCAAAGAAGGTGACATGATGAGGAATAGCTAGGTATCCAACCATGGCCTAAAATTCATTGATATTTAGGTCAGCGGGTACAAATTCTTCTTGCAAGGCTTTATCAAGGATAGCTCTGTGTTGAGGGGATATGCAGAGGAGTTCCATAATAGAAATATATGTGGGAGTCTTCCCTAGTTGCTCTAGGGGATTGTACTAGATTTTTGGTTGTGGATTGGAAGGAACCCCTTGTAGAGTTACCTTGGCTTTGTGAGCATTGGTGACAACACACTCTAAACTTTTATTATTTATGGTAATGGTGGCAACATGATCATCAAATGCTTGTATGTGGTGAAAAATGGTGTTGTAATCATGTACGATGCAGGTATAATTGGTATTATCGTTATTCCCCAAACTAGAGGCTTTTCCTTTATCATGATCTTGCAAGGGAGTTTTAAATATAGTGTGATCAACATTTGTATTACCTTGTGAATTTTCTACTGAAATAATTCCTTGTTCGATGAGGTCTTGAATGAAATTTTTGAGTGCCCAACATGAAGATGTCTTATGTCCCTTTCCATGGTAATATTCACAATATTTGGTTTCCTTCCACCAACCGGGTTTGATCAATGAAGGTCCATAGTTCTTAATGTCTCTTAGCATCTGAAGGACCTCTACGTTGTTGGTTGTTTTGGACTGCGTTCAATGTTTGATCTTGACCTTGTGTTTGAGGATTTGATACATTTAATATGTTTGATGTAGATGGACCTTTGAGGTGAATGGTAGGACCTTTTTTTATCACTTTAGCATCAAAAACTCCATCATTAGTTAAATATTTTTGTTTTGGTACCAAAATTTTCCTTTGTCATTGTTTGCCTTTGGGGTTTCTTTGTGTACTTTGACTAGTCCTTTTGTGATAAGAGCTTTTTAAATAAGGACACCTTTCTCTATGATTTCTTCAAAGGTTGTGCAACATTGGATTTGAAGGCCACTCATCAATTTTTCATTGAGATTTTCTAGAAACATGGGGACTAGTTGTTCTCTGGGATATGGAAAGGACACTTGCTAGCCATACTTCACCATCTTTGGTAAAATGAGGTTAGTGAATCCCATTCTCATCAAATAGGTAGGGTCATATGTGATTTCCACACATGTATTAAATTATTGTATGTGTTCCACTGGATCTCCTTTCCCTTTGTATTTGGGTAAAATTGGTGTTGTGAAGTGAGGGGGAAAGGGTGACATGTATAGATGATAGGGTAGGGTTGGTTGGAACAATCATTGTTCCATGCTCTGGATCTTTTCTAGCAAGATCTCCTTGGTGTCTTAGTCACCTTAACCTTTAGGACCTTCACTCAGGTACCCCTGGTTCTTCTGGCCAACCCCACTATCATCCAAATTCTAATTCACCAAGTCTCCCTTGGTGCAATGCTCCTATTCTTCCCTTAACCCTTAATCTTCCCTAAAGGCTAATTACTCCCAACTCCCAATTTGTTCTTTGCAGGGGTGTAGAGATGTTTCTACTAACTTCATACCATCCTCCTAGGGTTCTTGTAAGTTCACCAAACTCCATTCTTCCATCGCTTTCTCCAAACCCTCATCTAGGGTTAAAAAGGCTACTAGCCTTTGAGCCCCAATTAGGCCTCCATCTCCGAGAAAACCGGTTGGCTCTCCAATCTTTCCCAAATAACCCCAAATATTTTCTATGGATTCTCGGTCCTAATGCCCATCACTTCAATATTTTCAAGGTCTCAACCCTCACTTGACCGTACACAGGTCTAACCTTCAAATGAGTAAAATTTAGGTCTTTTTGAGCCATTTCCTGACCACACTGTGAACTGTCAGCTTGTTCTCCATTCAAATGGACCGGTGAAGTATCCTCCTTCATGCCAAGCCTTTGAAAGGCTCCTATCTACCTTTCCACCATGTGACTTGTCAAGGAAAGGTCACCCCTGCAAACCAAGTGCTTTGCACTTCCTGTCTTTCCTAGCCGAGCACTGTCAAGCTCACCTAGGAGAAGACTTTCATGGTGACTCCTTGACTCCTAACTACTCCTAACTCTACCATATTTACAAACATGGAGTCTAGCCCCAATTCCTAAAATCTCATTCACCAAGTACAGTGGGAATGTGGACTAGTTCTCCATTCTTGACAATCTGCCAGTCAGGACAACAGTTACAAGAAAATGAACTAACTAATCAAAGAATGCTTGAAATAAAGAAACTAACTGTGTACTGTTCCTGCACAATGCTTGAAAGATAATTGCCTACATCCTACACTACTCATGATGGGGTAGGCTCTTGATTTGTGTTTTAAAATGTAGGTGCTTGGTTGATGTTTGGAAATGTAGGTCCTTGGTTGGTGTTTTAGTTTTGCACTCTTCATGGGACAATATGAATTCTCCTAGATTTTTTTGGTTGATTTTTATTCGATAGGGAGTGCTTTGAAATTGAAATTTGGGACCTTGATTCATGTTTTGAAGTGTAGGTGTGGGACCTTGGTTCATGTGTTGAAATATATGTGTGGGCCTTGAGATGTAGGGTCTTTGTTCATGTTTTGAAATAAAGGATTTATAAAATTCCTACCCATGGAACTTGATGAAGCCAACGAGCTACCAAAGGTAAAATTTTGTCCTTGTGTTGTGGCATGAGTTTTCTTGTTTCCAAGTGTGGAGATATTAGGAATGTGTGTGGTAGTTGTGGCCATGTGTGTTGTTGTCCCAAGTGGTAATGTAGTAGAGATTTGTTGTGAAGATGCCATCCCTAATGCAAATGGGTTTTGATAAGGTCCTTCCACAATTATGGAGACATCAAAGCCTTGAGGAAGTTTAACACCCTTTTTGGCTAGTGCATAAAAGTATCTATTAGGATTGGCATTAATGAGCTCATCAACAATTCATAGAATCCTTGGATCTTGGTAAGCTCTTTCAATCTCTTCGGGAGTCAATTTCTTGTTGAATTCATCTAGGTTTATATTGTCAAATGTGTCAATTGGGTCTCTTTGTGGTGTAGATTTATTTGAATGTGATCCAAATTCAGTGTCATGATGTGGACTAGAAAAGGGGACATTTGAAGAATCCATGTCTTTTATTTTAGTTCGTGACCTTGTTTCAACCATGTGAGACTTGCAAGTTTGGAAGGTAATGTAAGGTGATATGAAACTACACTATGTTTTTGTGATTTTTTGGATATAAGGATGCAAGGTGACCATGTTAGGGTAATGATGACCTTAAGACTAAAGGGATAGGATTAAATGAAGCCAAATGAAACTAATGGATGGAAAATGGTACCAAAAGGAGACTAATTAATGATCAAAGATAATGATATGGAGCCTAGGCAATGATAAATTAATGACCAAAGGTAATGATGCAACTAAGTCTAAGATGAGGTTAAACTATATATTGTTTTGTTATTTTTGGGACATATAAGGATACAAGATAATGCAATCTAAGTTCAAGACTAAGGATTGAGAGGATGATAATGATGTTATGATCGAAGGATATGGTATGAAGCTAAATGATACTAGCAAAAGGACACTAAGGATATGGACCTTAATATTTAAGAAAAAGGATGATAACCAAGCTATTGTAGGTCCAAGATAACAAACCCAATTGTCATTAACCTTTGTGATGACCGAGATTGTGAAAATGATGGATTTGACAAGGCGAGTCTAAACTAAGGCACAAGTTTGAGACCTAAGTTTTGACCAAGATGATAATGATAAAGGTTGATAAAATAAAAGGTGAAGGTCAATGAAAAGTTGGATAAGTAACCATGGACTATCCAAAGGCTTGATAAAATTTCTATGTCTGAAATCTAAAAGGTATATGCAACCTAAGGTCTAAGACTAATTATGCAAGGAAAAGATGGCCTAAAGGTCTATGCAAACCTAAATGAGGATGATAGACTGGTAAAACTTTGCAAGTCTAAGATTTAGATAACAAGATCTCTATCAAGATGAATTGGATCAGTTTTGGACAAGGATTTTGTGAAATTTTGGTAATCAGGAAAATGCGGCTCTATTTTTCTCAAATGTGTCATTTCAGTTGCGAGTTTTTGATGAGCAGTTGTAGTGAACTATAGTGGTTATAGCTCTGTTTTAAGTAGTTGCTGTGTAGGATATCAATTACAATTTTTTGGTGAACAATTGCGACAGAAAATGTAGTTGTGGGCATATTTTGATTAGTTGCTGTGACCAAAGAGTTGTTTGGCAATTTGATGATTTGGATTAGTTTTTTGATTGGTTTTTGACTGGTTTTGGTGTGATTTTGTCTTTGGAAAACATAGAAAACAATCAACAAACACTTGTTTGGTCTGATTTTTGAGTGTGAAAATGTTTGATTGCAATGTGAATAAGACACTCATAGACAATGCACAACCTAGGTTAGAAAATATACTACCTATTGGATCCATACTTGGATTTCTCCAAACACTTAGAAAAAGTAGACAACTAGAGATCTTAATGGCACTAGCTCCCCCTTACACAACACAGGCTTATCAAAATATCTTACCCCTTAAGATCTGAAAACCTTGAGGGATTTCCTATCTCTATAATGAATAGTGGAACATAGGGCGGCTTCTGAATGACTGTTCTTGCACCAACAAGTAAAAGGGTTTTTGGCCTCTAAAACAAGTGGTTCTTAGTCAATACTCGGGACATAGAACCTTACGAGCATCCAACAAGCCACTTAAGGCTTTAATCACTCCTACTAGGGGCTCTTATATGTTTTACAATAGTACCCCATTCTGAATGACATTGCATGACTAAGGCCTACATACCATGATGACTTGATAGTTTAGTCTTATCCATTTATATACTGGCCCGAGCAAAAAACTAGTTGGAGTCACCTTCGAGCTCTCCATATGGATGTGTCTCTTAGGTAGGACCCTCTAAAGATAAAACAAAAGTGAGAAAAGTATTTTGTTTTTGATCTCCAAGATCACATGAAGCACAAGGAGAGAGCATACAAAACACCTTTTTCTCATACTCGCATGGGGTTCATTTTAAAAATCCCAAAACAAAATGTGTGGGTGGTTGTACAAAATTCTAATGGACGATTTTTATTCTCAAGATCGCCTGATGGCACGGGAGAAGAGCATACACACCCAAAAGCAAGATGCAAACCACAAAACAATGCAAACACTAGTTAATTTTAACCCCGCTTATGATGTCAAACAAACACTTGTGTTCTTTTTAAGCCAATGAAATGTGATGCAAGTTGATATTAAACGTCATGAGTGAAAGTATGCAGTTTGTTGTTCATTTTAGCCTTTATGAATAAAAATGCATGTTCATTTTAACCTTTATGAGTGTGGTGCAGATTTGTAGCTGTAGGCAAACAAAACAAAATTGATTACTTAAGGAAAAATAAAATGAGCTCAATTGTTTCTAAAGAAGCAATTTTAACTCCTCAAGTCCAATTCCACATGCTGAAAACAGATGATTAGATAACCAAAAACCCTAACCTAAAGAAAACCCAAAAGGAAAAAACACAATCAAAACTCAAAAAAGAAATTATACCTAAACAGGTAGTTGCGTCGTTCGAGTTGTTAGTTGTGGTTCTATATTGGGCTCACTTTGAATCAATTTCATTTAAAATGCGGCTCAAGATCTAACAATTGTGTCATAATTTTAAATTTGAACACCCACCTTCAGATGCATCGTTGCTCATCATAGTTGCATTGCTATTTCAAATTTCAAGATCCCACCTTCAGTTGCATTGCTGTGCTTTGCAGTTGTGGCTTAGTAACCTGTTACACATCAAAAGAGAAAATAAACATGGGTTTTTTCTAAAAATTTCATCCATTTCATGTCGGGTTCACCAATGTGAGATAGGAAAATCTAATACCATAGATAAAAGTGACAACCACATCACTAATCTAAGCTAAAAATCCAATCCAAACAAAGAAGAACAATCAAATATGAGGAATGAAATGAAAAAAAAATAACAATAAACTCCCCATGTTTGAAGTTGAATAACATCCTTTGTCTCTCCTCAAACAACCTTTGCAAGTTTTCTCCCAGTTCTTTGTGTGTGTATGCAAGTTCCTACATACAATAAGCATGAAAGTCAGAGATATGTGGTTGTTAAATTGAAAATGGAGGAGAAGACCTTATTTTATAGATAGCCATTCGAATGTACGCATGAGATTGATGTTCTAGAAAGATTCTCAGATCAACGGTTGAGGATGCATGCACCACAAAGTAGTGGGCTAGGGACGACTATGAAATAGATGGTTAAGATAAAAAAGAGGCCAGAGACAATCAATGGTTGAGATTTGAAAATGAGAGAGTGGAGGGATAATGGAGGAATTAAAAATTAAAATCATTTAATTCATGAGAGAAGAATCTTCGACCAAGTGGAGGAAATAAATTATTTATTTGTGGAGGAAAAAGAAAATTGACATTTAATTAAAATGATTTATGCAACCAATTTAATTAAATAGGAAGAAATAAAAATGGGATATTAAATAATTAATTTGAATAAATTATTTAATAATGGAAGAGTGACAAAAGATAATTAAATAATTTCAACAATTATTTAACTATGAAAGAATGGAAAGATTAATGAATAGATAAGTAATTAATAATAATTATTTAACTATAGATGAATAATGTAGAATTAATAATTAAATGAATAATGATTCATTTAATCACAAAGAGAAAGAAAGTGTTAATGACACAATTAAAAAGATAGTTTATTTAATTGATCAAAGTGGAATAAATAAATGAATTAATTAAATAATTAAAATTATTTAATTAATAGAGGAACACGATCAAAGGGAAATAATTAAATAATTAAAATTATTTAGTTATGTAGGGAACAAGACCAAGACGATGGAAAAATGACGCTCGCATCACAAGACATTTTTTAGTGTCTACAGAGGACTCAAAAGATTGGCTACATCAGGAATAAACCTTCTCACAAAATTGATTCTACCAAGGAAACTTTGCAACCCCTTCTTGTGACTAGGAAAAGGTAGAGCAAGAATAGCTCTTACTCTTTCTAGATCAATGGTTATTCCATGCTTTGAGACCACATGTCCAAGGATTTTACCTTCATGGACAACAAAGATGTAATTCTTGGGGTTAATGGATATGCCATATTCCCTACACATGTCAAACACTTGCCTTAAATGAGAGAGATGTTCATCAATTTTTTTTGAAAAACAATTATGTCATCAAGATAAATCAACACAAATTTATAAATTAAACCTTCGAATGCCATGTCCATTGCTCTTTGGAAAGTTGCACCAACATTGAATAAACCAAAAGGCATTCTCTTGTAAGCCATTGTTCCCCACTTCGTGGTGAATGTTTTTTTATACTGATCTTCCTCTTTCACTAGCACTTGGTTATACCCAAAATGTCATCAAGTAGGGAAAACCTCTCTGAACTTGTAAAACCTTGTAGAATTTGTTCCATAGAGGGCAACGGGTAATGGTATTTAGGTGAGGTCCTATTCAAGTCTCTAAAGTCCACATAAATTCTTATCTCCCCATTTTTATTCCTAACAAGAATAAGGTTGAAAACCCATGAGGTGTGTTTGATTGGGAAAATGATATTACCCTCAATCAACTTATTCAATTACTTTCTCATGAGTGGCTCAAGCTTGGGGTTCAAAGGCCTTTATTTTTTCCTTATTGGTTTTGCATTTGGATCAAGTTCAAAGGTGTGTTGAGAAATCTTGGGATTAAAACATTTCAAATCAAAATATTCCCAAGAAAGTATATCATGGAACTCTTGACAAAGTGAAACAAAAGCTTCTCTATCCTCTTGAGAACAAATCTTACCAATCCTAAGAAGCTTACCTTTGAAAATTTCCACCTATTCATAATGTTCTTTCATGATATGCATGATGGTTTTCCAATATTTAAGCTGATCATCTAAACTAAAAATAGACTCTAAGGTGACCAAACGCTTTGGTAACTTGTTTGTTTTTAGTTGAACAATCTGATCACCATACTGCTATTGTAGTTTTGTTTGATTTCCAACTGAAAACTCAACTTCCTCAAGAAAAAAAAAAGCACTTGTTTATCACTCTTAAAGACTTGCCAATGGAAATTATTGTCAGGAATAGATGGCCTTACTAATACCTTAACATACTATTGTACCTTATCCTTTTTAATCTCATTTGGAATATCAAATTGAGCACATATGGAAGCCAACCTATCAACATGCTATTTTTGACTTCTGGGTACAGACAATAGATTAAAAGCATCAAATTACTCTATCATATCCCATACCCTATGTTTATAAGACTTAAGCACATCATTATTGGTCACATGCAAGCCTCTTACCTAATTTAAAATCAGCTCACTATCACCAAACACTTGTAGGAAACTTATTTTTCTCTTCCTTACCCATTCCAAAACTTAGAAGACCTTCATACTCACCTATATTACTAGTACAACTAAAAGAAAAATGAAAAGCTGAATAGTACTTTTCACCTTGTGGAGATACAATCATAACACCCCCACCAGCCCCATGTCTACTTCTTGAACCATCAAAAAACATCTTCCAAACTTCATTTTGCTGTTGTTTACACTGTTGTTCAACATTCTTTTCAAGGTTAGGAATGATAGAATCTTGCTCATGAATAATGTAAAAACCTAAGCCTACCTCTTCAAGATTTTTGTTTGGATCAACTTCAATATTTTTAGTTTCCAATTCATCCAAAAGAATGTTTGGAATATTCTTAGTTTGGGTACTTGGCTCTTGGACAATAATATCCTCATTATGGTCAAAAGAATCACAATTAACATTGGAAACACAAGGTACATATGGCTCTACATGATCTTTTTCTATTGACTCAGATTTTATAGTCACTTTGGTTCCATATCTTGTCCAAAAAAACATATGTGACCAATTTGAAGATAGATAGCCCCCTATTTTAGCAGTGAAATCCCTTGAAAGACAAAGGGAGAAGTAAGGTGGAAAGTCAATTACATAAATATCCCGTGGAATGGAAAAGTTGGGAGATGCATGCAAGGTAAGATTCAAGTCCTTAATAAATCCTACAGTATTGATGGCTATCCCATCAAGTTGAACTACCCATTTTTCAAGAGATTGATATCCCAAACCCAACCTATTTGCAATTTGTTTAGGCATGAAAAAAATACTAGCCCCTAAATCAATCATGTAATTATTAACAAGGTTATTTCCTATGGTCAATGACACATAGAAAGGTGGTGGCTTAACTTGCTTGGTTGTCCACTACTATTTTGGGGTATATTGGTAAGTACTGCCTTGTCTTGGTTAGTATGATGCTCACTTGACACACTCAAATTTGATAAAGTAGATTGCAACAAATCCCTTTTCGTTGGGATAGACATGGTAACATTTATTTTCTTCATATGCTCAAGAATATTAAAAGGAGAAAAGTTTAATTTTGATGAGCCTTCATGGCAACAATATCTCCTTGCAAGTGTGTTGGTTGGGACTGATTCCCAAGCTATTCTTTGGTAGTGCCTTGCTGATTTCTTTGAATTAAATGTGGTACATGAGATGTAGATGGACCGATAACCTATTTTTCCACTCTAGGATCTTGATAAGGCTCTTAATTTGTTGGTTGTACCATCTCAATAGCTCTCTTTTTACCCCTTGTGTTAGTTGATATAGAAGAATAGTCCTGGTTAACTCCACAAAACTCCTCTCCTTTCTAATTTAGAAGTGTAGTGTCACTTGGAGGAGGTTCTTGTTGCTATGAGGGTGTTTCATTAGGTGTATTTGGTTGCAAGCTAGATACATTTTGAACCATTAAGGCTTGGTTAATCACTCCATTTGAACAAGTTGACTGATTATGGGGCTAATTACAAGGGAAGCACCACTCATAATCTTCAGCAAGGTTATTTTGGATATGAACTAGTGCTGTAGATGAGCTTGGTACATTTGGATTATATGATTAAAAAGGCCTTGGGTTAAGAGATTTTCTTGGACCTTGGTTATTTTCTTGATAGGGCAGCCTATTTGCTTGATTTGGCTGGCCTTGAGCTTGGTTTTGGGGTTGGTAAGGCTTGTAGCTTTGAAATTGTTTTTATTTTATGTTAACAAACTCATTCCCAAATGATTGAAGGATGGTTTTTATCTCTTGCAACTTAGACGATTGGAATGGGATAACTTTATCTTGAGTAGGAGCAGCTGGTATAGGGGCTATTTGTGGTGTTTTCATAGGCATTTGTGGTAGTATATCAGGGAAAAATGGCATTGGAGGTCTTAGGGATATTTTTCCAACTTGTATAAGACTATTTTCAGCTCTAATAGCCACCTCATAATCATCTAGAAGTGTTTTTCCACCCATAGACTATATCATAACTAATATATCACTATTTAAAGACCTCAAATAATACAAGAAGCCATAGTCAGGTGAAGGCCTTACTAAAGGTGGGATCCTATCCCAAGACTTTTGAAAATGGAAGTTAAAATCCATCATGTGTTCGTGAGGAGCCCTCTCGATGGTAGTGAGCTGCTCCACCAATGACAAGTGATCAGACTTGTCTTCAAAATTCTTACAAAGTGCTTTTTCAAGCTGGTCCCATGTAGTGATTGAGCTAACAACCAAGCTCCTAAACCAAAGAAGAGATTTTCCCTTGAAAGACACTTCAACAATCTAAGAGCTACATTTTCAATAGTTACATGATGGACTGAACACAAGTTTTCCATATCCTTGATGTGTTCAATGAGTGTAGTTTGGTCCTCTCCCATGAAGAAAGGAATGCTCTTGAGAGATTCCATTGGAATATCATCGTGTTGAGCAAAATTCAAAGGGTTTCCCCATAAAATGGCACAAAGGACTACTACCTAGGGGCTACCATTGGTGCAACAAAAGTATGATTTGTTACAACATGAACAACGACCCTCACAGAAGGTGGAGTTGATTGTGTTTTCCTTGATGAAGAAGGAGTTATTGTATTTCTACCTTGTCTCCTTGGTGGAGACAACTACAAGTATTCAAATGAACTTGCACTCCTTGTTTGTATCCTTCTCATAATCTATTACAACACTAGTTTAGCTAATTTTCCATACCTAGAGTCGTCAGATATGTAAATATGATATGATTAGATATTGATTTGACTTGCTACACATATATTCCATTACTCCTATTCAAAATTTCATTGATATTTTTCCTCATGATGGGTGGTTATTCTTTGATGGAATGAAGAATTTTGAGGAAGTGATCCACTTCATGGTAGGGTGAAAACATGCTCTAACAATGTTCTTGCCCTTGAAGTGGTCAAAGGAGTTTCAAGGTCGATAGGATCCTGTCAGGAAGGCTCAAGTTTCAATTCATTGTATGGTCCTACTATCGACCAAGAGGTCTATTGTAAGGGGAATTTTCCCATATAAATTACCTTGTAAATGACACATGTGCTCCAATTTATTAATTTAATATAATTCTTTATCTTTTTCTTGTGCATTGGACATGTTTATTTCTATACGTGTGATGATGTGTAAATTGTGTATTTAATTAAGCTTTAATTTTTGGAGGTTATTATAGAGGAGAAGTAACTGATGATTGGGGTAATTGATCCAACAATTTATTCTAATAATCTTTCAACTTCAAATGCATTTCATGCAACTTATCATATTTAGCATTTTGTCTCTTTGCAATTGCTTCTTTGAATATTATAGTATGCACAACAAGGGAAGTTGTTTGAGGGCCTAAAGTGTTTGATAAGATTTTTACACTTATATTTATAGATAATTCTTGGATTGATTTTTCCACTTTAGGTTTATCTGTGGTTGGGGCCATCGCTCATATTGCCAAGGTTTCCAACTTTGGACTAAAACTAGACCTAAAATAAATTTTCTTTGCATGCTCACAGGAAGTAAAAGCTTCTTCATTTCAGCCCCTAATGGTGTATAGGGCAATGGAAAAATCCATGTACCATTCAAGTAACAAGAGTAAACAACTCTCCCTAACAAGTCTTCTTCCCTCTTCAAGAGTGATTTTTCTAGCATCAAAGTCTATCTCCTTTATAATGTGTTATTTCTTCATATTTTGAGGAATGGACTCCTTGTTTAACCTTCTATTAAAAAATATTTTAATTTATTAGGAGCAACAAAACTGTCATCAATCATAAAATGACTATAGGATAAGGCTCTTTCATCATTTGTAATGACACTTGGATTAGTTAGATCCAATACAATCCTACTACCTGATACATGCCAAATCATTCTAATCAATTCATGGAGGAGGGAAATATTGATCCACTTATTCATCACCAAAGATATTTTCAGCAAAATCCTCTTCTTTAGGCCTTCTCTCTTTCGTTTCCTTGGAATTTATGAAATAATCAACCAATGGTTGAATGCTTGTTGATATCCTAGGAGCTTCCACATGGTGCATTACTGATTTAGTAGACATGACCTCTTGTTGGACTAGTTGTCCAATCCCTTTATCACTAGGCCATTCTTCCAAAAGACACTTATTTATAAAAGAAAAGTCATCAAAACTATTAAGCAATTTTAAAATCCATTTAAAAGGATTGATATATCTAAAAAGACATCTTTGTAGGAGGGATTTGTCAATTTCCTCTTCTCCCCTATCTTCCCAATCACAATCCATTGTTGCTTCCTTTCCTTTACCAATTCATCTGTTAGAAGGTTGTTGATTACATCATCCAAAGCATTAAACTTGTGATAATAGGGTGACCTTCTTGCTTTGAACCTCATCTTATTTATGTAATGCCTAAGATCACAATTCTTGGCACTATCAACCTTCATCCCGCATCCTTGTAAAATAGAGCAAAAAACCTTATCCTTCCTTTTTTGTAATTATGAAATATGAAAAATTCATCCCAACAAGAATTTGTGACCCTTTCTTGATTGATGTAAAATGAAAATTATCAGATTCATTCAACTATCACATAATTTCCATGAATGCCATTATGTCAAACACAAATTGGTCAAATAATGAGGTTGTAATAGGGTACCATGAACTTTAAAGATTGTGCAATTAGTGTACAAGTACCAATCTCTCTAGTTATGATCAACCTCATTTTCTGGATCAAATTCCAAAGGCCTAAGGAACTTGATTACTTTCTCATATAGTATTATATTTGGCCAAAGTCCTAGATTTTATACAACATATTATACAAAAATATTTTCAATATCCAAGTAATTGGCAGAAGGGTAATAAGAGTCTCATATATATGTCCACATTTGGACAAGCAACCATTTGCCATCTTCATTAGTTATCTTCAAATTTAGAGACTTTCTCCATATTTTAATTCCACTATATAATATTAAGCGGCATAATAAGGAATACCACTTAAAATATAATCAAACCTTAGGGTCCTTCAAATCCTTCAACTGTTTGTGAATACCATCTACAATTTATGAAACAAAGTAAGAAACCTTGTTAAGATCTTTGTGTTGAATGTCACCAGTAAGCATCATCATATGAACATGAATCTGAACCCTATAATTTTCCCCTATTACTTGGCATAAGGTGACGTATGTGTATATGAAATAATCTTCAAAGATGTCAAAATCAAAGGGTTCAACTTCATTCTTAGTGAATTTTACCAATTTTCTATCTTTCCCCCTCCACCTATGTTGTGGAAACTATATAACTCTAAAACTATGCTTATCCTTTTCTCATTCTTTGTTTATCACTCCAAAATCTACACCTATATCGGCTTCAATGTTCAAGCCAAAGGTGTCAACAATAACTTGTCTTGATATCTCCAACAATGGGGCTCCCTTTACACTCATAATGAGCCTATTTTATGTATCATAATATTGTGCTAGGGATTTGATTAAGAAAATATTGATAAATATATTTGGAACCACTCATTTTCCCAAATCTTGATTCCATAGATTTGAAATTAGTCTGTAAAATTTGAATATTTTATATCCATACTCAAACAAACTCCAATCCTATTGAGGAATAATTGCATCTTTGATTTGAGATGGTCTGTCAATTAACCTGTTTGTTAAGACACCTATAACCTAAGCATCTTTGGCCCTTTTTGTTGACCCATGTAATTGTTTCATCAAATCATCTTCCATAAATCTCTTCATTCATCTTAACTTTGTGCTTGATTCACTAATTGTAAAAAGTTTAGGTAGCTAGGGTTTTTTGGAAATAATCCCTAACTATCCTAGGGTTTAAAATTTATCAAAATCACCTAGCATACAAATCAAAACCATTTATTTACACCCTTTAAGATAATTCACAAATATTTTTTAAAAATTTACAAGCTTATAAAGTGACCATAACACCTTGTAAAAATGCTTGAAAAACCCTAGTTTCATTTGGACAACCTTTCTATGAGAGCTCAAATTCTTGTTTAGACTGAAGAATACTTTGAATACAATGATAATAGGATAATTCCTTATCTCATTTATTTAAAACAATATTATCCAGGCCTTAATTACTAGAGTAATTACTCACATGGAGGAAATTTGTTGTTTGCAAGGAGCCATTTACAACTTTGAATTATAGTCATTGATCTTGAAATTTCATGGCATGATGGATGGCCAATATAATCTCAAATCCCACCACATAAATGATTTGAAATGATTTTTATGAAAACACAGTGTGAAGGAACTAAGCATTGTACTGAGGGCCAAATGTGTGTCCCTCTACTTCTCAACTACCTAGGTATCAATGTGTTGAATGAATAATATTTACTTTGCAAGAATACACTATGAAGAGGATCAATGAAACCCTACCAAGTGTTAGAATTTGAAGGAGTGTGGGGCAAGAACATTATGCATTTGTTCTAAAAACTATAGAATGTGGTGTGAAGATTTTCGATGCTTGAATATATAATCACCATGTATCCCTTGAGGTAAATGAAGGCCAAGCCACTGCACTTTTCTTATGCGTCAAGCATTATAACTTGTGGTGTGAAGAAGCTTAACATTGAGACCAGAAGCTGACATGTGTCATCCTTCTATCCAAGACCTTTTCAATTCATTTGACCTTTGTGTTAGATACATGAAATCATGGTGTAAAGGGGTCGTGTGCTGCAATAAAGAGCCGAAAGGTATCTCAAGTGGGGGCCACATTTTATCATAGCACTTTAAGCTATAAATTAAGGTATGTGCTTCAAATAATTTTTTAAAGTGCACTAGGAAATGTATTTGGTAGACGGTAAAAGGGGGCCAATTAGGAAACAAGAAAAATACCAAGGATAGAAACTTAAGCATTCATGAAACTAGGAAACACAATCAATGAGTAAATAGAACAAAGGTGTCAGGTAAAAAAAGGTTCTAGGTTTTTTACAACCCTAATGCATACTTTAAAATTAACCTTTGTAAAAAACCTAGCAAGAAAATAAATATTTGTAACTTTTGAACATAAGAGAGGGTAGAGGGTTAGAAATTTTTAAAAATTCACTACCACAAACCTCATCCCAAGACTAAAGAGTCTTGCATGGCTAACCTAGCTATCAACATCTCCAAGCCATGTGAAGATAACCATCTCCTGTCAATGAAACTCAAGATGTCAAAGAACCCTTGTTGTATAAAAAACAAGGTCCAAGAGCTCCTCCATGACACCAACAACCACTACAAAAGATCATCCACCATCAAATGGTGAATCCATATCACTACCACAAGATCCCATTGAATCGTGATATTGATCTCTCTATGGTATCATGAAAATGATATCTTAAATGAAAATCCTCCATGGCCCAAACACAATAAAAGAAC
This sequence comes from Sequoiadendron giganteum, assembly GCA_007115665.2. Taxonomy (NCBI): domain Eukaryota; kingdom Viridiplantae; phylum Streptophyta; class Pinopsida; order Cupressales; family Cupressaceae; genus Sequoiadendron; species Sequoiadendron giganteum. The sequence continues at coordinate 21,063,355 of CM021107.1, read as the reverse complement.
TCACCATGAGCTCCCAAAGGGAAGAGTACAACCATGATCTCCAAAAACAAGAATATGTAACATGCAAAAACAAATAGAAATTAGTCCAACACCACCAGTAATGCACCTACATAAAAAATCATGTCATGTTAAATTCCCAAAGGAACAAGGAAGATCCATGACACCATGATCACCTCCAAATGAACCAACATCAAACTTCAAATGTGTCACACATTTATGCATCACATTGTCAACAAGCATAGGTCCCACATCATTACTGTACCTGGTAGTACCATCTCTCGACCTCAAAATGACAAAAAAACAATAAAAAAGTGTCTAAACCAAGCCAAAAATATGAATGTTCATCAACACTGAAGCATATATGGGTATATACAACCCAAATCTAAGTCATATATACAAAATTTAAGTATAGAAAACCCACAACACTTCACAACTCATAATTCAACAATGAAACATACAAATTAAAAAATTTACTAAAAACCATTTCAAATAAGGATAATTAGATATGTACATGAGTAACAATCACTCAAACACCAAATCACCAATATTTGAATAGCCATAAGCTTATAAAAGCACTAAAATCAACAAGAACCAATAAACAACTTAGATGGAAATAAAATCAAATAAACCATGCCAAAACATTTCTAAACCTAATCCACTTTGTAGTTCTTTAACCAATATTTTCGTCGACTATAAGTCCAAAATTTGTATCCATATGCACAAGTTATGACCTCTCCAATTTTTAAAATAACATCTCACTTCCAATAAATTTATTTATGTTAAAACAACAAAGTTTGAAAAAACCATTGATACCACAATGAAGCACTTGAAACCACCTTTCTAACAATTATAAGAAGTCAAGAATTTAAAATCCAAGGCAAAAGTTATACCTCCTAGAAAAAAGTTGCACAATTTGGATATTAGGTGGTTGCAAGTGTGGCTTACCTATGGCTGGCCAGCAGTGAACCTGAAAAAAAATTAGGTTAAATTTAATTTAAAAAACTAGTGGTTAAATTTTTTGAAGGCCTGTAGGGCACTGTCCTTTGTGGCCCCAATAGACTCGGGGCTGATCCAGGGGGCTAACTCTCACCTATGTTAGTACTTGTTGTTACCACTGACCAAATAATGCTAGTCGTCGACAAGGTTTGACATCCCTATTGATGGTGTCAGTATTGCCAAAGGGTACGAGGGGGGTTTGTGGACCCCCTGCCCATAATTCTTTAATTTTTTAAAATTTTTATTTTTAAAATATGTGGAGGAAATTTTTTAAAAATTGTAGAAAAAATGTTTAATTATCTTTTTAAAATTTTCCTTTCCTATAGAATAAATTGATAGCTATACGACTGTACATTTTTCATTTTTCTCAATAACCAAATTTTATGTCAATCTTCATCTCTTGAGCCTCCTGGATCCAATGGTGAGGTTTGTTTTGTCCCACAGGATTATTTGAAAAACTTCCCCTACAAAACCATCAAGGTAAACACCAAGAAAAAACCATTTTTTCAAATAAACCTAGATCTATAAACAATAACCATAGATGTACAACCTCAAAACCCCAAATCTACAAAAACAACCTACATAAAAGCCTCATACCTTGTAATACATTCATTCTTTCCATGCAAGCCCTAAATTCAAATATGGACCAGATCTTCTCCAACAAGGGCTATACAAACCACAACCATGGCTCTGATACCAAATGAAAGGAAATATTCATCTACCCAAGATAATTTCCATATAACCCAAATAGAGAAATCTATGCAAAATTTTATTCAAAATCCATATGCAAAAGAATAGAAAACATACCATCGAAGATGACACAAGATATGCCCTGGGAAAACCCTCAAGAGAAAAAATCCAACCTCCAAAAGTGTCTACCACTTGTGTAATATTCAACAATAAAAATTACAATACATCTTCAGAGTCTCCATGAATACCCTTGAAACATCAAGCCCTCTACAAGCACTCCATGTGAACAAGAACGTAACCACACATCCCATGTCATGCTTCAACCACTTAGCCAAAATGACCAATTATCCAACCTTAGACAACTACCTATGTGCTTTCTTTTATAGACATAAGCTCACACAAAACCACCAAGTGGTATTACATAAACCATATTACATAAACCATGTGACTAATACCATGAGCTTAAAAAAATATTAACCCCCATATTTTCTTTTTGGTACTAAGTTTTCCCAATTAAATATTTTTCCAATGTGAAACCCCATATTAAATATGTATCATAATATTAACACATAAAGTGGCTTCAAGAATACTAACCCATGTGATGCACACATCTCTAGATCTCCTAGGTGCACCACATATAATAAAATATTACATTATAACATTATGTAAGGTGGACAACACACCTTTTCCTAACATTTGGTCCTATGGATATCAAATCTATTGAAAAGTCTAGATATTTTTCATCCTTTGTTGATGATGTTTCAAGATTTATCTAGATTTATTTAATGAGACTTAAATATGAAATTTTCACTAAATTTAAATGATTTAAGGTCTTAGTTGAAAAAGAATAAAATTATAAGATAAAGGTTTTGAGATCTGACAATGGAGGAGAATGCTATTCTAAGGAATTTGATGAGTTTTATAAGAATGCAAGAATCGCTAGACAAAAGACTACTCCATACACCCAAAAAAATGGGGTGGTAGAAAAGATGAATTGAGAAATTATGAAAAGAGATAGAAGTATGTTAAGTGGTTCACAAATGGATACATGATTTTGCACAAAAGTTGTGAGTACTTCTTATTTCTTGTTAAATAGATATCCTTGTAAGACTCTTGGTTACACCATATTATGAAGTGTGGATAGGTAAGAAACTGCTTGTTTCATATTTAAGGGTTTTTGGCTATGAGGCTTATGTTCACATTCCTAAAGAAAAGTGATCTAATTTGAATCCAAAAGATGAAAACTGTATTTTCATTGGATATGATGAAAATATTAAGGTTTATGAACTTTGGAATCCACTAACCAAGAAAATGATCTATTATAGAGTGAAATATAAAAATGTGGTTACCCTAAGTTTAGTAACGACATAACCTAGAGTAAATGGATCAATATTTCTAGGATTTCATTAGGATGCAAATCAACAAGATGCATAGATTGACATACAACCTCCAAGGTGAGTCAACTAGACTTGGATATGATCCTTTTGAGTCTTAGAAATTAATTGGAAATGAGTTGGAATGATTTCCCTAATTAGACTATATGACCTAATATGAAAAATGAAATTTCTTGAAGATAAATAGACGAAAAAAATGATTTGCAAGTGGATTTGGAAAGTGTAGACTGATGTGTATTTTCCACCAAAAGTTGAGTTTGAGTGTTGTATTAGGATTGGGTCCTTGATAGCGGTATCTTGACAACAAATGCAACAATGAAAAATGGATCTTCAAACTCTCTTCAATCCTCTTCAAACTTGTAACCTGCACATTCACAAATAGAAAATGTTGTGCCATATGGGGGTTTACCTTAGTCAAACCCTATGTAAGTGTTCCCACTTCCACAATGGTAAATGTCAATAGATAAATGATAATAAAAATGAAGGAATGATGAAATCAAAATGTGCTGAAACTCACCACCATTCAATGGATACCTCAAAGGATTGAAGACATACACATCACCTCAAGGATTTGGATCTTGCTTTGCTTGAATGCTTTGGAAACCTACAACAAGGGTTAGCCTTCACAAAACCATGATAACATGATAACATAAACTCACAAACACTTTAACATGATGCATGGATCTTGAATTTCTGCAACAAAGCTTTGAAATGTTGCTCTTGAATGATATCGAAGTTCAACTCTTACTGGTTAGATTTGAAATGATCCAATAACTAGGTATTTATAGGAATTTATTTAATTTCCTAAAAATTAGATCCCGAAAGTTGACATTTGAAATTTGAATTCTAAATGTTTTTGATTAGTGATAAACAAGTTTTGAAGGGGCCTTGAAACCCTATACAAAAAAGAGCAAAGGAAACAAAGATAAAGAAAATTGGCTGCCCAACCAAACACCAAAAAATAGGTTGATTACATTACAATCAACACCCCATCACCAGATAACGATAATCCAAAACAACAAAACTGACCAAAAAAAGAACAAAACAAAAAACATTTAGAGAAGTTCCTTAAGCATTCTGGCTGCTTCCAGATCCTTAGAATCACCCTATCGTGCATCTCCATGACCTCCTCCACGTCCTGCCTTGGCACCGTTTTTCTCTTCTTGGTTTTTCTCTGAGTGCAAACACTTGGCCCTGTGCCCAAGTCTGCAACCTACAGATCCTTATCAACATCCTCCCCTAACTTCTTGTTCATTGGATCACTAAACAAAGATCTTCCAGTCCATTCCCTCGCCTTCTCATTTAGGAACACAAGACCTTGAACCAAGAATTCAAGTTTCTCCTTGCTAAGGTTGATAACCATGTCAAGGTCTTTATGCAATAGTAAGGAGTTCCTTTCCAATGATGACAACCTCAAGCCATAATATCTCTTTAAATTGGCAATGTCCTCCACCATAAGGCCCAAACTAAAGTTCAAAAATTTAACCATACTGAAGATGGAATCCTTTTCCTTTAGACTTCTGAGAGTAGAAATATTGCATTGAGCAATCGTGTCATTTTTGATATGGAGGTCTTGGATCTCCTAAACCAACCACATACAAAAATTAGAGGAAACATCAGCTCCTTCCTTAACTAGACTAGAGGCCTGTGTGTAGTGCATGGCACCCCAAAATATCCCCTTCCTTGATGGGAACTCATGGGAGGATCATCATCTTGAAAACCTTCAAGAAAATCAACCTTGGTCTTACCCTTATCTTTAGAAGCCGACGCATCAGGAGACTCATCCACATCCACCACACTGTTCACTTTCCCATCACTAGGGACCCCTCCAACATCACCATGACCTAGGTCTTTATTCCCAAAATCCGCCACCTCACTTACTTGATTATCCCCTAAGACCTCTGACATCTTTTCCGAATCATCCTTGGAGCACACCAAACCCTATTTCTTAGACTTCCTCATACTACCTTTACCCTCAACCTCTACATCACAAGCCTCATGAATTTTGTGTTTAACATGTGAGTTGGAGGGTTTCACCTTTTTAGCGGAACATTTCTTCTTTCTAGAAGAAGGGGTGTAGTCCAAGTCTGTGTGATAACCATCTGACCACGCATCCGACTCCTCAATTTTTGTACCCTCACTCTTAACCACCTCCTCAATCTAGCATTTCACACTCACCTTCTCCCTCTTCTTCGACTTGACAAAATTAACAAAACCAAGGGCTTCAATAACACAGTTAGTCTTAATACGATCCAAAATAAGCAACATTAACCCCTCATGTAAGGAAGGGTTCCTCAAATTCTTTCTATAATTCACAATCCCCTCTTCCAAAGAAAGAAAAAGATAGAAAGGGAAAGAGATGAGCTTACCATGATGGAAGTGATTTAGCATCAAAAAATGGGTCCTAGCTAAGGAGGGGGGCCCATTCCAAATGTGAAATTGCCATGAAAAATATATTTAAAAATGGGTCCTGACTAAGGAGGGAGACCCATTCGCCCATGGGTGAATGGGTCCTGGCCCAAATTCTAGAACACTCATTGTCAGGGACAACATGTGAATTGAATGAATTTATTCAATGCTTGTAGTTTATTGAAAAGTGAGACAAATGGGCTTTGAAATACATGATTTTAGGCAATTAGAGGGTCAATTAGGCTCAATAATTTAGGGGGCCAAAACATAACATGAAATTGTTAAGGTATGCAATTTTATATACTACATAGAGATGTTTGCATACCTTAACAATTTCACATTATGTTTTGGCTCCCTAAATTATTGAGCCTAATTGACCCTCTAATTTCCTAAAATTATGTATTTCGAAGCCCATTTGTCTCACTTTTCAATAAAATACAAGCATTGAATAAATGCATTCAATTCAGATGTTGCCCCTAACAATGAGTGTCCTAGAAGTTTGGGCTAGGACCCATTCGCCCATGGGCGAATGGATCCCCCTCCTTAGCTAGGACCCATTTTAAAATATGTTTTTGGTTGTAATTTAACATTTAGAATGGGTCCCCCTCCTTAGCCAGGACCCATTTTGTGATGCTCAATCACTTCCATCATGGTAAGCTCATCTCTTTCCCTTTCTATCTTTTGCTTTCTTTGGAAGAGGGGATTGTGAATTATAGAAAGAATCTGAGGAACCCTTTCTTACATGAGGTGTTAATGATACTTATCATGGATCATAGTAAGGATAATTGTGTTATTAAAACCCCTGGTCATGTTAATTTTGTCAAGTCGAAGAAGAGGGAGAAGGGGAGTGGGAAATTCTAGATTGCGGAGGTGGTTGAGAGTGAGGGTATAAAAATTAAGGAGGAGTCTGATGCGTGGTCAGATGGTTATCACATAGACTTGGACTACACCCCTTCTTTTATCGGGAAGAAATGTTTTGCTAAAAAGGTGAAACCCTCCAACCCACATGTTAAATGTAAAATTCAGGAGGCTTATGATGAAGAGGATGATGGGGGTAAAGGTAGTAGGAGGAAGGCTAAGAAACAAGGGCTGGTGTGCTCCAAGGATGGGGACCCATTATAAATGTTAAATTTCCACCAAAAAAATATTTAAAAATGGGTCCTAGCTAAGGAGGGGGACCCATTTTCCCATGGGAGAATGGATCCTAGCCTAAATTTCTAGGATACTCATTGTCGGGGGCAACATGTGAATTGAATGTATTTATTCAATGCTTGTAGTTTATTGAAAGGTGAGACAATTGGGCTCTGAAATACATAATTTTAGGCAATTAAAGGGTCAATTAGGCTCAATAATTTAGGGGGCCAAAAAATAATGTGAAATTGTTAAGGTATGCAATTTTATACACTACATAGAGATGTGATTTTTAGGGAACTTAGAGCTAATTTTGACTCTAAGAAGCCAAAAGAGAAAGAAAGTAGAATGCACTTTGAGACTAAGAAGGAAGATGTGCCTCTAGAAGAATAAAGAGATGGATTTGAGAATGATGAAGAAGAAGAGGGTTTAGATGAATATTTTGAGAAAATTGAAGAGGTTAGGGAAGACAACCAAGAAGAAGTTGAGAAAGATAAAGAACAAGAAGAGCTCCAGACTCCTATTCTTAGAAGATATAAAAGAATGAAATTTAGTTGATAGGTATAGCTCACCATATTTTTGTTGTATATTTTTTTTATCTAGTACTAATAAAGAACCTAGTTCCTATAGGGAAGCTATTATTATAGATGATAATGATTCTTGGATACAATCCATACAAAATGAGATGATGACTTTAGAATATTGTAATACCTAGGAACTTGCACATTTTCCGAAAGGAAGTAAGGCTATTGGTTGCAAATTGATCTTTGAGAAGAAATTTGGAGTGAATGGTTCATTAGAGGGGTACAAAGCTAGATTGGTAGCTAAAGGCTACTCCTATAGAGGAGTTGATTTTGGTGAAATATTCTCTCTTTTTGTATATCATCCAAGTGATTAGATTTGGTTTATCCATAGTTTCTTCCAATGATTTTGAAATTGATCAAATGGGTATTAAAATTGCATTTTTATATGGAGACTTGGAACAGGAAATTTATATGCAACAACCTAAATGTTTTGAGGTAAAATGGAAATTAGAATACTTGGTTTTCAAGTTTAAATAGTCTCTTTATGGTTTAAATAAATCACATCAAATGTGGTATAATTTTTTTTATTCATTCATATTGAAGTCAGGTTTTGCAAGAAGTATATAAGACCATTATGTTTATATTAGATGTATTGATGATAATATTCTAGTTCTTTCCTTATATGTGGATGATATTTTATTTTTCAATAGAACCAAGGGTATGATTAGTGAATTGAAAGCTCAATTTTCAAGTGTGTTTGAGATGAAAGATCTAGGGGTAGAAAGGTACATATCGAGAATAGTAATCAAAAGAGATTGGATAAATATAAAAGTTTGGTTATCGTAGAGTAGGTATGCTAATACTATTTTGAATAGATTTAGTATGAAGGATTGTAAACTAGTTATAATTCCTTTATAGTTGGCACTAATATTTCATTAGATATGTGTCCTAAGAGTGAAGATGATTTTGAGGATATGTCTAATGTGCATTATGCTCTAGTGCTATAGGAATTTTAATGTATGTAATGGTTTACACTAGGCTATATATTTCCCAAGCACTGGGATTTTTGAGAAAGTTTATATCTAACCTTGGTAGAGAACATTATAATTATGTAAAAATGATGTTATGATATTTTTGTGGTGTTGGTTCTTCCAAATGATTCCCTAAATATCCCTAAAATTACCCATAACAAGGAGTATAATCCTTTTTGCACTTAGACTCTACTAACCTAGGTGGGAATCCCTTATTACATTATCAAAAGATGTTGAGTAGGTTTAATTGGATAATAATTAAGTAAATTAGTTATCACTCATTATAACAAGTATTTATGAAATATAACTTATAAATTGGATAGATTCCTTGCATTCTTTTAAATACATACATGAGAATAGACAATAGTTAAGAATAACTTAAGTATTTCTTGAGATATTTTCATTTTAGAATTTGTCCTGGGCTTTTGAAGAAAATTATCCTACTAGAGATTGGTGCCTATCCAAAGATACAAATTCATATGAACACAAAAATATCTCTTAACAACAACTTAACACATTTCAATAGATAGTTAGCTTTATTGCCTTACAAAATGCATCCTACGAAGGGATTCTAACATAATTATACTGAATAATCCATATGTAATGCAATATTCTTAGTATTTTATGAAAGCAATTAATCCATTACTTGAAAATAAGCAATCAACAAAGTAATCAATAAAAAAATATGCAAAGGAGAACTCAATAACACTTGACTATTTTATTGAAAATAAATTATTGTATTACAATTTAGAGATAATTATGTTTGAAGCATGTATTCATATATTTCAATTGAAATGAACTTAATTGTTACAGAGATTTCCATTTACAAACCCATTCTCCCTATATCTTAAGATACCTAAAAATTATAGAACAAAGCCCATCCCAAAATTACATTTCCCAAAATTCTTTGCAATGAGGCTCATATCCCCTTAAATAGAAAAGTTTAGCATGCAAGCTCATGAGCCAAGACACGGGTGCCACATGTTACATTTGACACCTAGACTTTTGTTGGAACAAAATAGGTACAAAAAAACCCATTATAAAATAATATTCTCATTTGCAACTTGAACCAAAAGGTTTTTGGAACTATTGAATAAGAACCTTGAAGATGAAACCACTGAAGAAGACAAAACTGAAGTTGTTATGATTAGGAAGATGAGGTGGAAGAAACTTGATGACTAATTGAAATCTGATTTGGAATCCTATTCGTTGTAATTCTACAACCAAGAAGCATAGGTTTCCTTTGAAGGCTACAAGAACTCTTAACACTTTTGTAACTTTTCTAGTATGAGCACTATACTTGGCATCCAAATCATTTTGGCCTTATTTTTGAAGCTATCCAAGTTTTCTTGGGAAAATATGTCTCAACCTTGAAATTACATACAATACTATTGATACATAAAGTATTGTTGATACGTCCGCGACAGGGGGGGGTGCACGGGGAGTTTCCCCCCCGCTTTTATATTTTATTATTATAAATCTAGACCATTTATCATTAGGTCATAGATCTAACGATCGATATTTTATTAGTTTGACTTTCCCTAGAAGGCAACCCTATTTTATGAGGGAATTATATTAGGGCTATGTATTGTGATGTATTATGAGATTCTGATAGTGACTGTGTTACCTTTGGATCTCCGGTTGGTGATACTCCTATGCGAATCTTTCTCTATAAGTATATTGTAATCTTTGTGATTTATAAAGAATATATTGGGTGGCTTTTGGAGTGTGGGGTTTTCTTCCCAAAGGGTTTTCCCCACGTAAATCACTATGTTGTGGTATGCATGATATTTATGTTTAATTTTCTATAACTATTAAAGATCTGTAAAAGTTTTGCATTATTCTCCTCTCAAGATTAGTGTAGGAAGTTGTTCCTCTAACTTAGCTTCCTTACAAGTGGTATCAGAGATCACCTTTGGTTTTAGTTGTATTTTTTGGGTTTTTGAAATAATCTAGATTTGAATGGGAGCTTGTGTAGAAGATACTTTGTGATCTTGTTGCAAAAATTTTCATGTGGCAAGTTCATCAGGGAGAATAGAGGTGGATAATTTTTTTGGAAATAATTTTGAAATGTGGAAGCTGAAGATGGAGGATCTGTTGATAGATCAAGATTTGTGGGATGCTATTGATGAGAATGTTTCAAGGCTTGTAGATTCCACTCAATCTGATCAATATGATTTTATGGGCCGTAAAGCCAAGGGTCTAATCAGATTGTGCTTGGAAAACTCTATTTTAATCAATGTCCATGAAGAGACCTCTACACATAAACTATGGAAGAATCTTGGTGAGATGTATCAAGCCAAATCTTTAGTGAACAAGATTATCTTGAGGAAGAAATTGTATTCCTTGAGAATGGAAGAGGGTGGAAAAATTATAGACCACCTGGAAGCAGTCAATATGTTGGTGGCTCAGTTGGTGTCAAAATGGATGAGGAAGAGAAATGTCAGATCCTGCTTTGTTCTTTGCCTAGTTTGCGGGATTCTCTTGTTATGGCTATTGGAAGTACTTTTGTTATATTGAAGATTGAAGATGTGGCGGGTTCTTTGATTTTTGAAGAGATGAGAAGGAAGGTATCCATTAGTGCTAAGGAGGCCCTAAATGTTCATGGAAGACCTAAGGAAAAAGGCAAGGAGAATGAGAATCGTGACAAATCCAAGTCCAAGGGGAGATCTAAGTCTCCTGAAAATTCAAAAGTTATTTGTTGGAATTGTAGTAAGCCTAGAAATGTTCATAAGGACCGCAAAGAAGAAAAGAAGAAAAATAAGAATTTTGATTCTGATTTTGAGTCTGAGAAGGAAGATGGTGATGCATTTGTTGCAACTTTGTCAACTTGTGCAGGTAATGATGCACGGTTAATTGACTCGAGTGAATCTTTTTGTATGACCTTTAATAGATATTAATTTTTTGAATATAAAGAATTTGATGGAGATAAAGTATACTTGGATGATGATTCTCATTTAAACATTGTTGGCCATGGTAAAGTTAAAATCAAGTTTTTTTATGGTAGAATAAAAAAGGATTAATGGTGTGTTGCATATCCTTGGTTTAGCATGAAATTTGTTATCTGGGAGAAAACTAATATATGCAGGTGTGCAGGTAGTATTTTCTAATGCAGGATGCAAGATGGTTAGAGGTGCTATGGTGATTTCTAGAGGTGTCAGATATGGCACATTGTATAAGCTTGATGCATGCACTATTGAGTGCAATAGTACTTCTATGAAAAGCAAGTCTATGGAAGAAGTGAGGGTTTCACCTTCAGTAGATGGTCACGGATTTTGGGTACCCATGGGTGCTCTTTCTTTTGAATCAAAGTTACCTACAAAGAAAACTATGTTATAGCACTAGAGGCTTGGCCACATTGGAGAAAAGGGTCTAAATACCTTGAAAAATAAAAACCTTATTGAAGGATTATTTGATTGTAATCTTGAATTTGATTTATGTGAGCACTGCATTTATGAAAAAAAAACCGTATTTTAGTTTTACTCGAGTTCTCATAAATCTTGTGGTGTATGTCTTATTCATTATGTCATGTTTGGTCCTGCAGATGTTTTTTCAATTGGTAAATCCACATATTATGTTTCATTTATTCATGATTACGGTAAAAGGACATGGGTATACTTTATAAAGAGTAAATATGAATTTTTTAGTCGATTTAAAGAATTTTAAGCAATGGTTGAGTTACAGACTGGAAATAAAACAAAATGTTTGAGGATTGATAATGGTAGTGAATTTTTCTTTAATAATTTTGACAGATTATGTAAATATTGTGGTATTCATAGAAAAAAGAAAACTTTGTATTCTCCACAGTAGAATGGAGTTTCAAAAAGAATGAACAATACACTGATGCAAAAGGCTAGGAGTATGTTGAGTGGTGCTGGTCTAGAACAAAGGTTTTGGGATGAAGCTATTGCCACTGGTTGTTACCTGATTAATTGGTCTCCTACATCAGCTCTTGTTGATAAGACACCTATAGAGGCATGGTCGGGCCATAAGCCTTCATTAAGACATCTTAGAGTTTTTGGTTGTGAGGAATATGTACATGTGCCAAAGGAGAAGTGAACAAAGTTGGAGAACACGGTTGTGAAATGTATCTTCATTGGATATAGTTATGGTGTGAAAGGATACAAGATTTGGGATCTTGTTGCACAGAAGGTAATACATAGTAGAAGTGTTATTTTTATATGAACTAAGCCTTCTATTACATTGCAACTAGAACAAATTAAAAAAAAAGATTTGATTCGATTTCCTTCTACACTTGAGAAATTTGAATCTAGGCCCATGGATAGACAAGAAGTTGAGGAGAGCTCATCTAACTCCGAATCTTTAGAAGAGGAGGAAGAACCTCCAATTCATCTTGTTCATAGGTCTAAAATGGATAGACAACCACTTGAAAGGTATTCACCTAATGATTGGAGATGTATGTTTTCTTCGAATACTAACATGGATGAACCCCGATCGGTAGCAAAGACATTAGGTATGAATGATTCAGAATCCTGGAAGATTGCTATGGATGAAGAAATAACAAATTTGAAAAAGAATGATAGATGAGATCTTGTACCATTACCTAAAGGAAGAAAAATTGTTGGTTGAAAATGTGTGTTCGAGAAAAAGATTGGTTAAGATGGAAGTATTGAGAAGTACAAAGAAAGGTTGGTTGCAAAAGGTTACTCTCAAGTTGAGGGTGTTGATTATGGTGAGATATTTTCTCCTGTTGCAAAAATGAAATCCATTAGAGGTTGAGAAAATGGATGTAAAAATTTATTTCTTTCATGGTGACTTGGAGCAGTATATTTATATGACACAACCAAAGCACTATGTGGTGAAATGTAAAAATAAATTGGTTTGTAAAATGAAGAAATCTTTGTATGGCCTAAAATAGAGTCCTAGAAATTGGTACCAAAAAATTGATACATATGTGTTGATTTTGGGATTTAAGCATTCTAAATCAAATCATTGTGTTTACTATAAAATTGATGGTGATCATTTCCTATTTAGTGTATGATATGTTATTTATTGGTAGAGGGAAAGGTATGATTTTAGAATTGAAATCTCAACTTGCTACTAAATTTGAAATGAAAGATCTTAGTGTAGATAAACACATTCTTGGGATGGAAAATAAAAGAGATAGAGTGAACATAAAGCTATGGCTTGGCCAAAGTAAGTATGTTAACTCAATTTTATAGAGGTTTGATATGCAGGATTGTAGACCATTATGTGTTCCTGTTTTAGCTAGAACAAAGTTATCCATTTCAAATTGTCCAACATCCCCATTAGAGATGGAAGACATGAACAAAGTAACTTACTAGAGCGCAGTTGGAAGTTTGATGTATGCTATTGTTTGTGCAAAACCAAACATTTCTCAAGTAGTGGGAGTTCTTTCTAGATATAGTTCATTGGGATGCAGCTAAAAAGAGTATTCAAATATTTGTATGGTACCTCAGATTATTCCTTGTGTTATTATATTAATATGATTGAAGATGAGATTTCCCTTAATATTCATGGTCATTTGGATTCAAACTAGGTAGGTGATTTTGTTAGCAAACAATCTACTAGTGCTTATGTGTTTACTTTATTTGGTGGTGTTATTAGTTGGATGAGTAAGAAACAAGTTGTGGTTGCTTTGTCCACTACTAAAGCAGAGTATATGATAGCTACTCATGCTTGTAAAGAATCCATTTTAATTAAGAGACTGTGTTTAGATATTGGAATAAAACAAGGTACAATGACATTTTATTGCAATAGTCAGAGTGTGATATGTCTATCTAAGAACCTAATTTTTCATGCCAAGACCAAGCACATTGATGTACAATATCCTTTTGTTAGAGATATGATTGAAGATGGTAGGGTGAAGCTGGTTAAGGTAGAGACTTTGATGAATGTTGTTGATTCTTTAACTAAGCCTGTGAGCACAAAGAATTTTAGATGGTGTTCAAATTCAATGGGCCTTTCGACCCCTAGCAATTAAGAGATTATGTTTATACACCCTCCCATTGCATTTGCAAGGTGTTCGAAAAGTGGGAGATTTATTGGGAAAATGTGTCTCAACCTTGCAATTATATAAGGTATTGTTGATACGTAAAGTACTATTGATATGTTTGTGTCAAGGGGGCATAGGGGGTTTCCTCCATGAGGGGTCTGGGGGGATCATCCCCTTAGTTCGGGGTCTAGGGGAAATGCCCCTGAAAGGAAATTTTTGTTTATATTTTATTATTGTAAATCTGGACCGTTCATCATTAGGTCATAGATCCGATGATCAATATTTTATTAGCTTGACTTTCCCTAGAAGGAAACCCTATTTTATGAAGACATTGTATTACAACTATGTATTGTGATGTATTCTGAGAGTCTGATAGTTGTTGTGTTACCTCTAGATCTCTAGTTGGCGATACTCCTATGAGAAGCTTGCTCTGCAAGTATATTATAATCTTTATGATTTTTGAATAATATATTGGGTGGCTTTTGGAGTGTGGGGTTTTTCTCCTAAAAGGGTTTTCCCCCCGTAAATCATTATTTTGTAGTATGCATGATATTTATGTTTATTTTTTTTTACGTTTATGTAATTGTTAAAGATCTGTAAAATTTTTGCATTAATATCCTCTCAAGATCAGTGTAGGAAGCTATTCTTCCACCTTAGCTTCCTTACAAGTTTAACTTCAACTTTATTAGCTCATCCAAAGAATTATTCAACAATGCTAAATTTGGATCCCATTGCCACATATGGTTGAGCATAATGATGGTACAATAGTACTAAACTTACCCTTCCAAAAATCAAAGCACTTGATAATTCTATTATTTTCTAGGATTTTGGGCATTTTTCCTTCCTTCAAAGTATCAAATGAATTTAATTTATTCTTCAATTAATGCTCTAGCCTAGATTTATATGTCATAATCTCCCCTAACAATCTAACAACCTCATTAGTAGCTGCTAAACCATTAGGAATATAGGGGTCATACTTGTCCTTTTTATATATTTCTCTTAAATGGCCGATACTTTGTGGATCCAAGTACTGAAAATATTCTTCAAGCTTTTCTAATGTTGCTAGTACTGTATGTAATAATTTCTTAAACCATTATATCCACTCAAAGATTCATTCAAACTATGAACAATGCATGATATCCTATGACCAATAAGGTCTTAAACCATATTTAAAACCCTTTTTCTCCCCTCTTCCTTTGCATCTTTCAATTGATTTTTTGAATCCTTTATTCTTAAGGAATTTTTTTCCCTATCTTGGACATAAGTGTCTAATGAGCTTGATTCAGGAGTAGCTGGTGGTGTAGAAATACCTTTTCTAGGTGGGAGTAATGATTGGACCACATTATACTCCTAAAATAATTTGATATGGTCTTATAATTTATAAAATTATTCTTGTATCTTCTTTATTGTTGCTCACTAAATAATGTTATGCTAGCCACCAAAGATGCTACTTGAGGGGTTATGGTGTCAACAAGCCTCCTAACAATACGATTTCTAGTTAGGTCTCTAATTTTATTTGTGACTTGTGGCTTATTGGTCTAAGGGATGATCACCCACATAGCAAGGGTTTCATACTTTGTACTGAAACCTAAACAAAAATATGCCCCTTCCTCTATGATAAATGCTTCTTCATCAATATATTTCCTTCTTATGGTGTCAAGTGCAATGGCTAAGGAGATATCCCAATATGGTAGTAGGAGTAATCAAATTTCCTAAACCATTCTCCTACCCTCCTTAAGAGTTATTTTATTGGCTTGAGAGTCAACTTCATGTAGAACTTTCTTTGTCAAGCCCTTTAGCATTGTTCATCATACTTACAAATTTATTTCTTTTGATTTTGAACATAAAGTCCTTGAATTCCTTAGAATTTACAAACTTATTGCATGTGATGAATTGTGTGCATGCTAATGCTTATATATCATTTATCTCATCTCCTACAACCCTAAAATTGATGGAAAATATATCTTGAGGAACATCATGAATTTGAACCCTTTGAAGAGAAGGCGTAATTTAATTAACCTCCTCATCATCCACCACATTTTTTTTGGTTTCCTCTATCTCTACATAGTCAATAGAGTAACTCAATAGGATTCAAGAATTTTTTTGCTTCTTCTTTTACTTCTTAGATGGAGGGTCAACTAAAATTGCAAGTTCTTCAACTAGTTGCATTTTTTGGGACATGATTGGCATTTCAACCTTTTGTTCTTCCCCTACATGTGGCCTTTCTTTTAGCCTTATTTTAGATATAGGAGGCTTATAAATAAGAGAAAACACATAATCTCACATGAATTGGAATCTAACAATAGGATCACTAAGTTTATAGAAATCCTTAAGATAGTTAGGATCTTTTTATTATTATTTATCTTTAGCTTTCATTATTGTACTCTATTTTTTCTTCTTGATTTTTTATTCATCATCGATAATGAAATTCCTCACAAAATCCTCTACCATGAAAAATTTGTGATAACAATTTTATCTCTTATCATTTACCCCAGGTTAGTTGATAAAAACCTTAGGATCACAATCTATGTGCACATCCAAATTCATCCCATATGATTGTAGGATTGGATACAACAACTCCAATCATTTCTTTTTTATTACTATAAAATTAGATAATACAATAGATGCAAGGAAGAAATAACCCTTCTTGTGGTTTCTCAGATGATTCTTGTCTATTTCATTCAACTAACATATTACCTCCAAGAAAGAAATAATTCTTGGAATAGTTCTTGGAAATATATGAGGCCTCATGGGAGATTCATATACCCTTATCACTATTAAGCTTGAATGGAGATATTGATCTACCCAATTATGTTGGATTCCTAGTTAAGGTTGCCTATCCTTTGGCCTTAAGAATCTCATATATGATTCTAGAAAACCACTTGATTTAATACCCAAGTTCCTTAGAATAGGTTGCAAAAATCATTCCTCAAACACCAAAATTTTTTAATTTTGGCAGTGCATGTCCCAAATGTAGCATTGAACTAGCAGTGAAATATTTTGATCATCAAAGCACCTTAATTGTATGGGCTTGTCCCATATTGTTATCCCATTGTATAGAAATATATGACAAAGTAGGGAATTCCATACTAAATACACAATATTTTCATCACTTCTTATAGCCTTCAACTCCCTATGAATTCCATAAGAGATGAAGGTAGCATAATCAAATTCCCTATTCAAGTTTACATTATGTACATCAACAACCAAAATCATTAAGTGCAAAAGTATTTGAGGTCTCACATCAACTCCTAGGACCTGACATAACACATAATATTTTTTAATAAAATAGTCTTTAAAATATCAACATCAAAAGGCTCCATTTCATTTTGGAAGAATTTCATCAGACTTTTATCGCTACCCCTAGTCTTATGACAAGGAAGCCAGTAAACCCTATAGCTATGTCTTTCGTTTTGGTATTTATTAAACAAGGAATTGAAGTTTAAATGGGCTTATTTTATTCCATATTCATATTAAAAACCTTAGATATATATTCTTTGTCCAATCTCACCAGTGTGCTACCCTTGAGAGTCAATTTTTTTCTATTCTCTTAATCATATCTCCTTATCAATTCCCTAATTAATTACACATTCAAAAAAACATTTGGAACCAATAGTTTACCAAGGTGCAAGTTCTAGATGTTGGAAATAGGTTTCTTAGAAAATCCTTCTTATACCAAAATTCAAACAAAGTCTAACCATTCATAGGGATTGTTGCATCTCTTAATTCTCTTGCTCTATCAAACTACTAGTCTAATAATATTCCTAACCCTTGGACATGCATGGATTTCCTTTATGAGACTAGGAGTTGGGCTAGGAGTCTCTCATCTAACCCTAATCTAATTCTTGATGGTTTTAAAAAGTAGTTTGACTCATTTTAGGGTTTAGTGATGACTATGGTTTTAGAATATAGGAAGAGTTCTAACAATTAAAATATTCCAAGGAATTTTCAAAAAATTAGAACAAAAATAGAACCCTTACAACTCAAAATGACACAATTTGAAAAATAATTACACAACTTTGGGCAAGAAATGAAGACTTTCATATTCTCTACTCTAATAACACTAATTCACTTCTACAATTCTCAAATAAATTGAATTTCCCAAATTCTTCACTTTAGTCGAGTTTGAGAGCTCTTGAGACTTCAAAAAAATGCAAATGATTCAAAATTTTGAGAAAATATGGTAGATATTGGTCAATTTTTTCAATTAAGGCTCATACGAGGGAACAACGTGTTTGCAAGTATCCATTTCTCAACTATATAGGTTGTTGATCTTTAGTTGATGCGGGAATATGATGCAGGAGCATCCAAGGTGTAAGAGCAATCTTGCATCACCCAAAAAAAATGTTGTTTCTTTTCAATAAAGGCTAAATTTAGCAGGGTTAGTATTTTAGTAAGTTGCATTTATGCATGGTTGGACATGAAATCTTACACAGACCTCCATAATGACAAATTGAAGCCAATGGCGAAGAAATCACTTCAATACCATTTGTCATTTGAGAGATATTAAAATTTCAATTTTCAAAAATCCTAGTAAAATCTTCAGAGTCAATTTTGAAGCACTTAGAGGCTCCAGATGGGCCTGAAATTTGGTGGAAAACAAAAGTAGTTGGCTTGTAGGCCTTACCTTTTGGAAAGATTTCTCGAGTGCTTTCCAAAAAGGTATTATAATAGGAAATTCGACGGTCGGATCAAAAGTTATGACCTCGTGAAGTTGTACTACCAAAATTAAGAAAATTTCAAAATATCTTCTTGAGGAAGTTACACTTTCTAGAATATTCTAGGGTGGTTAGACCTTCCAAATAAATGATGTGGAAGGGGGGCTACTGAGGGAGGCTAGGGCAGTGTAGTTGGTGGCTGCAATTTGCAGATTTGCAGATTTATGTAATCATAAAAGCCCATGTGATGACAAATATAATGTTGTAATTTAATTTTTCATTTCAATGATAATAGAAAATATTTTCTTTCCTTCTTGCATCTTGTTTGTGCCATTATCTGTTGTTTTTGTGAGTTTTAGATTGTAAGGGGAGCACCCTCATTAGAATATCTATGGAGATCATGGCCTCCAAACTCTTGAGTTTTGAGTATTTTAAGAGTACACGAACTAAAGTTGCACAATATGAATGAGATCTTACCATTTGGGACTGAGGTGGTACATAGATGGCATACAACCTAACACCACAAGAGACATGCAAAAACAAAGTGTATGCTTGTAAATTTGGAGAGTTTGCATAATGATAACATGCGATGAACATAATTATTGTGATACAATAAGAATACAATAATTGGACACCAACATGGATAAAAGTGGGATCATAGAGAAAGTACATGTAAAGGTAACTTAAGTTATTTGAAATACACATGCATAAATGACTTGAGCCAGCCACTAGGAACAAAGGGTTGATAAAAAATTATAGTAAAGGCATAAAGGGGCCACTCAAATTGAGCCATAGGCCAAGTAAGTCACCAAAAAAAGAAGATAAAGTGACTAGACAAACATAGGTCCTTAGGGTTAATTTTTTTGGCTTTAAACCTATTAAAATTATAGAAAAAACCTTAGAAAAATTCTATTTCTAACAATGTGGTACTTTTAATTATTGTTTGGTTTATAATGGTACTAATAGTATGATTAAGACAAATTAGAAATGTGAGGTTTTGTTGATTTAGATTGGATAGGTTATTTGGATAGTCAAAGGTCCACTATGGGTATGTGTTTACTTTGTTTGGAGGAGTAGTGAGTTGGATTATTAATAGGTAGTCTACAGTTGCTTTATCCACCATAAAATTAGATTATAGGGATGCCACCTAAATCTATAGGGATGCAATTTGGTTACAAAGATCATGTACATGTGTTGGTTTTGATTGCATGACTATTCAAATTGGTTATGATAGCTAGAGTGCAATTTTTTTGGCTAAGGATCATATGTATCATGCATGAAATAAGCTAGTGGATGCACAATACCATTTTTTCATGAAATGATTTTTAATGAAAAAATAAAGTTGAAGAAAGTTAACACTCATGAAACTATTATAGATCCACTTATGTAACCCATGAGGACATAAAATTTAACCTGGTGTAGGGAGGTCATGGGACTTGTTCCTAGTACTTAATTGAATAATGTGTTCCTATGGATGTATTTATAATGTATGATGTCAAGTGGGAGAATATTAGGATTAAGGTGTCATCAACCTTGTAAATATTAAGTATAATTACTTCTAATGTTGTTTGTAAATAATTCATATGGGATGAGGGATTTTCCATCAGCAGTAAATATTTTTACCATCAGGTTTTATTGTTATGATAATTAAGTTTTATTGGTACGATAACTATTTTTTTGCTGGGGGTCGGCAACTAATTTTTATTGGCAATGATTTACTATTTATTGGGAAGGAATTGTTGACAATTTGTCTTTGGAAAGCATTTTTATTAGACATTGTTTTAATGGTTAAAATGGGTATTTCATGAAGGTAAAAGGGGGTTTTCTTAATGTTTATACTCATTAAGGAGCAAGGAGTAACATTTATTTCTTAGGTGTTATGCATAGGATGAAGAAGAAAAAGTCAAGTTGAATGTTACTTTGTTCACCATGTCTCATTTTAAGCGAAAAGTTGTAAAAAAGTGAAAGAGGGTTTTTCTTTTTGCTCAACTCTTGTTGGTTTCTATGTAGAAGACTTCTTCTTAGGGTTTTAAAGCTTGTTTCATGAAAGAGTTTGGGGGAGAGAAATATGGCATCATGCATGGGAGATAGGAGTTTATTTCTCCACATTGAAAATCTTCACCTCCAAATTGCAGAGACTTAGTCAAGAAGAAGGGTGTGACATGCACATGAAGGAATTTATAACATGTAGGAGGTAAGGCATGTAAGACAACTACCATTATCCCTTTAATGTTGGTGCAGAAATTTCCTCAAAAATATTGTAAAAGAGTGCTTGTAGCTATTTAGTTAAGTTCTCATTTTTTAGATATGGGTCAAATTTATTCTCCTCCATGTTAAGTATAACCTCAATACTCAGGCATATAGAAGAGGAAAATATGCAATAGACATGGGATATTACTACTATGAAAAGGGGGAAACCAATAAGTGACAATCACAGAGGGGGAAAAGATAATGGAAAAAGAGGACCAAAAAATAGAGTGGCTGATAGTACTCACTCTGTCTGGACTTGCTTTGTGTAAAAGGAAAATATCAACATGAAATTTGTTTCATGTAGAATAATATTTGAACAATATGAGACTTCTTGTAACATTTAGCTCATGAATCTATTGGAGAAGGTGATGTTGTAGAACAATGCCAAGATTCCTTCATACTGTTGTCTTGGTGAGTGATATTTTGGAGTGGAAATATGGAGAAAAAAGTTGGTGATTATGATCGAAATTTCAAGAAACTAATCTTGGCCATTAAAATGAAAAGCTAAAACCATGCATGGATAGCAACATGCATAGATAAAAGTGTGATAATGAGTGATAGTATTGATTGTTGAAAAGGAGAGTAAGTTGGAATCACTGTGTAAAGAAATAGTGGCAATATCATTAAATGACAAGAAGATAGAGCAAAGACATTTTTGTTTTGATAGTCCAATGAAACTAAAGCATGAGGGTAGGAGAGACAAGAAGATTCAAAGGACAATAAAAAATTGAATGTTATAAGGCATGTGATATTCAATTTCAAGAATACTCCTCTTGGAATTTGAGGAAAGACAACCACTTTGAGCATGCCAAGAAAAGACCTAAGCTATGGTATGGTGATGATAATGACTGTGGTAGTCACAAGGACTGTTGAAAGAATATGGCAGTGTCCAAAGGGATACATAGTTACAAGAAGGAATTATAAAGGACATACTTATCCCTGGGCAATCATAGTTTATGACAAGAGGGTGATCCCACAATACTAGTTTAGGACTATTGAAAGAACATGGCAGTGTCCAAAGGGCTACACAGTTACAATAAGAAATTATAAAGGACATACTTAGCCCTGGAAAATCATAGTTTATGACACTTGAACAATTGACAAAGTAATTCTCATAAGCTAGAAGGATCACATTTTTTTAGTTTCCTTGCATGGAGGTAAAATCATGACAGTGACAATGGTTTATCTTTATGACTAAGAGTATTGTGAGTGAATTGCCAAGCCATGGACTATGCATATGCAATAGTAATATTGAAGGGTAGTGCTATAAAGAGTAATAGTTTAGAGTTGCAGAACTATGGATTAGAAAGGGACAACAAACATATCTTCATCCTCCATGCTCACTGTTATTTCTTGTCAAAAAAACTACCTGGGTTGCCTCTGGTGAACTTATATGTGTGAAAAGACAATTTTTGGTTTGTGTGACAGTCTTGAGAAGATAGCATGGGTTAGTGACAAGAGGTAAAGGACACTCTCACACTATTGGGAGAAAAATGTTAAATTATTGATTCAAAGTTTACTTTCTAAAGCTCAAATACAAATTCTTTTTGAAAGTATTATTTTTAAGACAATGGTGCAGATGTGGAGCAGAGTCTTCAGATACCAAAAATAATGGCTAAATATTACTCTCATAATACATTATAGATCTCAAGAGATGCAATATGAGGATGAGAAGATGGTCTACCACAAGGATGATAAAACAATCATATCAAAAGGGCATCCCATGTTAGATGGACGGGTTTGAACTTTAAGAATCCTAGAGTTTTATGAAGGAGGATGTAGACAAATAAAATGAAAAGACACTGATTTCCTTGAGGATAAGAGTAGCTCTAGAGTCGGATATAGAAAAAGACATCGGTTCACCTATGCTAGTGGAGGAGACACTCTGAATCTATTTCTAATCTATGTTGAGAGTCTTTCTTTGTGTAAGGTTTGGGTCAAGAATTGTCACCATGAGCATTCAAATCCTTGTGATCAGGTTGAGGGACATTAAAAAATGGACAACAATCATTGATAATTTGAAGTCATGGTCATAAATGTATCTTCTTTCTCATACATATAACATTTGGTTATGTGGCTCAAGGTCTTACAACTTTGAAGGGACAATAATAGAGGTTTGTGGCAAAGTGATCCACCTAGAGGCACATTAGAGCAATCAAGAAGGTAGCCCAACTAAGCCAAAAGGGACAATAATCAAAGTCAAATGTAGTTTGAGGAACATTAACACAGTGTCATGAAGAATATAGCATGTGTCCAAATTTCTTTTCTAGAAGGTCTCCTACGCCCTCCTAGAGCATTTAAACCGTTTCCAAGAATTTTTCCATGTTCTATAAGTGGCCGAGGGATTTATGGATAGTTACAAGCAAGGAGGAGGTTGTTTGAGCATTTCAACTAATTGACAAGCATCTAAGAGGTAGTTTGAGGCGGTTAGATGACTTTTTCAAGCACTTATGAAGGTTTTAAGTGCCCCAAACCCATTCTATCCGACCCAAGGTAGTTTGGAAGACATTTGCAAGTTTTGAGGAGGTTGTTTGGGAGCATCATCAACTTGGAGCTGGAAATAGGGGCGGTTGAAGACCTTTTCCAGCCGCTACCAAGCATTTAGGAGCCAAATGAGGAACCTTATCCATAGATGAGTTAAAGAGGAGGACTTTTCTTCATAAATCCACCTTTTTGGAGCACTTTTGGAGGCTCAAAAATAGCACTGACTGAGTTGGACGCCCAAGAAGATTTGACCAAGAAAAATCATGTAAGACTTGTTCTTTTTTTTCTCAAGCACATGTCCTTGGTTGTAGCAAGTTGTTGCACAACTATAAGGCTCTTATTTTAGACCTTTTTTCAGTTAGGTCTTGTTGTTTACCAGCTACATATTGTAACTTTTATGAGTTCTTTCAAGCATGAACAATATTGTAACTCATTTTTAGACTTGTACAAGTTCTAAAAAGCACCTTTTATCAATAAAAATTAGTTTATTTTACCTTTTCAAAGCTTGTTTCATTGTGTGCAAAGTGAATATTGATGACTGTACTTGTGAAATATTATGTGCTTCCTCTTATGTATGTCTCTTTCAGAACCTTTAGGCAAGATAGATCATATCTTCTATGTAGGTCATATGATTGTGTCAAGGATAGAAGCACAACAAGTTGTGAAATCTTCTTCCCTTCTTGAGTTGTTAGTGCCCCACCCTTCTATGAAACACGTATGCATAGATATGATGAAATTTTGAGTTGTATTATGCTATAGATGAATCATTGACCATATTGGATATTGCTGATATGTGGTTGTCATTGATGTCAACACTATTGCCATTAATGTCTTTAACACTGTATATGTTGAGGATATTGAGAAAATTGTAATAAAATAAGCTGAAGGTTGTTAGTGATGCAATGAAGTTTAGTATGATGGCTAGCTTGGTATATTGATGATAAGAAGTTGTAGATTAAAGGGTTTGTTGACACGTATATCTAGTTTATCCACTTGAAGTTTTAGAGATTCACATGAAGATTTGATTAAGTTATGAGTATTTGTGTTTTGACAGTTGTTCTGTTGCTTTAGTTGGTGTTCCTAAAAGAAGATGATGTGATTCTAGTAATTTGAGTTGTTGCGGATGATTTTGTGGTGATTCATGATGCTTGTGGACGTTTCTAGATCGTTCTCTATCTATGTTATTGGTTTGTATTGATTGTTGTGCTCGCGATTGGTGATTTTCTTCTATGAGTTCATGTTTTTCATGATCATGACCGAAAGGGTGATTGTAGCGTGTTGTGGATCTTCGAGGCATAATTTTTTAATGTTTTTTCATGTTTGAGACATGTTGTTTTGGGTCCTTACTATGTTTTGGCCGACATTGTTTATTTGGACTGACAGTTTGTACACATTTCATATTTTGTTGGGCTGACATGTAGTTGATGTTATCCTTAGTTGCGGATATATATGATCGATTGTTTATACCATTTGAGTGCAATGGTGAGCGGTGTGTGTGAGTGATGTGTGTGAATAATTTTCTAATCTTTCGAAGGCATAAGTAAAGTGTGAAGAAGAGTGAGCAAAAGAAAGTGTTTATGTGCTTAATCAGAACTATAATCAAGCATTAGAAGATGCTATTTTCTCAGTTCAAAATCTTTTGGATGTAATCTGAATGTGACTGTAAGATAGTGAGTCTTCCTTTGGGTAGTGAGCCTTTTGTATTTGAGCAGTGAGCTCTAGGTAGTGTTCCTGAATGCATGTGCATTCCCCATTTATAATAATTTCAACAGAGTATAATCTTGTGGATTAACCTCCACCGTGGTTTTTCCCCTAACAGGGTTTCCACACAAAAATCTTGGTTTTATGTGTGTTTTTGATGTGATAATGGTTTATGCTTTCATGTTCATTTATTAGATCTGAGAATAAGTTTAATAAGTATAATTTTTGAGACAATTGATCCACCCCCCCTCTTAGTTGTCTGCCCTTGTGTTGCCAACAATTGGTATCAAAGTAGGTTCCTCTAAAGAATCTTGACCGCTTGAGGTGATCTGGGATGATGACATATAAGAAGGATAGTTCAATATTTGATGGAACAAATTATTATCTATGGAAGACTCGAATGGAGTGTCATCTGAGATGCATTGGTGAACCTTTCTGGATAATTACAAAGAATAGATATTTCATCCCACATAATGGTTCTTCTATTGCAAGTGAGATTAAGGAAGCCAAGTACAATATCAGGGCTATGGAAGCATTGTTGAGTGCTCTGACTGATTCTGAGATGACAAATGTGATGGAGCTAAAGACTGCTTATGCGATATGGAAAAAGTTGGAAACCTTGTATGAAGGTGATACCCATTTGAAGATTGCTAAGCTGCAAAGCCTGAAAGGGAAATATGAAACATTGAGAATGGGTGAAGATGAGAACATCACTTCTTTTATGCAGAGAGTGAATGAACTTGTGTGTAGTATTAGATGTGCTGGTGGAACATTGGAAGAATCAAAGATTGTTGCTAAAGTGCTCAGATCCTTTCCTGTTGCATACAAACAAAAAGTTGTTGCTATTGAGGAGATCCAGACTGTGACAAATGTAACCAAAGACATGTTGATTGGTAAGCTTGCTTCTTTTGAGTTAAGTGAGTTTGGTGAATCTCTTCCTAAGACAAAATCTGCATTCAAAGCTACTGTCTCTGAAAAAGATAAGTAGAGATATGATCCAGGATAAAATTCTTCTAGAAAAATGTCCAAGTATGAGCAGGAAATGAGAGAGATTGAAGAAGAAGAGAGAAAACTAGATGAGCTTGAAGCACTTATTGTCAAGAGGGTAGCCAAAGGAGAAGGTAAGTATAAAGGGAAATTGCCTCTTTAATGTTTTTCTTGCAATAAGATAGGTCATTTTGCCTCAAGGTGTCCGGAAAGAGTTCCTAAGCCAAGACCTAACAAACCTAGATTCCAAAGAAATTATTATTATGTCGCTAATGAAGGTGTGACAAATGATGAATATGATAAGGGGAATTTAAGTGAGGATGAATGGGTATTTATTGCTATCAAGGAAAATAATCCAGTACCTACTGAATCTACTAGTTGCATGAATGTGGAGAAAGATCTAGCTGCCAGAGTTGAATAAAAATATGAATGGGTGATTGACAGTGGATGATCTCATCACATGACAGGTTATAAAAGTAAATTTGTGAGCTTGGAAAAGTATGATGGTGGTGTTGTAAGATTTGGTGATGACAAAGCTGGTGTAATCCGTGGCAAAGGATCCATTTCTTTTGACGGTAAGCATAATACTGATGATGTTATATATGTAGAAGGTTTAAAGAATAATCTCTAAGTGTTGGATAGATGGTTGACAAGGGATATAATCTTCAATTCAAGGATGGAAAGTATAAAATATTGGGGAGTTTCAGAAATGTGACTGCATCTGGTACAAAAATAAAAGGTAATATATTTCACCTATGTACTACTAGTAAAATTTGTCTGATTGCTCAAGTTGATGAAAGTTGGTTGTGGCATAGGAGATTGTGTCACGTAAACTTTGAAAATATTATCAAGATAAGTTATACTCAAGCAGTGAGATATATTTCTAAGTTGATAAAACCTACTAATTTTGTATGCAAGGAATGCTAGTTAGGGAAGCAAACTAGAGTTTCATTCTGAAGCAAACGCCATTATTGAAATGAAGTGTTGGAGCTTGTGCATACTGACTTGTGTGGTCCTTCTAGAGTCAGAATTTTACAAGGAGACATGTATTTCATGTTAATTATTGATGATTATTCTAGATTGATGTGGGTTACTTTCTTAAGGGAAAAATATGAAGCTCTAGAGAAATTCAAGATTTTTAAGGCTATGGTTAAGATAGAGACAGGTCTGAAGATTAAATGTCCAAGATCAGATAGAGGTGGTGAATTCACTTCGAATGAGTCTAATTCCTTCTATGAAGAGCATGGGATAAAGAGACAATTATCTACCTTGGGGACCCCTCAACAAAATGAAGCTGTGGAAAGGAAGAACAAGACAATTCAAGAAGCTGCTAGGAATATGATGGAAGGAAATGTTCCTCATATCTATCGGAGAGAAGTTGTGAGTACCACTATTTACACTCTCAACCAGGTACATGTCAAAGGTGATACCGGTAAGACTCCTTATGAGCTATGGTTTGGTCATAAGCCTACTATTAGATACTTCAAAATATTTGGGAGTAAATTAGATATATCAAAAGAGATGAAGATATAGGAAAGTTTGATGCTAAAAGTGATGAAGGAATCTTTCTTGGTTATTCTACTAAAATTAAAGCTTACCGATGCTACAATAAGAGATTGAGGAAAGTAATTGAAAGCACTAATTTCAAGGTTGATGAAGACACATTTAGACCATCTAGAACCTACGGATATGATTTAGACAATCAAAATGATAGTTCAGATAAAGGAAAGAAAGTTCAAACTCTAAATCAAGTTCAAATCATTCCGGTGAATCAAGAAAATCAAGAGGAAGAAACTAGTGAAAGTGCAAAAGCAAGAGGGTGCTGCCACAATAATGGGTTACACTTTTTGGGACATCCTAATTTTTGCTGAAATCAAATATTTTTAGAAAATATAATGATTTAAGCCTTAAAAAGGTTCCATTTTAAGGGTTTTAATTGAAGAGGGTTTGATCAAACCCACTTATATCAAACCCCCTTGGATAGAAAGCCGCTAGTTTTAAACTATACCTATAATGGAGTCTCTTCTACACCTATCAAAATGTTGATAAAAAACCACTTTTGATTTACCTTTTAGGGGATCAAATTAATTTATTTAAAATTATTATTTTTTAAACATGTAGTCCTTATTATAAGCTTCCCAAAAAGTATAATTTTAAATATATTTAATTTTATTATTATATTTATTTTTTATTTCTTGTGAATGTAGGTTTTTCAATGAACATCGGGGTCTTTATTTCACACATACGGAAAAATAAGAAAAAAGAGAAAAAAATTTCTTAAAAATCCATGTACACTAGCTATTGATGTCCTTATTCCAACAAAAAAATAATAAGTTGATTCAAATGAATACAAAAAAAGTTATGCAGCTGAAAGTATAATATATCCCAATTATAATTACTCTGAATTAGAAAATTAATTAAAAAATATATATGCAAAAAAAATTTATGAAAATATATCCATCCCCTAGATAATGGTGTGAAAACACTGTATTTAAAAAATTAGAATTGTATGTTTTCTATAAAAAAAATTATGGAGCCGAAAGTAAGCATCAGTTTTTGAAAACGATGTTTAATAAAAACAATAAGTTAATAAAAACTACATAAAATAATTCACAACTTATTTTTTAATTTTTTTTAAAAATATTATTAGATTCTCAACACAAAATATCACAAATCACTAGTTTGCTTCATCTTCAAATTCTTAATGGTTTAGCTTCTATAGGTGTACGAAAGTGAAGATCTGGTGAAAAATGTTGATTTCAATGTCAAGTTTGGCCAAAAAGTGTAACCCATTATTGTGGGATCACCCAAGATCACAAGAGCCTAAGACTCCAAGGTATGTAAGAGTAAATCATTCAGAAGATTAGATTATAGGTGATAAGAACAAAGGTGTTCAAACTAGGAGAAGAATTGCAGAAGAGTACTGTTTGATCTCAAAGACTAAGCCTAATAGCGTCAATGAAGCATGCAAAGATGAACATTGGGTGGAAGCAATGAAAGAAGAACTACTGCAAATTGAGAAGAATGATACATGAATTCTTGTTCCTAGACCTAAGGACAAAAATGTAATTTGAACTAAATGGGTCTTTTGAAACAAACTAGATGAGCAAGGTGAAGTTATTAGAAACAAAGCAAGACTGGTGTGTAAAGGATATTCTTAGATGGAAGGAATTGACTTTGAAGAAAAAATTTCTCCCGTTCCTAGGATTGAAGCTATGAGACTATTTCTTGCTTATGTTGCTTAGGAAAACTTCAAGGTTTATTAGATGGATGTCAAGTCAACATTTCTAAATGGTGAACTGGATGAAGAAGTGTATATTGAGAAACCTGATGGATTTCAATTGATTGATCAAGGAGATATGGTTTTCCGGTTGAAGAAAGCATTGTATGGACTTAAGCAAGCCCCAAGAGCATGGTATGCCAGATTGGACAAGTATTTGTTGAAGCTTGGATTTAATAAAGGTATTGTTGATAGTAATTTGTATTTCAAGATTGATCATGATAAAGATTTGGTTGTTGAAGTCTTTGTTGATGATACCATTTTCGGAGGAGATGATAGTTTGTGCATGAAGTTTGCTGATGAGATGTAGAGCGAGTTTGAGATGTCTATGATTAGAGAAATGAAATATTTTTTGGGATTGAAAATTACTCAACTAGATAGAGGGATCTTTATATCTCAGTCCAAGTATGTGAAAGAATTGCTAAAGAAGTTTGGTATGAAAGATTCAAATCTAGTTGGTACACCTATGGTGACCGAATGTAAGTTGACATAAGATGATGATTCTCCTAAAAAAAATCAGACTAGATACAAATCCATGATTGGTGGATTGCTCTATTTGACTCAAACTAGACCTGATATCATGAATGTCATATGCATTGTTGCAAGATTTCAAGTTGATCCTAAGGAATATCATGTGACAGTTGTGAAGAGGATCTTCAGGTACTTGAAGGGGATAGTTGATTTTGGCTTATGGTATCCTAAAGAAGATGACCTTATTTTGAGTGCTTTTACTGATGTTGATTGGGTAGGAGATGTGGATGATAGAAAGATTACTAGTGGTGGTGCATTTTTCTTGGGAAAGAAGCTGATTTCATGGTTAAATAAGAAGCAGAATGCCATTTCTTTATCTACTATAGAATCAAAATACATTGTTGCTGCTAACAATTGTACTCAAGTATTGTGGATGAAGTAGATGTTGAAAGATGTCAGAGTTGTGTATGATGAACCTATTGCCATCTTCTGTGATAATTCAATTGCAATTAACATTTCACCTAGTGTTGCATTCAAAAACCATATCTATCAAGTTTCACTTTTTGAGAGAGAAGGTGAGTGAAAAGGAAGTTAGATTGGAGTATGTGCCCACTAAGGAAAAGATTGAAGATATCTTTACCAAGCCCTTGCCTAAGGATACTTTTGTGTATCTTAGAGGGAAGCTAGGGGTGATTACCCCTCCTAATAAGAATTAAGATGCATTGACTTGCATCAGTCCATGCATTTCATAGTCATAGCTTGAGATCCAGATTGATGTTGTGGTGGCTGCTACTCAAAGCTTATTAGAAAATGTGGTTCAAAGCTTGTGTGGAGAAATATAATGTGTACCTTTGTCATTGATGTCAAAGGGGGAGAAGAGTCTTGTGAAAAACTATGAAAGAGTTAAGGAGAAAAGAGTCAAAATTTAAGGGGGAGAAAGTGCTAAGAGAAAGTATCGTTGATGACATTTTTCACATCATGTGTTTCCATCAATGCCAAAGGGGGAGATTTTTGGAGATTGTTGGATATTGCTGATATGTGGTTGTCATTGATGTCAACACTATTTCCATTAATGTCTTTAAGGTTGTATATGTTGAGGATATTGAGAAAATTGTAATAAAATAAGTTGAAGGTTGTCAGTGATGCAATGAAGTTTAGTATGATGGATAGCTCAGTATATTGATGATAAGAAGTTACTGATTAAAGGGTTTGTTTAAACGTATATCTATTTTATCCACGTGAAGTTTCAAAGGTTCGTATGAAGATTTGATTAAGTTATGAGTATCTATGTTTTGACAGTTTTTATGTTGCTTTAGTTGGTGTTCTTGAAAGAAGATGATGTGATTCTAGTAATTTGAGTTGTTGTGGATGCTTCTATGGTGATTCATGATGCTTGTGGATGTTTCTAGATCATGCTCTATCTGTGTTGTTGGTTTGCATTGATTATTGTGCTCGTAATTGGTGATTTTCTTCTGTGAGTTCATATTTTTCATGATCATGGCCGACAGGGTGATTGTAGCATGTTGTGGATATTCGAGGCATAATTGTTTAAGATGTTTCATGTTTGAGACATGTTGTTTTGGGTCCTTACTATGTTTTGGCCGAAATGTTTTGGTTCACATTGACAAATTGTTTATTTGGGCTGACGGTTTGTACACATTTCATATTTTATTGGGTCGACATGTAGTTGATGTTATCCTTAGTTGCGGATATATATGATTGATTTTTTATACCATTTGAGTGCAATGGTGAGATTTGTGTGCGAGTGTTGTGTGCAAATAATGTTCTAATCTTTTGAAGGCAGAAGTAAAGTGTGAAGAAGAGTGAGCAAAAGAAAGTGTTTATGTGCTTAACCGGAACTATAATTAGGCATTAGAAGATGCTATTTTCTTAGTTCAAAATCTTTCAAATGTAATCTGAATGTGACTGTAAGACAGTGAGTCTTCCTTTGGGAAGTGAGCCTTTTGTAGTTTAGCAGTGAGCTCTAGGCAGTGTGCCTGAATGCATGTGCATTCCCCATTTATAATACTTTTAACAGAGTATAATCTTTTGGATTAACCTCCACCGTGGTTTTTCCCCTAATAGGGTTTCCATGCAAAAATATTGGTTTTATGTGTGTTTTTGATGTGGTAATGGTTTATGCTTTCATGTTCATTTTTCATATTTGAGAATAAGTTTAATAAGTATAATTTATGAGATAACTGATTCACCCCCCTCTCAGTTGTCTGCCCTTGTGTTTCCAACAGAGCAATTGTGTGTGTCAAACAACAAGTTATAGGTCTGAGAAAACAATTTGGTGCATCGCCTAGCTAGCTGTAGTTAATCATTTTCTGGAATTTTATGTTATTTTCAGTCTCCTTACCCCTGTCCTTCAAAATAAGTAGGATTGATCAAGCTCTAGGTTATCAAGCAAGAGGAACCAACCTTATCTAGAGGTTCATTCCAAGTTTTAGGAAACCCACAGGCCTAATAATTCTCCCACGTATCAACATGTAGCTGAGTTGATAAATGAGGAGAATGGAAGGATTGTATTTAATCTGTATTTTTAAGATAATATAAGCCTAGGCCTCTCTTCTTGGTGGATATTTTTATGAAAATGTTTTCTCCATTAAACATTGTGTTATGTGTTTAATTCTTTTGTTTTGTATTTATTTGAACTGTTGATCTATTTTCTTGCATTATCTATTTGGTTATGCACTAGATAAAATCTAATTTAAATTGAAATAAAATTTATGTTTTATTGTTTTTCACCTTTATTTTTTAAATAGGTATATGAGGATCAAATTAAATTCTTGGAATAATGGGATGGGGGATAATTATACAAGAATGGTCATTTGGATAAAGTCTAGGTATCTATTCTTATAGTTATTTATCTTTCCATTTTATTTATTTATTTTGGTGATGAGGGTTGTTTCCTACTAAGGATACTCTTACATCAATAAGCCTATGAATGCTTTTGGCATTTGAAAACATCTTTGTAGTGTCAAATAAAAATCCTTTAGAATCTTAGGAAGTTCTTTAATGCAATCACATGTTTCCTTAATTTTTTTGATCTTTTGAGACAAGTTGTGCATACAAGGCTTGGAATAATTCCTTAGAATCTCAATTTCCAACCTTTAACAATGAAGTTCGGTTTTGATCTAAGCTCATCTAGCAATGTAAATATCCATGAACTACCTAGTTTCCAAGTTTAACCACTTAAAGATGCAATATTTTATGGTAGGAAATCATATCAATTTGAGTAGAGAGTTTGTTGAGATTTAAAAGCATTTCCATAGATGACTTGTAGTAAATCCTAGCCAATTGATGGACATAGATCCTAAAAAAATGGCTAGAATGAGAGATGACATCAAATCACCATTAGATCCAAGCAATGACACCTTATATGACACAAGGTTTAAAGTGTATTGTATATATAAGAGTGGGCCCATGATGAAGCAACAAAATATTAAAGTTTTTTTTTTTTTTTTTCAATTTTGGTCTTTAAGAATCCACTTTACCTAGACTTGGAATACAAAGCATAATATCGAGCAATATTTCAAAAATAAGGGTACAAAAAATACAAATTGAGAAATATATCTATCCAAAATTCATAACATGATCCAACTGATTTAATTGCTCTTTCCACTCCACTATGTAAGTTGGATTAGGTGTACCACGTCAGAGACGTAGTTTGATGATTAGAATTGGGATCATAAAGCTTGGATTTATTATTAATGTATACCTATGCAATCTTTTACCTAGTTTTCCATCTCATTGAGAGGCAGCCTTACTTCTAAAATTCCACTTGAAGATCGTCTCTCTTTGGAAATATCGTTAATCCTATATTTTTAAGTGTTATGTGTGTGCAACTGCAATGACATTGTTGAGATTGAGGAAGTTGGTATTGTTTATTTATGAAGTAGTCTATTGTTATGCATAATCCCCCAAGAATTTTTTTTGAGAATCATAACTATTACAAATAGCCATTCAACATCTAAAAAAATGGTTTTGATTTCATTGAAATAAGCATAATTTATCCCACATTTTCAACATGAATAAGACTATATACAAAATTTTATTGGTAGTTAGAGTAGGAGATGATCCTTGTTCTTAGCTTAAAGATACAACAAATCATACTACAAATAGTTGAAGCATAATTTTTGGTTGTTTCATACTACAACAAAAAATTCCCATAAA
Source organism: Sequoiadendron giganteum (assembly GCA_007115665.2). Lineage (NCBI taxonomy): Eukaryota > Viridiplantae > Streptophyta > Pinopsida > Cupressales > Cupressaceae > Sequoiadendron > Sequoiadendron giganteum. Next base: position 21,029,193 of record CM021107.1, on the reverse strand, counting down.
AAATATGTGATTGGTAACTTGATTATAACCATAGTCATAACCTAATTCTTGTCTAATATTTTTTCATAAAATTGGTGATTTTTGTAAGGTGTAGTACATAATTTAGAAGCAATAGGCATCATAGTGTTAAGTCTATAATTTCCTAAAAATTGACATAGTAAGTTAACTCTTGGAAATGATAAAATTATTATGTTATCTTAACTTATTATTTTGACTTGATTATAGACCACACAAAGGTGTAATATAAGAAAATTAAGTCTTTGTAGTCATTGAAAAAGAGTGCATAAAAAATACTAGAATGGCAAATTCACAACATTGAAATCAAAACATCCATTAGAAACACAAAGTCATCAACAAAAAAAGACAACTAGAATCACTCATCCTCTATGGAAGTCACACAATTGACTTGTGTATATCTACATTCTTAATGCTCTTTGTACCAAAAAAAATATTTTCATAAATTTTAAATTGTAATTAATAAGTATTTTGGTAAAATGTGCATCCTCTATTGAAGTCACACAATTGACTTGTGTCCATCTACATGCTCAATGACCTTTGTATCAAAATTGGAATGCCATTATTTTCCCTATAGAAATGGTTTATTGTAGTACCTACATGATGCTGGAGCATTTAGGTGGATAGATGATCCTATGTTACCCAAAATAATGAATTCAATTTTGAATTTTTCTTTAATTTTGATGTGTGTTTCTAAATTATTCTTATCAACCTATATTTTTAGATTATTGTTTCAAATGATCTCATAATCTTGATCATATTTGAGGAATATTTTCATTATTATTGCTTACAAAATTAATTAATTATTTAACTCCTCAAATGCTTGGCCACCTTGGTTATTATCCTACTTGATGTCAAGGTGTTCATCCCCAATTTTTGGCGTTGTTGCTTTTGATAGATCATTGGTGGGGTTCATATGCTCAATTAGTGTATGTGCTAGATTAGGACCCACTTCTAGACTAGGCACACAATTTTCCTAATTTATTTTTGACATGGTTGCTTCAAAATTTCTTTAGATTCTATTGTTGGTTGGGTCCCATGTGCCATCTCATATTCTTATTTTTTAAACTCCTATTGGGTGTTGCTTCCTATTGAGACCCACCAATATCTTCTTTGGGTGTTTTAAAATCTCTATTGGATGTGAGGACAAATAAAATTATTTTTTGTTAGGAATTGATTGGTTACACTTTGACTTGTTTGGGGCTTGCAAAGCTAGAGATTTTGTTTTAAAGAGGATGTAATAATATTACCTACGTCTAGTTTCACTTCCATGTTGGAAAACTATGGCATTCTGTACTCGTTGGTCATAAACATGATTGATGAATATTCTTTTACTAAACATTCTCCTTGCTTCTTCACTTTGTCTGGGAATTATCATTGTTTCAACCTATGGCATGGTATTATTTCATGCATGGGTTGTGTCTTATTTCACAATGATAGATCTGTTAGGCATTTTCTAATACCACCTACTATATCCCTTTGTTATTATAAACTAGCATTTTTTATTATCTATGATTGTCATGCCTTATTTTGTTGAAGACAATTTTAGTTTTTGGGCATCTTAACCATTGGAGTGGTTGCTTTCCTTTTAAACACAATTTGTATGTGGGTTGAGTGACAAAGGGGAGTTTAGAGAATATTGTATTAGAAGGGTATAAAGGTGTTTTCTTGGTAGGTTAATGTAAAAAGCTTAATTCTATATTTTTTGCAGTCAAAGATGTGCAATAGGTGAAGATTATAGATTAATTATTACTAAAATATTTGCATTTGAGGTAGGTATGCAGCCTTGATTTATTAATGAAGATAGTGTCCTTTATTATTCTTCTATAGTGCACATTCAAGTTGGGTATAAGTTATTTATCATGTTTGATTTTCCTAATAGATGTAAGTGATTGAATGTGTGGTTGCTACCATTAGTTTCCGTTCATTGGGCCCTAATCTTATAGTAAATCTAGTGTTATCAAAGTCAAGATGCTTGTTGGGGTATGTATTGAGGATATTGTGTACTTCCATGAAGTGTTTTAAGACTTTTCCAATGAGTAGGTATCTCAAAAGACTATAGTGAGTTTTTGTAAGAATATGTGGAAGCCTATGACTATAGAAGGCTATGAGAATGAGACATGAGTGTAGGTATCTTATAAATCCCTAGTGCATTTTTATTGCAAGTATGTGGAAGATTGTGATTGTAGAGGGTCGTGAGGAGGCACAAATGTACCAAAAAAGGTTGTTGATAAATGTGTGTTGAATGCTTCGATGAAATCCAAGTTGCTTGTTGAGGCATACATTGAGGAGGTTATATTACTTGCATGAAATAGTTTAATAATTTTCCAACGAGAATGTATTTTTGAATACTCTGGTGAGTTTTGTTGTAGATATGTAGAATACAATGACTACAAAGGACCATGAGAAGGAGGCACAAGAGTAGGTATCTCAAAAATTTGTGGTGGGTTTTTGTTCTAGGTATGTGGAAGCCTATGGCTGCAAAGAGTCATGAGGAGGTGTTTTGCATGTACTAGAAAATGGATTTTTGATAAAAGCATGCTGAATGCTTTGGTGAATTTGTTGCAAGTGGAAGTTATACAATTGTAGATAGCTCCATGCTTTAGCGATTTTTTTTAGATGTGAGTCATATAATTATAAAGGGTTGTGTGTATGTGTATGTGAATATGTCTTCAAAAAATAGGATGAGGAAGGTTTGGAAGAGGCTAATTAAGTGGGTATTTATGGAGAAATACCAAGAGGAGAAAATCTATGAAAAGATAGAGGAAATCCATTTACGATTTGAATGGGTGGAGGCTATGCAACACGAATAAGTTGCAATAGATGTGTGATTGGGAATATTGAAGAATGTTATGTCGGTGGCATGGAAGAAGATGAAGAGATATGAGTTTTTGAACCTAAATATAGAAGTATTCTTGCAAAATTTCATGTAGAGGTGATAGTTTATTTGAAGGCTAAAATAGTGGCATGTGAAGGCCATGTGTTTGATCTTGAAGTTGGTGAAGAGAATATCCTACTTGAGGAGGAGATGATGAAGATTGAGGAGTTACTTAGTTTGTATGATTCTTCACAAGAAGATTTTATTTGCAACAAAGGATGGAAAAGAAGAGGAAGAAAATGGATTCTTTAAAATCTCATATGATCATGAGTTGTGATATATTGAGATTTGTCCTTTAGAGGATCTACAAATGTTGATCAATGTGGAAGAGTGTAAAGAGAAGTACCTTTATGAGGTACTAAACACATAGAGTGAAAATATGAAACCCGAGATTATACAAGACATAGAAGTTGTAGAGATCAAACCTAAGGTATTTGAAGAAATAAATGAGGAGTTGATTACTTTTAATAAAACTAGTTGTGATGATTTATGTGTGGGTGAAGTGGAAAGTGAAGAATTGAGAAAAATATTTTGATGAAGGTGGATGGGAATTGGTGGGTTGAACCCCATGAAAGATAATTTGATTGTAGGTGAGGATGACCTTTGGTGGAATTGGATGGATAGTGGTGGGTTGAATCCCATGAAAGATGATTCAAGTGCAAGAGAGGATGAATTTTGGTTGAGGTAGATGAAAACCAGTGAGTTGAATCTCAAGAATAAAGGAAGAAAATAGTGGAGAAAAATATTAGGAGGAGGTTGACCTATAGTGGTGGATAGAAGTATAAAAAGGTGTGAAAAATGACGAATAACTTTAGTGGAAGAAGATGGGATTCATCATTGTTAAGTGTTGGAAGAGATATTTTGAGGTCCTTGATTTAGTAATGAGGCTTATTAAATATTGTTCAATTTTTGAAAGGGCGATTTTACCACTCAACCTTGATTTGTGATCCATTCTTAGAAAATTATTACCCAACATGTTTAATGCAAGAGCCTTTGGATCCACAAGTGATCCTACATCAACCAAAACAATGATAGTTCAATTTTATTTTTTTACTCTAATTTTGATGTGTGTTTACAAGTTATTCCTTGTTAATCTATATTTTCAAGTTATTGTTTTAGGTCATTTCTCAATCTTGACAACATTTAAAAAATATCGAGATTATTATTGTTTATGCATTTTAATTAGTTTTTCCATTCCTTTGGCTTTTGTTCACCTTGATTATCATCTTTCTTGGCATCTAGTTGTTCATCCCAATTTCTAACTTTGTTGGTTAAGGTAGTTCATAAGTGGGCCCACATGCTTAGTTAGCATAGGTTCTAGATTGAGACCTAAACCCTTCTTCAAAATGGTTGACTTGGAATATTGTTGTCGTGTGTAAAGCCCACATGCAACCCTGATCATAAGGTTTCATATAGAGATTTAATATTTACACAATATGTATTTATGTTGGCTAGGACCCACTCCTAGACCAGGTAGGAAAATTTCCTATTTTATTTGGGCATGTCCACTTCAACATGTATTTAAACTCTATTGTTAGTTGGGGCCCATCTGCCATATCATCTTCTTGTTTAAACTTTTATGGGAACTCCTTACTAGGCCTTGCCAATATCTTCTTTGGGCCTTTTAAAATCTATGCTAGGAATTCATACAATTAAAATTATTTTCTACTAGGTGTTGATCGGCTACTCTTTGACCTATTATTCAGGGCTTTCATAACTAGACATCTTGCTTTAAGGGAATGTAAGAATATTACTTACATTTGGCTACACCTCCATGTTGGATGACTCTTTTAAGTGTTTCATACTTTTTAGTCATGTGATGTTTCTTTTATTCACCATTATCCTTGCTCACCCACTTTGATCGGGCATAATAATTGTTGTGACCTCTATGATGGTCTTATTTCATGCATGGGCCATGTCTTATTGACTTGTGAGAACTTTGTTAAGTGTTTTCTATTACTGCTTGTTTCAAATTTTATTTTTTATTTCAGTCTTGTGATTTTTATTCTTTGATGGTAGTCATGCCTTATTTGGCTAAAGTTAGTTTTAATTATTGGGCAGCTTTCCTTTAAACACAAAATTTGTATGTGGGTCAAAGGATAGAGGGGAGTGTAGAGAGAGTTTATAGAATTTCTTCCTCAGACAACAAATGTGAATTTTTTTCCTATAAGGATACAAAGGTGTTTTCCTATTAGGCTAATGTACAAATTTTGCTTCTATATTTGCAACAACAAGAGATGTGAAATAGGAGGAGATTATCAAATCATTTTTGTTGGAATATGTCACAATTAGGAAAGTATGTAATCTTGATCGATTAATGAAGATACTTTAAGTTGTTATCGCTTCCATAATTTGTATTTGAGTTGGTATAAGTTCTTATCATGTTTGATTTGTCTAGTGGATATAAGTAATTGTGCCTATGGTTGCTAGGATTAGGGGCATAATTTGTATTTGAGATGGTATAAGTTATTTTCATGTTTGATTTTTCTAATGGATATAAGTAATTGTGTATGTGGCTGTTAGGATTAGTTTCCATTCAATAGGCCCCTAATCCTAGACTCCATCATTTGGAGAGGTTTTGCATTGCTTACATAGAAAAGTAAAATAATTACATTACAATTTTCAAAAAAGTTTTATTTATTTATTTATCTTAAATATGAAAATATATATATATATATATATATATATATATTCTATCAAGTACATTTTGAAGAGTTGATGCATATATATGGTAGCCAAAATGCATATACTCTTCCAAATGTACTTGATAACTTGTCTAAGAGTTTCAAAAATCACTTGTTACATCTCGACAAAACAAATTTTCAAGTGAGTTTGTGTAATGTTTCGGCCCACAACAATAATGTAAATTCAATTCTTAAATTTCCACAACAACTTATTCTTTGAATAAAAACATTATCGACCCTAGCATTCACTCATATTTTATGTAACTCAAATTAAAATGATCATTTATACATAAAAAACATCATCACATTTCAAATAGCAAATGATAAAAACAACTCTTGATCTTATTCTAATGAAAAACCAAATAACAAGCATAAATCTTGATCTCTTCCTTATTACAATAATAGTTCTCTTTGTTGGAAGTATGTCATATATTGGCATTGATGTCTCCATGTTGGTCTGGTACCTTGTACTGGTGTGCATATCACACTTATCTCATCCGATATTTGATCTGGTATCTCTGGTAGTTTGGTCCACATATTCCCTCTAGTAATCAATATGATCTAAGGTTTTGGAAAAAGGCTTATACTGGTTGGAAGCATGCATGTATGTATTCCTAGATGTTCATATTTTTTGGTGATGTTTTGGCATCAATTTTTTTCAATCATGATCGACCTAATATTCTATCTATAATGGATTGTGGATCATATGTGAGACCTAGTTTTGGTCCCAACCGACATGTTGTTGCAAGAATTTTAAGAAGCTTTATATGAAGCCAAAAAGTTATCATTTGAATTAAATCCAATTAGGTTGACCTAATTGATGCATGTGAATATATTAGGTATATATGCAAGATGGTGGTTTTGAAGATAGAGAGGAGAGAAGAAGATAGAAACAAGTGAAAGGGTGTGTGTGGTAAGTGAAATATGTGAATAGGATTTTAATTGTTGATCCATTTCATGCGATAAAATACTTTGAGCATCATGGAACTGAATCTTCACATGTGTTGTAACTTCTCAACTCAACCCTGACAGTTAGCCATTTTTATTTACACAATTTTTGTAGGCAATGAGCCTCCATGTTTGGACAGTGAGTCCTTGTAAGCTATGAGCTTTTTGTATCTGACAGTGAGCCTATTTGTTACCGGTATTGTTATAACTATATATATTGTGAGTTAATCCTCACCACGGTTTTTCCCTCACTAGGTTTTCCACATAAAATTTGGTGTACTTATGTTTTGGAATTTCATGTTCTGTTATTGCTCTTATCTGTTTTATGTTGCCTAGTAATTAAAGGTGATTGTTCAATAAATTAGTGGATACTGATTCACCCCACCTTCTCAGTATCTAGTTTATTCAACAATTGGTATCAGATCTTTGGTGCCTTTGGAAAAGTCTAACAGATTGAGGAGATCCTGAAGATTGAAAAAATGGATAAAGAAGAGCTCCAGACTGCCCTTGAAGATCTTGACAAGGCTAAAATTGAAAACTGAGACCTAAAGGAGAATCTTGATTAAGCAAATGAATGTGTCTGGAAATTAAAAGAGTAGTTAAAGAAATTCAACAAAAGATATAGAGAAGTGAGTGAGGAATTGAAACAAGCAAATGATGAGAATAGAAGACTAAATTTGAAGATAGATGAAAAGAAGAAAGTTGAAGAATGGTTGAAAATTGTAATACAAAGCAAAGCTGATGTTTGTTGTAGGCTTGATAGGAAGTGATGAATCTGGAAACAAAACTTGAGAAAGAAAAAATATGTGAAGAGGACTTCAAGACAAGCTCCACCAAGCTTGATGAATTGATAGCAAGTCAAAAACCTTCTAAAGACAAAAGCGGATTAGATAATGAAGTTGAAGAAAAAATGCAGAGCTTAAATCCAGTAATCAATTAGAATACTCAAGACAAAGGGAAGCAAAAAATATACTTTGGAAGGAAACCACCTATTAGATAGACAAATTCACAAAGGTACTCCTCATTCAATGATGTTTGTTTTTCATGTAATAAATTTGGTCATAAGGCAACAGAGTGTAGGAGTAGGTTGAATTAGTTTTTTGGTCCCTTCTCCAGAAAATGTTATACATGCAAGAAGATATGACATAAATCTACTGAGTGTAGATCTTCGGTGAAAATGATGATGAATAGGTTCAATGGAAAAAGGATGAATCAATCATTTAATGGCTATTTCTATACCTGCAACATGTTTTGAAATAAAGCGAATCAATGCAGAATTGGGACTAATGGAAATCAAACAAGTTAGAGAAATACAGTTTGTTACTATTACAAGAAACCAGGACATATCTCAAGGGTGTGCATAAATAGAAAGGACAAGTAGTTTGCTCTGGTGGAAGATAATAAATTGGTGGAAAATATTGATAAGGAAGAAGTTAAACATGAAATGAGCAAAATATGGAAAAAGAAAGAAGAATCAGAGAATACTGATGCACCTGTACCCTCATCCGGTGTAGATGAATCCTCTAGGAACCGGACCTAGCTTGGTCTTAGGGGGAGCTTTTCCAAAATATCAACTAAACCCCCAAAAGAACAATGTGTCAGGTGTCGGCACATGGATATTGTAAGGAATGACAGGCCAAAAGTAATGCAAAATAAACTGGAAGAAAAAAGTGTAAGCATGTTCTTTTGTGGAGTAAATTAGGGTTTCTTAGCGGAATGGAAGAGAAGTTTGTCAGCTTTTTGCAATTAATGTGAGTTGGGGAAAAATGATGAAGTATAAAGGAAATTTCATAAATCATTTTGATTATCAAATGCATTCAAAATATTTGTAGAGCGACTTGGATCATTTTTGAAGCAATTTGAAGACCTTCAAAGAAATCATTGTGGATATTCGAAAATAGGTGACGAAAGTTTCCCTATCTCGTGGCTGCAAAAGAAGGTAATAGGATAATTTTCTTGTTGAATTTTGAGAGCTATAATAGAAATATCTAAAAGAGGATCAAGTGGGAATATCCCTCCAAAGTTGAAAGGAGTCGAGATGGATGAATTCAATCATCGAAAAATAAAGAAATTGGAATTAGGGTTGGAACCAAGCGATTTATGGAACATACAAACCCTAGGTTTGGATGTATGGGGAGAATTCCCTTGGTTTGTCGAAAAATAATTTATCTTGTACCTTATGAGAAAATTCAAGGATAACAACATTGTATTGGATAAATCCTATCTCATTTTGAAGGAAGCAATCGAAGTAGTTACCAGACTATGTAGCGTTGGATAACTTCTTGGATGGAAAACTATAAAATATAAGGAAGTGGAGGAAATGACGAGATTTGACAAAGATCCTCGAGCACTGTTGATCCATACTATTGTCGATTCCTTGGTTAGGTATGTTGCGTATGACATTTCTTATAAAATTTATTTCAAAAATCAAGAAAGCTCTACTTCAACCATTGTAGTATATTTGATGCATAAAATGGTAAAAGAGAACAATCAATTTGATCTATGTAAGCTAATTATTGAAAATCTCACCGAGAACATACGAATGACACTAGGAGAAGGATATCCATTCCATTTTGGGTCCTTTCTTACATGTCTGGTACTTTATTTTTGAAATCACTACTAGGAAAGAAAGATGTTGAGTGGGAATCCGGGATTCCCGTTGCAAGACAACTATACAGGCACTTGGAAAGTTTAGAGGATAAAGCAAGCACATGTAAAAAGTTTTTCTTATCCTTACAAAATTTAATGAGGTTCGACAAAGTCATGGTGAGTCGATTTGAGGAAGGTTCTTCCTCCAAGACAAAAGAATTGGAAGTAATATCTCGTGATTCCCCTCCGGAATCGAAGAAAAGAAAAGCTCTCTCTGAAAATGTCATTGTTATCCTTGAAGAGAAGAATGAAGAAGAAGAATCTCTGGCTGGACCAAAATCTTCTGATCTAGATGACATCTGGACCATGTTAATAAAAGGGAAAATGAAGAAAATTGGTGATGTGTGGAGTACGGCCTCACCTGTTGACAAACTTAAAATTGATGATGCTTTAGTTGAATATCTACTTCGTAAAGGTATTGATTTATCTATTGTTTTTTATTCTTTACTTGAAAATTTAGTCGAAATAGTTGAAGAGAGAATGTTGCTTGAAGGTCCGGGAGGACGTAAGTTGGAAGCTCTAGTTGAAAAGAGATGTTCTAAAGAAAAAAATAGATTATCTGAACTAATCATAGAGACAAAGAAGTGCATAAAAGAAACGTCAGACATATACAAGTATTGTCTCCAGTGGCCTGCTGTAGTAGATAATTTTTGAAGCAGAATTGAAGCAATATAATTTGAAGTGAACAACATTAGAAAGAAGTTTAATATTTTTGAAGACAAAGAAGGAAAGCGAAGGCTGAGAATTGGAAAAATTCAAGCTGAAATGATCATTGTGCAGAGGAAAAGGGATGACGTAGTGAAGACCTTTTGGCTTCTTAAGGAAATTGTTGAGGTCCGGTTAGACCATCTTTCTAGAATACTCTCTAATGCAGAAGACTATGAAAAGCAATGTCCATCAATAGATTGGTTAGCCTCCTTCACACTGTTGGTTGTATTGGATAGTATGTGTATAAGAATGGACTCTACAAGACTTGAATGGAAGAAATTACATCATGTTATCAAAGAAAGGTACAAAAAGGTATTTCAGGTGAAAAGTGTCATTTTGGCTTGAAGGATTGGTTGCTTGGAAGTTTTGAAATTTTGAATGAATTAGGAATTTTTGAATATTAAATGTCACCATGTTTACATATTTTTGGCGCCATTTTCCATTGATGTCAAAGGGGGGGAGTTTTGGAAAGGGGGAATTTGGAAAGGGGAAGAATTTTTGGAAGAGAATTTTGAATCAAAATTTTTGCACATGTTGCCATCAATGTCAAAGGGGGAGATTGTTGGAAGTATGTCATATATTGTCATTGATGTCACCATTTTGGTCTGGTACCTTGTACTGGTGTGCAGATCACACTTATCTCATCCGGTATTTGATCTGGTATCTCTGGTAGTTTGGTCCACATATTCCCTCCGATAATCAATATGATCTAAGGTTTTGGAAAAAGGCTTATAATGGTTGGAAGCACATATGTATGTATTCCCAGATGTTCATATGTTTGGGTGATGTGTTGGCATCAATTTTTTGTGAATCATGGCCAACCTAATATCCTATCTATATTGGATTGCAGATCATATGCGAGACTTAGTTTTGGTCCCAATCGACATGTTGTTGCATGAATTTCAAGAAGCTTTATATGAAGGCGACAAGTTATCATTTGAATTGCATCAAATTAGGCCAACCTAATTGATGCATGCAGATATATCAGGTATATATGCAAGATGGTTTGAAGATGGTTTTGAAGATAGAGAGGAGCGAAGAAGCATATAGAAACAAGTGAAAGGGTGTGTGTGGTAAGCGAAGTATGAAAATAGGAGTTTAATTGTTGATCCATTGTCATGTGAGAAAATACTCTGAGTACCATGAAACAAAATCTTCACATGTGGTGTAACTTCTCAGTTCAACCCTAGCGGTTAGCCATTTTTGTTTACATAATTTCTATAGGAAGTAAGCCTCCATGTTTGTACAGTGATTCCTTGTAAGCAGTGAGCTTTTTGTATCTGGTAGTGAGCCTCTTTGTTAATGGTATTGTTATAACTATATATATTGTGAGTTAATCCTCACTGTGGTTAATTCCTCACTGGGTTTTCCACATAAAATCTGGTGTACTTGTGTTTTGGAATTTCATGATCTGTTATTGCTCTTATCTATTTTATCCTACGAAGTAATTAAAGGTGATTGTTCAATAAATTAGTGGATGCTAATTCACCCCCCCTCTTAGTATCCAGTTTATTCAACACTCTTATATTCAAATAGCTCTACAATATCAATAACTACAACAACAATTCATATAGACAACAATGCCAATTTAGATCAATACAATGCAACTAGACTCCATGTTCAATGAAGCTCAAATACATATTCTATATGAGATTATCCTCAAATTACCACACTCAAAAATTGTTGGCATATGGCTTCTAGTGTTGTCATTGATGACAACCTAAGTCTTTGATCTGGTCCACACTTCAGCATTTATCCATACTTGCATACAAAATGAAGAACAAGGTATCAGATTGAAGATGAACCTATTTGCACTATCAACTTATCATTTTTAAGTTGTGGATCTCAAAGAAAGGTATTTTTATGTTTGTACTATCTTATCTAAGAAGCATCTAGGTGCGCATTCACTGGTGTACAATTTACGAGATCCGGTGTATTGATTTTTTGTTTATAAGTGTTGGATTTCCGACTTGGTGGATATAGCCGTTGTGGATGTTTAAGGAGTAATTGCTTAAATGTTTTTTTGTTCAAACATGTTTATTTAGGTCATTACTATGCTATGGCCGACTTTGGATGGTGTGCATTGACAAATCATTTATGGATTTAGTCGATGGTTGGAAAGTATTTTATGTTTTATTAAAGACAACATATGGTTGATTGAATCTTTAGTCGCGGATATATATAAGTGATCATTTATATCATTTTGATATATGAGATGTGAAGTATTTTAGTGTGTGGAGCGAAAATTCAGAAGGATAGTGATGTGAATTTATTTACGCATGGATTTGTGATGCAAATTATAGAGCAGAGCAGAGTAGGAGAGCAGAATCAGATAGAAGGTCAGAGATCAACAAATGTGCTTAATTGGAACTATAACCAGGCATGAGTAGATGCTATTCCTTCATTTCAATCCTTCAGATGAAATTAATCTAAATACTTTGTAAGGCAGTGAGCCTTTCAGTTTTGAGCAGTGAGCCTGAATGCAAGTGCATTCCCATTTTATAAAACTTATATTTGAGTACTCAAATTGTGGATTGACCTCCACCGTGGTTTTTCCCCTAATAGGGTTTCCATGTAAAAATCCTTGTGTTATGGTTTTTTGAATGATTGATTTGTGTGTTTGCATCTTTCCTTTGGTTTAATGTTGAAATGATTTAAATATTAGATTAATAAAGTTAAGATTTGCAGAACACCGATTCACCCCCCCTCTCAGTGTTCCTCGAGTCCAACAATTGGTATCAGAGCTATGTTCCTCATAAGAATTTTAGTAGCTTGAGGTGAATCTTGGAATGTAATGGAATCTGGTAGTCTTCAACAACAAATTTTAGTAGCACTTGATGATCTTGATCAGTGTAAAGCAGAAGTCCAAAAACTGAGAGTGAATCTTAAGGATGTTGAGAAATTCATTCAAACATTAAAGGATCAGATTGTTAAATCTAGGGAGAAGAGAAAGGATCTCTGTGATCAGATTAAGCAAAAAGAGAGCAAAAGCATGGATGATGTTCACTTGAATCAAATCTTGAAGGAAATAACTAAAGAATGTGAAAAGCTTGCCAAAGATAATGCTACCCTAAAATATGAGATGGAATTTGTGGTGATGAAGCTGACTAAGGATATTGAAGAAAGAAAGAAGAATGAGGAGAATCTTGCTCAATCCTTAAAAGAAAAATCTGATGAATGCATAAGAGTAAATGGAGAATTCATTTAGTTGGAGACTAAACTGCAACAATCCATAAACAATGAAGAAGAGCTTGAAAAATAGATTGTTATTCTTAGGGATGAACTTACTACTGCAAATGAATACAAGGAGAAGTTTAAGATTATCTTAGTTAATCTTGATGAGCTGACTCGAGGACAAAAGAACAAAAATGACAAGCGAGGCCTTGGATATGGGAAAGGAGAATGTTCTAGATCTGGACAAAGGAATTTCAGGTAAGGAAATCTAATGAACAAAGAATAAAGGCATCTGATAAGACAACCTAATAATCAAAAGTTTAATGCATACTATTTTTATTGCAATAAATTTGGTCATATGGCAGCTCAATGTAGAAGTAAAATGAAATCAAGCGATCCATCATTCTTCGATCATTGTTTCAATTGCAAAAAGTTTGGTCATAAATCAATTAAATGCAGAAATGTGTCAAACTACTCTGTTAGTAGGAGTGTTGAATGTTATACCTGTAGAAGATTTGGGCATATTGCTAACCAGTGCAGATCAAGAAGAAATCAATGGAATGATTGGTCTGGACAAGCAAATATTGTGTGCTACAATTGCAACAAATACAGTCACATTGCAAGATTATGTAGAAACAAAAATATGGATAGAAGAGGTCCGACATACAAAGATAGAAATACACAGAAAGATGATAAAGAAAAAGGAAAAGTGATTGCGGATGAAATAAGAGATCAAATGAAGAAGATATGGGTAAGAAAGATTGAGTTTGATGTAGGAAATAGTTCTATACCGGAACCTACTTCCTATAATTCCTCTGGAAATTGATTTTAGGCCATTGGCATAAGGGGAGTTTTTAAAGAAAATCCTTTTTTCCTCTGTCCGTAGTTGGTACCAAAATGCAAAATATTGTCAAAATCTGTATCAATGATCTACAAATTCTTTGGAAAACATTCACAAGGAAATTCAAGAAATCATAGGTCCGCAGAAGAATTTTTCTCTCGCTATATGAGAAAATAGGGTATCTGGAACACCTAGGGAAAAAAAATTATTACAACAAAAGTTAGGTGTGTGAAGTTATAAAAAGACATGTTGAAACCCTCATTTTCCACTTTATCAAAGAAAATAAGAAGGAGAGCACTCTGCAACAGAATCTTGAAGGCATGAAGGCATTTCAGCTGTGAAACCCTAATTCATCAGGTACTTCAGAAATTTTCATTTAAATTGGTGTGTGGTTGATAGAAATGAAACATGAGTACAAAAGGTCAAATGGAACAAATCAAAGGAATGATCAATCTAGATGAGTACAACAGTGAGAATATTAGAGCCATAAGGAACTTGTTGTCGCTCGATGAATTGAAATGGTTAAGAGAAGCCAAACACAAAAAATTGGACATTTGGAATGAGTTTCCCTATTTCGAGAACACAAAAATAGTCAAGTTTATTTTGAGAAGATTGAATGATGACACTCTAATTGTGGAGAAACCCTACCTCATTTTGAAAGAATTAATTGGAAATTTAACTGGATTATGCAAAGTTGGGGATATACCGAGAAAAAAGTCTATCCGGAATAAAGAAGTCGAAACCCTAACTGGAGTTACTGGAGATCAAAGGGCACAAATAATCTCAACAATCAAAAACTCTGTGACAAGGTACATTGCGCATGGAATATCCTACAAAATCCTCTTCAAAAACAGAGAAGGTGCTACTTCGGCAGGTGCGGTCTACATTTCACACAAAATGATAATGGAAGATCAGGACTTTGACCTTTGCAGATTGTTGAAAGATCAACTGATGGAGAATGTGCACTTGATGAAGATGATAGATTACCCTTTCAGGTTTGGTGCTTTGGTTATATGTCTAGTAATGTACTTTTTGAATTTCTTACTGATGAACAACAAAGTGATGTGGAAAGAGAATGAACCGGTGTGCAAACAAATTTACACACACTCTAAAAGTTTGGCAAACTATGATCAAGTATATGAGAGTTTCTTTAAAATTTGCTAGGAAAGTTTAGCTCAGTTGGTATTTCTCTTCTAGTAAGGGCACTTGAAGTTGGTTCCTCTTCCGCTGAGATGGAGAGAAAGAAGAAAAGAGAAAAATAAACTGTTGTATGTACTCCTCTGGCATGCAAGATTCCAAAAATTGAAGGGAAAGGAAAAGAATAGGAAATTATGGATATGCCAGATGAGGAATTTGATAAAGAAACTAAGGACACCCCAGGAAAATAATTGGAATAAGCCGAACCAGAACAAGAAAAGGAAATGACAGAAGCAAGTGAAGAAGAAGATGACTTAACCAAAGAAAAACTATTGCAACTTATTCATGAGGAAGGTGGAATGCAGAAAATTGCTAAATTATGGTCTATCAGACCTTCATATGAACATGATATGATTTTGAGTGTACTAAGTGCTCATGTTGTGCACAACTAGATCAAATTGGAGAGTTTGCAAAATATTTTTCTAGAAGAAATGATTGAATGCATCAAGGAAATCAAAGACTCTGAGTCTCAAAACAGGGAAGAAGAAGAAGAAGTAATCTTACATATGAAGAAGTAGTACAGATTATCTCTTACCAAGTTGAAAAGGAAAATGAATGAGCTGAGGTAATGCATAAGTACAACAAACAACATCTATAACTATTGCATCCATTGGCCTCATGTAGTGGGGAAATACAAAGAAAAGTTGGAGCAAATTGAAACCAAGTTAAATAGGGTTGGACAAATTTTTGATATGTTTCAAGATCAGGATGGTGCAATCAAGAAAAGGATTCAAGAATTATAGTCTGAGCATACAAAAGTTCAATTCACCAAAAACAAGCTTGTGGACACTTTTTGGAAAGTAAAGGACTTAACCGACTGTAGGTTGGAACAATTAATTGAAATTCTGAGGAAAGGAGAAAAATTAGAGGATGCGATCACAATTATGGAATCCCTCATCGATATTATCAATCGAACATCTAAAAATAACATGGTCATAATCACCTGGATTGCAATAGAAGCATGCAAGAAATTTCTTCCGGAGATGAAAGAAAAACACAAGATAATCTTTTGACTCAAGTAGTAGTTGTTCTTTTTCAAATTTTCAACCAATTTTGAATTAACAAGTTTTTGGTCATATTTCAAAGGGGGAGATTGAATATGTGTTTTTCATTGATGTCAAAGGGGGAAAGAGAGTAGTGAAAAATGCCTTATCAAATTCAGGGGGAGTTGTGACAGTTATAACTTTTTGAAGTATTGAACGATTGCAGTATGTTGGTTCCGACACTTAGTCATTTTTCACTAAGTGTTGCCATCAATGCCAAAGGGGGAGATTGTTGTCATATGGATTCTAGTGTTGTCATTGATGGCAACCTAAGTCTTTGATCTGGTCCACACTTCAGTATTTATCCATACCAACAGACAAAATGAAGAACGGGGTATCTGATTAAAGATGAACCTATTTGCACTATAAACTTATCATTTTTATGTTATGGATCTCAGAGAAAGGTATTTTTATGTTCATACTATCTTATCCAAGAAGCACCTGGGTGCACATTCACTAGTGTACAATTTAGGAGATCCGATGTATTGATTTTATGTTTATCAGTACTAGAAGGCCAACTTGGTGGATTGGGCCGTTGCGGATGTTTAAGGAGTAATTTCTTAAATGTTTTTGTGTTCGAACATGTTTATTTAGGTCATTACTATGCTATGGCCAACTTTAGACGGTGCGCATTGACAAATCATTTGTGGATTTAGCCCACGATTAGAATATATTTTATGTTTTTATTAAAGCTGACATATGGTTGATTGAATCTTTAGTTGTAGATATATATAAGTGATCGGTTATATCATTTTGATATATGAGATGTGAAGTATGTTAGTGTGTGGTGCAAAAATTCAGAAGGATAGTGATGCGAATTCATTTACTCATGGATTTGTGATGCGAATTACAGAGCAGAGCAAAGTAGGAGACCAAAATCAGACAGAAGGTCAGAGTTCGATAAATGTGCTTAATCGAAACTGTAACTAGGCATGAGTAGGTGCTATTCCTTCAGTTCAATCCTTCAGATAGACTTAATCTGAACACTTTTTAAGGCAATGAGCCTTTCAGTTCAAAGCAGTGAGCTCTAGGCAATGAGCCTGAATGCAAGTGCATTCCCATTTTGTAAAACTTATATTTGAGTACTCAAATTGTGGATTGACCTCCACCGTGGTTTTTCCACTAACAGGGTTTCCATGTAAAAATCCTTGTGTTATGGTTTTTTGAATGATTTCTTTGTGTGTTTTAATCTTTCCTTTGGTTTAATATTGAAATGGTTTAAATATCGGATTAATAAAGTTAAGATTTGCATAACACTCATTCACCCCCCCTCTCAGTGTTCCCTGAGTCCAACAAAAACAAGTTCTCAAAATGGATTATGAAAGGACATTTGATTAAGTGAAAATGATGCTCCCTAAATAGATGTGTTTTCCCCTTTATATCCATCATAACAATAATGGGTTAGTCACAATGTAAATCCACAACTCCAAATTTGAACAATGATTATGAGCAAGAAAAGGTCCCACTTTTGAAAGTTATGGTGCCAAAACTAACATTACAACACATGTTGGGGTATTGTGGAGAGAAGAGTATTGTGGAGATAATGGAAACAAATGTAGGAATATCAAGGATTGAGGGTTGAAGATACCACAAGACTCATACCACAAGTCGAGCAATGATCATGCTAAGAATATATCTAAATTTTTTAACAAATACAAAGGAAGAGTGAGGGAAGGATTAAAGGATGGAAGGCATGATAGGATGAAGAATCTTGGAAATCTGATGAGGACCAATGAAAGGTTGGACTTAGACCAAAAAAACATGCCTAGATGAGAAACTTTGAAAATCTTATGACTACCAAACACTTAGAGGACTGAGCATGCCCTCTAACTTAGAGAATTCAAGTATCTTATATGGACAATGGGGGAAGGAAGCGGAAGAACATACACACAAAATGAGACTAAGGGAGATGAAAAAAATAAAAAATGGATAATTTGGTCCATAACATAAATTATTACACAAAGGGGACATGGCAAGTTTGCCTCATTCAGAATTGCTTTCCTTCAAGCAATGCAAATTAAAATGGTCTATAACTATTTATTTTCTCTAACATCACCTTTTGTAAGCAGGTTCTTCCCATGAACTAGTTGATTTGTGATGACTCCACATCCCAAAATGTCCATCCTTAATGTTGATGATGGCATCCATTGCCCTTATAAGAAACACTCCACAACCTGTCAACATTAAGTTAATGCATAATGGTCTATCATAAACAAACATTATGATGCATGCAAATATTTCAAGGGATGGATGTTGAGACCTATTATACAATACTCTCTTGAGTGCAACCATTTAATCCACATTGATTTATGTTTTAAGACATATTCCCTCAAGTATCATCCAACCAATCTTTATATGTTAATTTTGTTGGCCCAACAACTTGTAGTTTATAACCTATTCTAGGAATGAACTCTACATTTGTCAAATGAGATAATTCCTACCAACAACTAGAAAATTTGCTACCTCTATTTTCAAAAATCATTCTAGGAAACCCATGTAATTTATTTATCTCATCTAAAACATAAATTTCATATTTATCATACACCTTGGGGAGAATCCTAATGGAATATATGAATACCCTTTCCTAAACTTGATGGGGTTACGTGAAGGTAATAGTAGGTTCAAAGGAAGGACATGTTCTCCATTTGGAGAAAACTAGTGTATTTAATTATATGTATGACAAGTCCCTCCTTGAAGCACTTTTTTGTGAATCTCTCTCCATCTTTCTAATGATTTGTTCAAGATCTCAAGTTTCTTACCATAGGTTTTGTTGAGGGTGACTTTGGTCACACACAATGTGCTAGGAAATAAGGGTTTATTGGCTTTCTTTAAAAGTATTGAGAACTACTCCAATGTTCCTTTTTGTCAAGTCTTGACTATGTGGATAATATAAGATCAATGTAGTTTCACTAGGGGATCTGTAATTTTGATAACTAGAAAATTATATGCAATCACAAAAGATAATATTAATAAATCAAAAGAATAGATTGCATTTTAGAACATAGCATATTAGGAATCAGTTTAGCGCTCTTTCAGTACAACATATGAACCATTTATAAAATAAAGTGAAAAAGAAGTAAGGTAACTAGGAATAATATAAATCTATTCTAATCGAACATAGGAATCAAGCATTCCATCAATCATGTCTTCACTTTTAAATGAGATCTCACTAGAAACAACCATTAATAGAAATAGTATTCACACATTTACTTATTAATGGAGAGCAATATTCAAAGGAAACAAAAAACACATAAGATTTTTGAATTTTATTCAACTAAAACACCCTTAATCACACGTAGATTTGGGACAAAATCCTACTTAATTCCATAGATTAAACTCATATCTCATCAATTTAGAAATTGTAATAAAAAAAAAATGATCATAACATCACCATTACACTAAATTCAAATGCATGCAACACAAACATAATCCTTAGATAAATAAATCAACACTTTGCACCAAAGTCAATAGGAAAAACTCCACACCAAGATTATATTTTTTTGTAGTTGCAAAAGCTGCATAAGAATTCAGACCGTTACAGTGTTCCAAAATTGAACATTTATAGAAAATCAAGTTCCCATGATCGTGGATTTGAAATAAAAGACAATTGGAACTAACTCCAGTGCCTAAGTCTTGAACTGAAATTAAAACAAAAAATAAAATAAGACTAAACTGAGCACCCCAGTTGCAGTTGAGTATTTTTTTCTAATTTTAAGAAAAGCATGAAATAACTGAAAATCAAACTAAAGTGAGCTAGAATACACAAGCAACTTCATAATTCCAATGCACATCTCCTCAAAATCTTGGTGATTTGAAAAATCACACCATCTTTAGTATCCTCAACACATTGCAAAAAATTGGTCCAACTATAACAACGACACTTATCTTGTCTCCATTTTATTAAGCAAAGTTATCGGACCATGCTGGTACTATCTCATTCATTCTTTCTATGGATGGCCCCTTATAAAACTGGATTTTGATCTTCTAATCAAAAGTGGCCCTTTCGATCTATTGGTGTATTTTAGAAAAAGATTCCACTCCTCTTTGAATAGATTGGAGCTCCACTTTCTTGTTGACCATGTTGTCTATACCTTCCTCGGTAACCTATCCGTGCATCAAATTCTGTAATTCTTTAATCATTTTCTCAAGTTCTCTTACTAGTGAAATTTTTTCCCAAAACATGTATCCTAGATCTTCTATGAATTTTTGGATGTCACTCATTGCCTTCTCAACCTGAATCCTATCACCATTCAAATTATCCTTATATCCATTCAAAATTTCCACCTAGAATTCAGTTACTCTTACCCAAATAGAAATCAACATTTTTTCTCCTTCCTCAATTATTATGGCCTTGAGTAATTCCTCTTCTTTGGTTCCATTAATTTGGTGGAGGATCGAAATTTATTCCTCCCATATTGATAATTCTTCGTTGATACTTACAGAAAGCTACTGAGAATCACTATTCTCATCACTAATAGCATGGTAGGATTTGACAAGCTATTTCAAAACGGTTTCTGCCAACTCCAAGAATTTTTCTATCCACTGTTGCACTGTTGGAATCCATTCGTCAAGGTCAAAGGGCCTAATTTCATATTTCAAGGCATCTTGAAGCGCAAACTTGGGATATTTATCATCTACATGCCAAATGAGGTTACTAATGTAGGCAATTAACTATTGAACTTGAGCTTTGAGCTCATATTTTGTGTTCTCATCCTTTTGCATCCTTCTCAAAATAGTAGATATTGACATCTGCAAGCCCTGTTGCTAACCCTCCCTTATTTGTAGCCCCAAATCCACTTGATAAATCTGGTAATCAGAAGGTGTCATCTCAGATTCTATCTTGTCTACCAGAGGGACTACTATCTCAGTTATTATATTTCCCTACTCGTCCACTGAGATGGTGGAAATCCTTCAAGCCTTCTTCCTTCTTCTTCTAGGAGAATGAAAGGTCTCTAATAGTGTTGCTAATCTTGGCTCTAGAGTTCCTACATATGCCCTCTTCCCTTTCTTGATAGTTTGGTTTAACCATACTAGTATTGTAGCAAAGGTTTCTTTGGGAGGAGTAGAAACTATTCTTTCATCTTGAGAAGCACCAATGTTTGCCTCCGACTCTTCTTGAGTTTTATTTTCTTCTTCTTGAGCCCTTTCTTGGTGCATTTCTTCACCCTAAGGTCTCTCCTCAAAATCTTTCTCTTCTTGGTTGGCTTCATTTTCAACCTCTTGTTGTCTCAATACCTCCTCTTGAGTAGCATTATCATTTGTGCGAGGCATTTCTTCTTGTAATACTTCTTCTACATTAATATCAAGTTGTACATTCCTAATAACATTATTAGCCTCCTTAAGCTCTTCCTCTTATCTAAGAGACTCCTTTTCAACCTCCTCTTCCTCAACAATGGTTTCAATAGGGATTCCTTCCCCAAGGGGCAATCCACTTGTAGGAAGGCGAGGAGTTGGAAATGGAGGATGAGGTGGTGGTAGAAGTACTCTTTTTTTGGTGATGGTGTTGGATGTTGTGGTTATGTTGTTGATATGTGGTTGCCATTGATGTCAACACTATTAGCATTGATGATTCTGAAGGCTGTATATGTCGAGGAGATTGAGAAAATTGTAATAAATATATTGTAGGCAATTTGTGAAGTTGTGATGATCAGAGTGATGGCAAGTTTTGTACGTTGATAGTCAAAAGGCGCACATTAAAGGGTTTGTTGCTGAGCTTATCTAGTATGTTGTTCAAAATTTTTAGTGGTACGCATCAAGAATTGAGAAAGTTATGAAGTTATGTGTTCCTATAGTTAGTTAGTTACTGTAGCAAGTGTTTCTAGAAGATGAGATTGCAATTTTGATGAATTGAGTTATTGCGTATGTTCTTGAGATGTTCAGTGATGTTTCTAGATCATGCTCTATCAATGTGGTACGTTTGTGCTGATCGACTTGTTCGTGATCGAAGATTTTTCCTTTGTGTGTTCGAGTTCTCATGTTCTTGGCCGACATGATGATAGTAGCGTGTTGCAGATCCTTATGGATTAATATTGTATTATTTGGCATGTTTGAGGATGTTGATTTAGGTCCTCACTATATTGTGACCGACTTAGGTTGGTGTGCATTAAGATTTGTTCATGTATTGAGGCCGACAAGTTGTAATTAATTTATTCTTTATTTGTGGCCGATAGAGTTGTTGATGAAAATTCATGTAGCGGATATATAAGAGCGATTGTTTTCTTCATTTGTGGCATGCGAGCATGAAGTGTGTGCGAAATGTGTGAATGAAGATCAGATCATTCGAGTGCAGAGCAGAGTGTGAAGAAGTTTGAGCGAAGTGTGAAGAAGTGTTTATGTTCCTAATCAGAACTGTCATCAAGCTTTGAAGAAGCTAGTTTCTCAGTTCAACCTCATCAGATGGATTTAATCTGATTGTCTTATGTAAGGTAGTGAGCCTTCCCTTTGAGCAGTGAGCTCTAGGCAGTGTGTTTGAATGCATGTGAATTCCTTATTCATTTTTCATTATACTTCTAATAGGATATAATCTTGTGGACTAGCATCCACCATGTTTTTTCCCCTAATAGGGTTTCCATGTATAAAATCTTGGTTTTCATGTGTTTCTGATGTGTTGTCAATTTATGCTTGTACTGTTAATTATCAGATATGAGATTAAAGGTTGTTTAAGGTTGAATAATTTTAATTTCTGTAACAACTGATTCACCTCCCCTCTTAGTTATCTATCCTTGTTTTTCCAACAATTGGTATCAGAGCTACTTCCTCTGAAGAAGTCTAATAGCTTGAGGTGATCTGATATGGCATCATACAAGAAGGATAGTCCCAGATTTGATGGTACAAAATACTCTTTGTGGAAAGTCAGAATGGAGTGTCATTTGAAGAGCATTGGTGAGCCTTTCTGGAAGACTACAAAGAATGCATATACTATTCCTCAGAATGGTCCCTCTACTGCTGATGAGATCAAAGAAGTAGAAACTAATACTAGGGCTATAAAAGCATTGCTAAGTGCTTTGATAGATTCAAAGATGACAAATGTGATAGGTTTGAAGACAAAACATGAGATTTGGATAAAGTTGGAAACATTGTATGAAGGAGATGCACTAGTGAAAGTTGCTAAGCTACAAATTCTGAAAGGCAAGTGGGAGAACATGAAGATGAGTGAAGATGAAAACATTTTTTATTTCACACAAAAGGTAAATGAACTAGTGATGGGCATTAGATGTGTCAGTGGAATTTTGGAAGAAGATAACATTGTGGCTAAAATACTTAGATTTGTGCCTACTTCTTACAAAACAAAAGCTCATGCTATTGAAGAGCTCAAGACAGTAAAAAATGTGACAAGAGACATGCTGATTGGAAAAATTGTTGCCTTTGAGTTCAGTGAATTTGGTGAATCTTCTCCTAAGACAGAGTTTGCATTCAAAGCTACTGTATCCAGAAAAATCCAACAGAGATATGATTCGGGAGAGAGTTCCTGGAAGACATTCAAGTATGAAGATGAAATGAAACTGATTGAAGATGAAGAAAGAGGGCTAGAAGAACTGGAAGCACCGATTGTGAAAAGAGAAGCCAGAGGACAAGGTAAGTACAAAGGAAAGTTGCCTATTAAATGTTTCTCTTGCAGTAAGATAGTTCATTTTGTGTCCTGAAAGAGTTTCTAAATATAAACCTGACAAGACTAGATTTCAAAAGAAATGTTATTATGTTGAAGAAGGTGTTACTGATGATGAATCTGATAAAGAAACTGGAAATGAAGATGAATGGGTATTCATTGCTATCAAGGAAAATGGTATGGTGTCCACTGAATCAGCTAGTAATCAGAATATTGAGAAATCTCTTGCAGCCAGGATTGATGAGAAGGATGAGTGGGTGATTGACAATGGATGCTCACATCATATGACTGGTGACAAAAGCAAGTTTCTAAGCTTGGAAAAATATGATGGTGGTGTTGTAAGATTTGGAGATAACAATGTTGGTATGATTTGTGGCAGGGGCACTATTTCTCTTGGTGGTAAATGCAATACTGATGATGTTCTACATGTTGAAGGTTTGAAACATAATTTTTTGAGTGTTGGACAAATGGTTGACAAAGGTTACAATCTTTAGTTCAAATATGGTAAATGCAGGATATTAGGAAGCTCAGGAAATGTGATTGCTTCAGGTACAAAGACAAGACATAATATTTTTCACTTAAATGCTGCCAGTGAAAGTTGTTTGATTGCTCAAGTTGATGTAAGTTGGTTATGGCATAAAAGGCCATGTCATGTGAATTTTGATAACATTGTCAAAATAATCTCCACACAAGCAATAAGAGATATTCCTAAGTTAGTGAAGCCTACTAACACTATATGCAAGGAATGTCAGATGGGAAAGCAGACAAGAATTTCATTTCGGAGCAAACAACATCATTCCAATGGAGTACTGGAATTGGTACATACCGATCTATGTGGTCCATCCAGAATCAGAAGTCTACAAGGAGAAAGGTACTTTATGTTGCTTATTGATGATTATTCTAGAATGGTATGGGTTGATTTCTTAAGAGAAAAACATGAGGCATTAGAGAAATTCAATAGCTTCAAAGATATGTCAAAGAATGAGATAGGTTTGAAGATCAAATTTTTGAGATCAAACAGAGGTGGTGAATTCATTCTCTGAAGGGAATGGAATAAAAATATAGTTATCTACTCCCTGGTCCCCACAACAAAACATAGTTGTTGAGAGAAAGAACATAACAATTCTAGATGCTGCTAGAACTATGATGTTGGAAGGCAATGTTCCTCATACCTATCAGAGAGAAGTTGTAAGCACTGTTGTGTACATTATCAACTAGGTGAATGCCAATAGTCATTATGGAAAGACTCCTTTTGAGCTATGGTTTGGTTATAAGCCTACTGTTAAATATTTCAAAATTTTTGGAAGTAGATGTTATATTAAGAGAGATGAAGATATAGGAAAGTTTGAAGCTAGAAGTGATGAATGAATCTTTCTGGGTTACTCTACTACGAGCAAAGCCTACCGGTGCTACAATAAAATATTGAAGAAGATGGTTGAAAGTGCAAATGTCAGAGTTGATGAAGATATTGATAGATCATCCAGGTATTGTGGATATGATTCAGATGAACAACAAGATAATACTAAGAATGGAAATAATGTGCACACATAATCAAGTTCAAATTATTCTAGATAATCAAGAAAATCATGAAGGAGAAGACAATGGAAATGTAGAAGAAAGAACAGAAGAACCCAAAATTCCAAGGTATGTAAAGTGAAGTCATTATGAAAGTCAGATCATAGGAGACAAAAACAAAGGTGTGCAGACTAGTAAAAGAATTGCAGAAGAATATTGTCTGATATCCAAGACTGAGCCTAGCAATGTCAGTGAAGCATGTAAAGATGAATATTGGATGGAAGTAATGAAGGAGGAACTGATGCAGATAGAGAAAAATAATACATGGATTCTTGTTCCTAGACCTCAATACAAAAATGTGATTGGAACCAAATGGTTCTTTTGGAAAAAGTTGAATGAACAAGGTGAAGTGATTAGGAATAAAGAAAGACTAGTATGCAAAGATTATTCACAAATGGAAGGTATTGATTTTGAAGAAACCTTTGCCCCTGTTGCTAGAATTGAAGTTGTAAGGTTGTTTCTTGCTTATACTACTTTCAAGAACTACAAAGTATATCAAATGGATGTGAAGTCAACATTTCTGAATGGTGAATTAGAAGAAGAGGTATATATTGAACAACCAGATGGATTTCAACTAACTGATGAAAAATATATGGTTTGTCGATTGAAGAAAGCTCTATATGGACTCAAGCAAGCACCTAGAGCCTGGTATGCTAGACTGGATAAATACTTGTTGAAGCTTGGATTCAATAAAGGTAATGTTGATAACTATTTGTATTTCAAGCTGGATCAAGATAAAGAGTTGATCATTGAAGTCTTTGTTGATGACATTATTATTGAAGGTGATGATGACTTATGCATGAAGTTTTCTAATGAAATGAAAAGTGAATTTGAGATGTCAATGATAGGAGAACTGAAATTATTTTTAGGATTACAAATAATTCAGTTAAATGATGAAATTTTCATATCTCAGTCCAAATATGTAAGAGAGTTACTGAAAAAGTTTGGGATGTAAGACTCAAAGCCAGTTGGTAAACCCATGGTAACCGGATGCAAGCTAACACAAAATGATGATTCTCCTAAATATTATCAAACAAGATATAGGTCAATGATTGGTGGATTGCTATATTTAACTCAGACTAGACTAGACATTATGAATGTTGTGTGCATGGTTGCTAGATATCAAGCTAGTCCAAAGGAATCACATGTGACTGCAATAAAGAGAATTTTTAGATACTTAAAAGGAACAATTGATTTTGGTATTTGGTATCCTAAGGAAGATGATCTTACTCTAAATGCCTTTACAGATGTAGATTGGGTAGGAAATGTCAATGATAGGAAAAGTAAAAGGGGTGGTGCATTCTTCTTGGGGAAGAAGCTGGTGTCTTGGCTAAGTAAAAAGCACAATTCCATTTCTTTATCTACTGCTGACGCAGAATATATTGCTGCTGCAAAAAAATGTTCTCAAGTGTTGTGGATGAAGCAGATCTGAGAGATATCAAAATTGAGTATGATGAGCCTATTTCTATATTATGTGACAATTCAAGTGCCATAAACATTTCCAAGAATCTGGTGCTACATTCAAAGATAAAGCATATATCTATCAAGTACCACTTTTTGAGAGACAAAGTGAGTGATAAAGAAGTCAGATTGGAATATGTGCCTACAAGGGAACAAATTGCAGATATCTTCACCAAACCATTGCCTAAGGATACTTTTGAGTATCTCAAAGGAAATTTAGGGGTAATTTCCCCTCCCAATCTAAACTAAGATGCAAGTCTTTGCATCAATCCATGGACTTACAATCAGATCTTGTTTCAGATTGATGTTTTGGTGGCTACTACTTAGGGGGAGTGGTCAAATGATTCAAATGATATGTGGATCAGAGCATGTGTACCTTTTCCATTGATGTCAAAGGGGGAGAAGAATAATGTGAAAAACTCTTGAAGAAAGGGGCAAAACAGTCATGTAAGGAAGAGAAGAGTATTGTGTGAAGAGCTAGTTGTGTTGATGGTATTTTTTTCAGATCATGTGTTGCCATCAATTCCAAAGGGGGAGATTGTTGGATGTTGTGGTTATGTTGCTAATATGTGGTTGTCATTGATGTCAACACTATTAGCATTGATGATTCTAAAGGTTGTATATGTTGAGGAGATCGAGAAAATTGTAATAAATATATTGCAGGCAGACTGTGAAGCTATGATGATTAGAGTGATGGAAAGTTCTATATGTATGTTGATGGTTAGAAGGCGCACATTAAAGGGTTTGTTTCTGATCTTATCTAGTATGTTGTCTGAAAGTTTCAGTGGTACGCATCAAGAATTGAGAAAGTTATGAAGTTTTGTTTTCCTACAAAAAATTCAGTTATTGTAGCAAGTGTTTCTGGAAGATGAGATTGCAATTATGATGAATTGAGTTGTTGTGTATGTTCCTGAGATGTTCAATGATGTTTCTAGATCCTGCTCTATCAGTGTGGTACATCTGCGCTGATTGACGTATTCGTGATTGAAGATTTTTCCTTTGTGTGTTCGAGTTCTCATGTTCTTGGCCGACATGATGATAGTAGTGTGTTGCAGATCCTTATGGATTAATCTTGTATTGTTTGGCATGTTCAAGAATGTTGATTTAGGTACTCGCTATGTTGTGACCAACTTAGGTTGGTGCGGATTAAGATTTGTTCATGTATTGAGGCTGACAAGTTGTAATTCATTTATTCTTTATTTGTGGCCGATAGAGTTGTTGATGATAATTCATGTAGCAGATATATAAGAGTGATTGTTTTCCTCATTTGTGGCATACGAGCATGAAGTGTGTATGCAAATTGTGTGAATAAATATTAAATCATTTGAGTGCAGAGTAGAGTGTGAAGAAGTTTGAGCGAAGTGTGAAGAAGTGTTTATGTGCCTAAGCAGAACTGTCATCAAGCTTTGAAGAAGCTAATTTCTCAGTTCAACCTCATCAGATGGATTTAATCTGATTGTCTTATGTAAGGAAGTGAGCCTTCCCTTTGAGCAGTGAACTCTAGGAAGTGTGCCTAAATGCATGTGCATTCCCTATTCATTTTTCATTATACTTCTAACAAAGTATAATCTTGTGGACTAACATCCACCGTGGTTTTTCCCCTAACAGGGTTTCCACGTATAAAATATTGGTGTTCATGTGCTTCTGATGTGTTGTTGATTTATGCTTGCACTATTAATTATCAGATCTGAGATTAAAGGTTGATTAAGGTTGAATAAGTTTAATTTCTGCAACAACTAATTCACCTCCCCTCTCAGTTGTCTATCCTAGTTTTGCCAATAGATGGAGGGGGACTAGGCAGTGGAGATTCATGAGGAGGGGTAGAGTAAGCCTCTTTAGTTTCCTGTCAGGCTACTCTTTCTCTAGTTTCTACCCTCGTTCTCCTTCTTCTATAGATATTTTCTCCTTTTGGTTCATCCTTTTCCTTTGAAGCAATATTAATTGGCCTTATTTCTTTCTTTTTCTTCCCTGTTTCTATAGTAGGGTCGCCCTTGTCTTTCTTTTTGGGTGTAGGGGTGCTAGAGCAAGGTTTATCATGCTCTTTCTTCATGATTGCCTCAGCTGAAGCTCCTCCCTCCTTTTCCTCAACTACTTTTGGCTTCTCTGGAAGTTTGGTCATGGAAAAAGGTGTAGTCAACTAGCGTCGAGAGCATGCCACCACTTGTTGGGACCTGTCCTTTATGATGTCAATTTCCTTGACTGAACAATCTACATTGAAAATAGGAACCTCAAAGATCCTCTGGGAAACATAGGTTGGATCCAAAACCACCCTTCCATCTTCTACATGTTCTTTAGGGATTCTAGCCTTTAAGCAATATCTCATCAAAAATATTATCAATTGAAAATAATCTTACTTCAAATTCTTCTTCACAATTTTCCCAATGATTTTCCAATTTGGGCTCATGCATGAAGTACGTTCACATTAATTTTCTAATATTTCCAATGGGGTCAAATCTTCCCTAGGAATTGTTCTACAATTAAAATCTATACCTAAACATTTCAATTTCTGCATTCTTGGCATTCTGGGTATTCACACAAGAATACACTCCTATTTAAATCGGGAAACCATATCCATGCTTATGTTTCCCTGCAATGAGTTTTTGTACTTTGATGATCTCCCTGCAAACCTCTAATAGAAGCAACTTTCCTAAAGGATACCTTGAAATTTTATATGGCATCTAGTGGAAGCCTACCACTCTGATGTAAGTAAATGTTTTGTACTGGATGAAATAGTACCCAGTATCTCCAATCAATTTCATAGCCTCAAGGGAGAACCTCTTGGAAAAGTCTCCTTCCAAGCATCTAATTATCATATAAATACAGTTATCATTCACAACACCAAAATGGTGAAAACTTGCCTCCAACTCCAACTGGGGTTAATGTTGATAGACGATGACTTCACCCAGCTCATAAGAGCCCACCTTGGTGAGTCCTAGGAATGAAGCTTGTGAAACTAGCAAATAAACAAGGTTTGATTTCATAAATAACCTAGTGGAGGAAATGACATTACACATTTGTTCATGGATGTTGTCACTGATAAGGCACACCCAATCAATTTTATTCTTGTGAGAAGAATTGATAATCTTGATGAATCTCAACATCCAAGGATAAAGTTCCTTTGCATTAGGTTGTCTGAACACTCATCTCAATAATACAATAAGGTCCTTGACATCCTCCTTGTACTCACTTTGGTGTTGTATCCTTGCCAATTTAGATACCACCTTTATGGGTTTCTCCAATAAGTTGTCATTTATATAAGTCAAGTTGTCAACTAGAGCATCATCAAAGTATTTGATGGCCTTTTGCATATCCACTACTTCAGATTTAGGGTGAGAAGGGATTCTAAAAACTTTCTCAATCATGTCCAGAGTTAGGTCCAACACAATCTTGCCATTGGACCCTTTGATTTTTTGGGTCTTATGATTGTAGTGTCGAGCACATGTTAATACTAGTTCTGAAGATTGCACTATTATCGGGAAAGCATTAGCCTCCACCAATTCAGAATGAGCAAGAGCCCTTGCCTTTGAGGTCTCAGTACCAGTATCATTGATCCT
Organism: Sequoiadendron giganteum; assembly: GCA_007115665.2. Lineage (NCBI taxonomy): Eukaryota > Viridiplantae > Streptophyta > Pinopsida > Cupressales > Cupressaceae > Sequoiadendron > Sequoiadendron giganteum. The sequence goes on along the minus strand of CM021107.1, from coordinate 20,998,860 downwards.
TCTTTTGAATTCATCCATGTTGACGTGTCCCAGGTCTGTGTCACCAATCTCATTGTAAGGAGAAAACATCTTGGAATGTGGATGGTAACCCTTGAATTGATACTTCATTTCCTTTGAATCTTTTGGAGGCATATCTCCTACAAATACCAATATCGTGTATTAAAATTTTCATATACTAAGAATAGAAAACCTACAAAACAAGTTATGTTAGACTATATCAGCTTTTACTTTAAGGTTATAACTTGTCAAGAAGAAGTTATATAAAAGTTTCGGGGATCGGCCTTCAGGCTTACCCCTTACTCTTTACTGCCAGCATCCACACTTAAACATTGAAATATTTCATTATTATAACCTTCAAGTATCAGGGATTGGGAATCCCCTCTACTCGTTACTTATAGAATGATTTTCCTTTGCTTAGTTTCAAGTCTTTCGGGCATCAGACATCAGAGATATCCTTTACCCTTTACTTATCAATAAAATCCCCTAGAGAACATGTTTCATTGCTTGATCAGGTGTCGAGAATCGGGGATCCCCTTTATCCATTGCATTATTATTATTGGTATTGATTAAATGGTATCTCCGACTTGTGAAGTCCGAAAGGACTTTGGAAGTTGGAGTTCAGGCTTTTGTTTTAATCCTTTCCACCAAACTTGTGGCTTTTAACAATCTCATTTCCCATTTTAAACCTTAACCTTGAAAATGGAAGATGCAGCTATCACATAGCAGACAACAACACTTTTTGTTCACAGATGTCTAGAGTTGGGGATGACCCTTACCCCTTGCACCTTTATAAGCAATGGGTAAGAGGTATTGCTAATACTCGAAGCTTGAAAGATTTCGCAAAAGGCATTTTGGCTTAGTGTTTCATTAAGTATTGTCAGGGATTGGGGATCGACAGTACCCTTTACCCCTTGCACCTCTATAAGCAATGGGTAATAGGTATTTCCAATACCCAAAACTTGAAAGGTTATGTAAATTTGTTAAGTCCAAGGCAAAATGTCGCAGGTCGAGGATCGAGGTTTCCCCTTACTCGTTGTGAATTTTCTAAGGTATGTAATAAAAGGAACTTGAGAAGTCCAAAACCCAAAATATGTTGAGTCTTGGAAGAATTTAAGGCATGAACTTGAGTTGAAACCAAAGGGAATCAAAAGTCTAACATCCAAAAGGCATTTTGGAAATTAATAGGCCTATAATCAAGCATATGGTGTTTTGTCGGGTTTCGGGCATCGGGCATACTCCTTACCGCTTCCACCTCTATAAGGAACTTGGTAATAAGTACCCCCGATGTCTGAGGTCCAAAATTGTTAACAATCTTTGAAAGCAAGATCAGGGTCGATGGTTCAAGTTTCCCCTTTTCTTATGCAAAAGGTTTCAAGGTGTGAAGCAAGGAAAAACTATGACGCTCGATGCCCGAAAGTTATTAATCTTAAATCACCTAATAATGGGCAAGGAAGAAACCTCAAGTAACCCCAAGGTCCGATGCCCGATGATGATGTCATGAGCATCATTGGTCGACACACCAAAGAGACACTTGATCTAGTGGGATAAAAAGAGCCAAAACATGACAAGAGAAAAAAACTAAAACGTGCAAACAAAAAATCACAACGAAGATCACAAACAAGAGAATACTAAAACTAGACTGAGGATAAAGAAAAAACAAAGACAAAGACAACAAAGGACAAAAGAAAAACAAAACCCAAACCCCACATCTCAAACCCATGTTATCCTAAATAACCAATTGAAGAAATTTGTAGACTATGGCCATGAAAATCAACCAACTTGGAACAACGTGAGAGAGTGGGGGGGAAACAAGACAAAGACCAACAAAGTCGAGGTGACACGAGCAAACGACGAACTAGGAAGGCAAACGCGATAAAACACTGGCAAGTGAGCGATACCACGAAACTCACCACCTCAACCCCAAAGCATGAGTTAACTAATGATTGCAATGACAAACTCCCAAACACAAGAAAGTTGTAGAGCTCAATTGAATGCAATTCTATTGAATGGGTACTTGTGAAACGAGAAAAATCCTAACTTAACACCCATACATCACCATATTGATGGAGCATTAAATGCAGGGGAATGGCATTTACTTCGAGTGGCATAGTGTTAAGTTTGGTAGTGTTCATTAAATTCGAAATGTATTCCATTGAATTCAAAATAGTTGGGAGATCACGCGATAAGACGTGATGTGATGTGCACACTAAATGAGGCATCGTAACCTTACGTCACAGGTTGAGTGCACACAGGAAGATGCAAGCCTGACGATGACATCACGAACATCATCGAGGCAAACAATTGCCACAACCGAAGGACAAAGGTCAGAGATTGAGGCCAACAATAAGGTATAACCTTCCTTGGAAGCCCAACACCCAAACCCTGAAAATAACAAAAAAAAAAGCAATAGGGGAAAGAGGAAAATGAAAGAAAAAGAAAAGACACAAGGGAAACAAAGACAAGAAAAAACAAAGAAGGGGAGGGGGTCCCCATTTTTCCAAAAGAAAAACGGGTTGTGAGTGTGAAGGCACAACAAGTGTATCATGCAATGCCTTCAAAATATTTTATTTCATCTCATAACTAAATAATGAAAAAGTTGTCTTTGTACCTTGTGAGACCATTTTCTCTCACTTGACGATCATCCTTCTCATTTCTATCTAAGATGTTAGCAACAAATGTATCCTAGGTATATTCCACCTTGGTCAAATTTCATCCTAGTTTTGGGAATTTACAATTCTCCACCTCAAATCTTCTTGTGATGTAGTTAGCTTCTTCTATGTTACTATGATATTATCACAAACTGAAGAACTTGAACCAAATGATATTTTCCTACATTCACTTCAAATTCAGGGTTATCAACAATCTAAAGGGAACTAGAAAGAGATTGAAAATTATTAATTTTTTCCTGTTTAAATTCTTCTTCATGTTGACCTAGATCTAGGTAGTTGTCCACAAGCTATTGCATTTGTTGGTCTTCAATTTCTTGACTAACCATCTAGGATAAGCGCAACTCTAAACTTGTATCTTCTAATATTATTAGAAGATGTTCTAAATCAAATTCCTCTCAATATTCCTCTCAATGTTCTAAAATATTAAACCTATGTGTGCTTTGGAATACCTTCAGTTTGGAGTCTTTTGTGCATGATACTTGGGTCCCACATTATCATGCTTGAGAAAATTTGTAGCTGAGAGAAAGGATTTGCTTCCCATTTTGTACCATTCATCTTTTCATCACAATTAGAATGCTTCTCATAATTAAAAGAATTTTAAGATGATATAATATGAAGTTGCAATAAATTTTTGTCTCAACTATCATTTTGATAAATATCATCAATTATTTTATCTTCAACATGCATTGATAATTTCTTATTAACTTCATCATAAATAATACTTTCCTAATGTAAGAGCTCACCAAAAACATTGAAATGGGATTTTTATTTTGCTTCTTTTCACATTTTTGTAGCCTTGAATTTTCTTCTTCAAATAGATTGTGCTTAGGTGCATCCATCACCAGTTCAAATTCTATCATTTTCCTTTCTAACTTTTTTTAATCAAATTTCCCTAACTCCTCTTCTTCATGTTCAATCATCATAATTTCTAATTCATATAAAGAATTTGTATATTCTTTACAAAGGATGCCCCTTACCATTTTTGCTTCTTAAATAGTAGTTGTACCATCATACTAGGGATTTATGTATTCCTTGTTTACAATGTTGACTCTAATTTGCTGCAACTCATAGATTTCCTTTCCATACTCTACTATGGTATGTTTCTTCTCCCTTCTTTATAGCTCTAGCTTGGTTGTACTCTCACTTTATCTGTTCCATGACTTATCTTTTGGTTCTTCAACAAATACTTGAACTTTTGTATCCATGCTTTCCTTAGGTTCATCTAGGTATGAGTTTGTATCCAACACCACCTTAGTGAAACTGTGCACTTGTTCTTTTCCAAGGCACCCATGACTCGGAGTCCATGGTTCCCTACAAGAAAAATGAAGCACTTTTCTTCTGAGCTCATTTCTAGTGTCATCACTTACCTTCTTTGTAACCACTTGTGGCATGGTCCTCTGAGGGGATGTATGAATCTTCCTTTGCTTGGATGATGTCCTTAAAAAATATTTATATTTTGGTGTTGGTTGTGGCTCTAGCCCTAAATACTCTACCTTATGTAAGAAACTTTTCTCTTTACCATGTTCAATGATCTCTTCCTCGACAACCTTTGCCAATCATGATTTATCTTGGTACTCATAAATTCTAGCAATCTCATCTTTCTATGATGTCTTAGTTGGAAAGAGGTTTTGCTTGCCATTTTGTGGTTGCAAATCATTTTCCTTTTGTCCTATTGTAACTCTATCTCCCTTCATTTTCATGAAATTTGAGAAAGGCATTGCTTTTTGGATCTCTACCAGAAGTCTTTTATATTCTACATAATCGACAATGATATTTTCATTGAAGTTTTAGTCTATGCAACAATAACATTTTTTTTTATCTTAGGAAGGAGGGTTGGAGAGGTCTATCAACAAATCCATACACTATGCTTTGCTTGTTGTCAACATCACCTAAATTCATATTACTGTTGGTTATTGATGAGCTCATTCCATCATACATTAGAGATTTTAGGAACCTCATGATTCATAAGTCGGCAAAGAAAACAACTCTTATACCATTGTAATATCTTAGGCCACAACAATAATATAAATCTGATTCTTAATTTTCTACAAACACATTATTTGAACAACACTATCAACCTTGGCATTCACTTAGATCTTAAATAACTCAAGTTAAAATTATTGTTTACACATTAGCAATATCATAACATTTCAAAACAACAAATGATGGAGATAACTCACAATCTTCTTATTATAATGAACAACAAATAATAAGTGTAAATCTCAATCTCTTCTTTATTACAAATATGGTTGTATTACATTCAAATAGTTTTGCAATATAAGTAACTACAACAACTATTCATGCTAACAACAATAACAATTTGGATCAATACACTGTGGCTCAAGTCCACATCCATGAAGCTCAAATATGAACTCTACATGAGATTGTCCTTCAAAATCACTAGGGTTTTTGTTTTAAGATTCCCACACTCGAACATAGGTGCTCAAAATGGATTCTAAAAGAAATTTTGATTAAATGAAGATGATGCCCCTTGAATGGATGCATTCACCCTTTTATATCTGCCATAATAATAATGGGTCCTCCACAATGTAAATCCACAACTCCAAATTTGAACAATGATTATGGGCATGAAAAGGTCCCACTTTTGCAAGTTATAATGCCAACACTAACCATTAATGACATTACATGTGTTGGGGCGTTGTGGAGAGAGCAGAAACAAAAGGAGGAATATTAGGGATTGAGGGTCAAAAATACCACCACATACCATAGGTTAGTGTGTTGCAAGTTGAGCAACGCGTGTGTGTCAATAAGGACAAGTTCAAAAGTACGACAAATACAAAGGAATAGTAGGGAAATGATGGTAGGCATGACATGATGGTAAAGTCCAAATGTCCAATGAGAACCAAGGAAAGGTTGGACTTAGATGGGAAAGCAACTCCGAAACTCCAACAATTGAAAAACACTAGGACTCAACATGCTTTCAAATTTAGAGACTTTGAGGACCTTATACAAATACTAAGGGAAAGAAGAAAAATAATATGAATACAAAATGGGACCAAGGGAGATGTGAAAATTAAGAAATGGGCAATTTGCTCCATAATATAGATTATTATAAAAAGATATAGACTATTATAAAAAGGGGACATGACAACTTCGATGGGAGGAGACAAACTATTTTGAATAGTGGATTATTTTTCTTGGAAGCTTGATTAAGACCAAAAATATGTTTGATAGATATCATGCAATCGCACATAAAGAAAATAATAAAGGCATTATTGATGAAATAAAACATTTGCCAATAGATAGTTTGCGTAAAAAAGTGTCAAACTGATCAGATGAGAATGCACATTAGACTTTGAAAGCTCCATACTCTACTTGCACCATTAACTTCCTTTAGATTGAAACACCATTTGAGGTCAAGTCTAGCAGCAAGAGAAAGGCAAGAGGTACCAATAGACCCTTTTAGAAGGAAAGTGACCTATGCAATGACTGTAGGGCTAGCACCAATGCTCAGCAAAGTTAATGGGATCACAGCACACATCTTAAATAGAAAAGTGTCATCCACAAGGCAGGTAATACTGTCCATAATCTGAGCACCACCATCCAAGAGGTTGAAGAATAAGTGAAGATAGGTCTACAATTTTCATTCCATGGTGGGGAAGCCCCAGAGATCAATTAAGGTGTGGATGCCTTTCTTGCAGAGTCTCTTATCTTTTATCATGGAAGAGACAACAAAGGGCAGATCATTAAGTTGAATCAACCTATTCCACCAAACAGAGTAGGTAGGAAAACTCTAAGCCTTGACTAAGAGTTGATCTATTCCAAACCAACAGCTCTGAAATCTCTGACATGCTTTCCATGAGCTGGAAAAAGGGAGAGAACCTTTGATTCTAATGTTTTGAGCACTAAGAAGCTTATTGTGGGAAGGGGTTTAAGCCCAACCATTAACAGCAATAGCAGAGACAATCTTGTGACAAAGAACTAGCGTCTATGGCTCATCCCCTTAAAGTGCTTCAATCATCCATTTAACAACCGGACACTTGCTATGTTATCATTGATCAATGAGGCCCAAGCCACCTCATTTCTTGGGTCGAATAAAGTGTAACTATGAGTAGCAGTTTTTTAATTCAGTGACAAATTAAGTTACATGCATGGATTAAGATTAGAGTTTGGATTATTAGACAGAGTTTTCTTTACTTTGGTGTGGCATACAGAATATATTTTACTATCTTGCAAAAGTAAACCTCATCACGCTAGAGAATATTTAATATAATGAAATTTATAATCTATATACAAGAAGGAATGAAGAGTTTTAATAAAACTGTTTTTATTCATAGATTGAAAAATATTCAAATACATAGGCTTCTCTACAAAGTAATATGGGGAGCATTTGTATCCAATAGCTGTATTATAATGTCAACTTTCAATGCAAAAACTTGACAGTTGACACCCAAGATAGAGTCGCCATAATACAATCTAAAGAGAATGATGTCATAAACAAAATGGATTAAAAAATGAAGAAAAATAAAATATTTCATGAGACACATACCTAAATGAGTTGTGAATTTCGATTGTTGAGATGTGTAAGTATCCAGGAAAAACAGTCGTTCACTTTCAAGTATCATATTACAAAGAACACAGTTGCAACAGATTATTCTGACTATAAACTTTTCCCATCTTTAATACAGCGTTTTTCTTCTACAGATTTGTCATTAGTAAAAGATTCAGTTAACCTATACTCTTCCTAACAGTATACAATGCTCTTGACAGCATTATAATCGACCAATTTACACAGAATCTCCAAAGCAAGTCAAGTTGATTGACCTTTTAAAGCATCATAATTAAGGTTTTTTTTTTTTTTTTGGAATAAGTCAGTTATGTTTCAACCCTGCAACCTCAAGCAGCGACACGTAAATAAGCCAAAAATAGAAACTCTTGCTGTCTTGAAGAGATTTATAGTTAGCCTCCGTTCTTAAGTGCTGGTCATCAGAATTAGTAATCATTACTCCATTCCTCAATATATTGCCTTCTTAACTGCTCATAATGTCTATGCAAATTGGTATTTTCTGATAGCATGTGACCTCCCATTACTGAGCTTGCATAAGGTGCAACCTGTCTATTTTTACATACAAGTAAATACCGTATAACAACATTATTTTCCTTTTCTGGAGGAACCACCAAGAATTTATTGTGAGTAGAAAACCTCGCCCCAGAAAAAATCTCACAAAGAGCCAGCACAGAATACTCTTTAGTCGTTGGAGTAGATGTAGCGAACTGATATGAATAATTTATCTCGGTAGAGAAGTAGATGCCTTCCCCATAACTCTTTCCTGAGGACATGTACTTTGTATTACTTAAACACCTTAAGCCATTCCTGCAAAACTCAAGGCAGTTTCAGCTATGACAAAGATGTATATGGCTTTAAAATGTGTATTAAGTTCATTAATTCTCATACTACCTGCAAGCATACTTTTTTATATTGAAATACACTATAAGTATAAATATTAACTGAATAAAGTTTCAATAAATACACTATAAAACAAAATAGGGTAGGTGGACAAAGTCAAGCCCCATAGTCTATGCAAGGCAGAGCCTTAAACAACATATCCATAGAGAAACAGATACTAAAATTTTAAAAGAGGAAAAACTGCAAAAAGTACATAGGCTAATAGGTATGACCAATATCCAGACCAAAATACTGTATACCTTCAAAACATGTAATGGGTATTTTTCTGTTTTCTTAATAAGTATTTTCAGTGGGATAGATTGCTAAGAAGTCAAAAAGGTTAAATAGAAAATTTGTGGGAAATATATGTGAGTTGAATAACCATGCGAATGTATCATGTGTATCACTTGTAGATTTAAAGAGAATTTGTTTATGGGCTGTAACATTACTGATATTCGTGTCCAGAGAAAAGATTCAGAAAGAACTATAGCTGGGTGAATGTGTATGTTGTGATTAAAAGATAACTAATTCTCCCAGATGATCACAATCTGACAGGAACCTCTTCCATAGGACTAAATCAGAAAGGACTATAGCTGAGTAAATGTTTTTATCATGATTAAAGACAACTAATTCTCACGAATGTTTACAATCTCACAGGAAAGCTTTAGCATAGGACCAAACTGGCAAGAACACCTTAACAATTTGACTTTAGAAAATAATAGAAATTACAAATGAATTTGTTACATTGGGGAACACGTCCACAATCTTATATGAATAAGAGATTCAAAGCATTGGTGCTAAAGATTAGATGGACACATTTCTTGATGGAAATGGATCTGTTACCGATATATTCTCTTCTATAAGGTGTATGCAGAAAGAGAAAGAGGTAGAAAAAAGAGGTAGATTACAACTTCACTTCAAAATAGATGCTGGTGAAAACTAGAAATGATTATATATTTCAAAACCATAGTTGCTATTTGAGGGAATGGATGCTCTGTTTATGAATTTAGGGCCTATGATCCACCCAAATGGCTATTAAATAGGTCCCAAAAGACTGAAGTAACTATAAGGGAAATAGATATTGGAATGTTCTGCATGACTAAATTTATGGTTTATTTTTTACTAGAGGTATTCCCATCAACACGATCTTCACAGTCAGTATCTTCTGTTATGTAATCCTTCTTTACTATATTGAGTATGAATTAAGCTACTTCTGTCCGATGGGGTTGTAAAGCTAATAAATCATCATGATATAAAAGTTGCAGTTCATGCTGAAGGACTCAAAAGAAACTCAATAAAAATATGCAGAAACTTAGAAAAAGAAGAGTACCAGTGGGCATACCTTATGATAGAGTACCAGTTAGATATATTACTTCCATGGAAGCCAAAGACAGATCCTTCAGTTTCCCTGCGCTGCTCAAAGTTCTGCTCACTCTCAGAATTATAGAAAACAGCAAACTGGTAAAGAGATTTGTCTATATTCAATCTGTGATTCTCTGGAAGTAGACGAAGAGATGATCTATTTGTAAACAGCACATATCTCAAGATTTTGTATGGAAGCCACATTTTCTCTACATAATCTTTTGGAGATAAATTAGCCTCAATGGAACTTCTTTTACCAGTAGATTTTTGCAGCCACGATATTCCTAGCTTCAGAACCAGTTCAGATTCACTAGAACATTTTTGCATCTCAGATAGTGGGGGAAAAGAATCTATTAACTCTCCCAAAAGCTCCAAGTCTTTATTTGCCAAATTTGGACCAACATTCCTTCCTCCGGAGGTACAATTACCAAAGAAACCTGAACGATTTCGAATTTCAACATTTTTCAATAGAAAAGCTGGGTATGGCTCAAAAACATCCCGACTCTTATTTCTTGTTGCAGCAGCAGCAAGGGTAAGTCCCAAATCAACTACCTCTGTATTCTGCAGTTCCTGTAGAACTGATGCTCCAATTCCCAGCTCTTCGAATCTGTACAAGCTGAGGGAAAATAATTTTCCTTAAGCATTATTTTATCATTGGATTAAAATCCCGCATAGAATACCAGTACATGTAGAATAAATTATTGATTTTTCGTTCTTTGCAAATTTTGCTATTTACCTTTGCAGATGGGATCCTGGCAGTATGGGTTCCAAAGACACCATAATTGCCAACCCTAATATGTAACAGTTTCAAGCCAGGGTCCTGCTGAAGTGAATGCTTAGCAGGACAACAGGACCAGCCCATCAAGAATGAGTGCCATGAATTTAGCAACCAGCGTGTAAACCAGGTTATTTAAAAGGAAAAGGTCTCAAAGATAATAAATATGTTTATGCAACTTACAACTTAATATTTTAGGTTGATAGAAATGCTTCCAATGTTAAAGTTAGAGAATAGTTCTAAAACTAGGTGAGTTCCTATGTTACCAGAAACACAATGCTTATGACCTGTTCCATTAAAAATGGACGAAATGCTGTGTCTGTTTTAAACGATCATTTCTGGGGTAGTTGTGACATTATTCTTCTCTGCAATAGAAAACTGGAAGGAACAATGTTTTTCCAAAAACTGCTTGGTCTTTATAAAAAAAATCCAACAGTGAATTCCTCCAGCAACAGCATAAAAGGAAAGGTCGTGGATTTTTTTAACATTTTAGAAATTCGTCTTTTTCTTGCAGAGCATTTTCTGGGAATATTCTGCATGATGCCCTCCACTCACACAGACTATATTTTACTTTCCTTTTTAACCTAAATTCTTTAAGAACTGTTTTTCTTCTTTATTTCTAAATTACAATTTAGTAGAGAGGAAAATAGTGGTTATTAAAATTAAATATTCTTATGTATATATATAATCTGTTTTTTCTATGCAACCTTCTAAAATCTCATTTTTCATTGCATTGTCATTGTTGTCACATTCTTTGTTTCTTGTTTCTCATTTCTGATAACATAGGCGAGTTTTCACCAAACTCACAAGAACTTTTGCAAGCCAGGTAACTTGTGTGCATAGTTCTGTTAAAATTTTGCAAATTTTTTGGGAGATACTCAGCAAGTTTTGCCTGCAACACACTTGGACTCAGCACGTTTTCTCTTTACACACATCCACTGAAAAGAAAATTGTCAAAACTTGATAAACCCTGATTTGTTTTTTGTTTTTCATCATTTTCATTTTAAACAATTACAATCTCTGCAGTGTGAATTGATTGTTGACTGATTGGGAGTGCATTTTAAAGGATTTATTGACAATTGGAGTGCAATGGACAGGTATTTGTTTTGTTTCTATTACTTTTTTCTTTCTTTCTCCAAATTTCAAATTCAATAGAATGAAAGCCTTGTTATCAAGCTAATGATTTTTCTTTAATCAATGTCTAGAATCTATAGCGTGCAATGCAAGGCACCAGCAGAAAGGATCTTGCATGAAACATAAGACATTGGGTGTGATTGAGGGCATGGTAACCTGCAACTATTGCAGGTTTATATGAGAGAAGGTATCAATTGATCAAAATACCTAAGTTGTCAATCTTGGTGAAGGGACGAGGTTCAAGTAATGTGGTATGGAAATTTTTTTTTTTAAATTCCTTAATAATGGGTATGGGTTCAGGCTCAGCAATATATATATATATATATATATATATATATACAAAGAAAATACTCATAAATTCATAATTTAGTGATTTGTCAAATGTCAATACACGATTGAAAATTACAATCAATATTTAATAATATTTGTATTGCTCTTCATTTAGAGCATCAAAATCAACATTTGATTCAATTTTCGTTGAACCACAATCAACTGTAATGCCACTCCAACTAGGCAAAAGTTGTCTCATCTCTAGAGATTTGAACAAGATGTGCAACTATAGTGTCTAAGTTGGCACACTCAGGAATTAGATTCCAATTATTTGTCACCCCCTCATTGTAATTAGGTCTCTTATGTGACAAGGGACACAAGTTGGAGTGCACAAAGACCGAATCCTCAACTTTTCTTGCACTCAATCAGTTGTGCTTAACTGAGTGGATGAAAGAGTATGTACTCCAATTCTGCTCAACTGGAGAAGAATTTGCAAATTCAGCATACAACATTTACAATTACAAAACATAAATTACAAATTATAAAATTATAATATATAGCAACAAACAAAAAAATGATAAAGTTAAAAATATAAAAAGATGCATTGAGAGAGAACTTCTATTGCAAGAGGTTGCAAGTAATAGACCCTTGGCCATGTATGTACCACCATTCATGAGCATCTTTTTTGTACTTGTCTTGAAGAGCGCAAACATCATGATTCCTTGAAGATATGAAGTGGCCAAACTCACTCAAGACAAAACTTTGTATATTTACATCTCGAAATATTCTACTTAATGTAGTCTTGTAGCCAACAACAACCTCTTCATCCCTTTATGATGCCACTCTCTTCAGCAAGGAAAATATTTCTTTGCTATACTACTTTGTGGATAAAACAAATACTAGGAGATATAGGGGTGTGGTAATTTTATTTTTTTGCTGTATAATCTTGGTTTAGGTCCAAGAACCACAAAAGATAGGGAAATCCCCAAAAAATGACTCTAGTTGACAAGCCACTAAACAATAACAACCATTAATCCAAACTAAATCTTAACATTGCACACCCTAAATACAAACCAATTAAAAAACACAATACCAAGATCCTTCTCACTAAATATCCGCACCACCTACATCTCCCATCTATCAATCTACCAGCGTACCCTAGACCAATACTAGGTTATACCTTCTACAAATCTTTCTATAAAAGGCTAATGGATTCCATTGGGAAGTTGTTCCACCACTTTATTTATGAATAACTACTCTTGCTTTACAAATCAACGCCTTTATCGGCAGCCCAATCCACAACAAAATTTATTTTTCTTCTTATATGGGGGAAATGAATCTCCTCAAACCATTGAATACCCCGTTCAGCTTTTGTCAAAATAACCTCAAGCCTCCAATTCCTAATTTTACCACCCTTCATAGAACCAATCATCGGCTTTGTGTCACCTTCAATCCATAGTTTTTTCCAACCTTTTTCACTAGCCATCATCATCCCCCCCTAACATCACCCTAGCTTTCGCTAAGTTATACAAATCAATCCCAAAGTCCTACGCGTAGATGCATAAACACTAGCCTTTACTGTTGCAGAATATGCCACCACCTCCAAACCTTACCCGGGTTTTGTTTCACAACCCCATCTACATTCAATTTAATTTGATCCTCCTTGGGACACTACTAGAGACAAGGGAAAACAACTAATCTCCTTTGAGTCTTTGACCCCTCTAACCATCAAGATCTAGGCCACTTAGAGGCCCACATCACCTCTTCGTGCCTTAAGGCATCAAATCTGGATTTATGTACTTCACCTAATTCATTAATATAGGACTCAATTTTTTCCCAAACGCTATCCACCGAACTTACCTTGTCTTGGAAGGCTCTTTTTTTCCTCTTTGGCCATATATTCCACACAATGAGAGAAGGGAAACAGTCCCAAATAAACTTGAGACCAGGACTCTTGCCCTTCAAATTCCAACAAGACAAAAGGCTTGAGATACCCCAAGGTATACTCCAAGCTAGCTCCCACAAATCTAGGAAACAATTCCACAAAGAACTAGAAAATTCACAATGAAGGAACAAATGATCGTTAGCTCTTCTAACACACCTCAATGAACCTTGTTTACCAAACATCTACAACCCATCCCACGTCAAGGCCTTTCTCTTGAAAGTAATCCATAATAAAGTACAAGCCTTAGGGAGAGACCTTCGGGTATCCAGATCCTTTTGTCTGTATTAGCAGAAGAGAACACTTCCCCAAAAAATCTATTATAAGCAGCTCTGACTGAGATTACTCCGCTCCCATCCACCCCCCCACATCGTCTTTTCCTCCCCAACCTCAATCAAAAGAGGCCAATTGTTCAACTTGGCTTGAATATCTTTGCAAGGAACCTTTAATTCAGGCACAAGAGGATGAAGCAAATGCCACTGCTTCATTGGAGCCTACACCCACTAGTCTCTTGTCTTTGAAAACCTCTTCAAAACGTGTCACCAGTGGTCTAAATCTAGGGTCCTCCTTGAGAGCTTTATCATCTATCCAATTGTCTTGCCGAAAATTTATTTGATTGCCTTTACCAACCCTCCATATGATATATGAGGAAATCATATGACAACACTACAGATTTTAAGTGATAAGATTAGAAAGCAAAAAATAATTTTAAATTCAACACAAGAACACAGCCAATACCCTGGGAAAACCCTCCAACTTGAGGGAGAAAAACCCAGCCAATTTATCTCCTATATATTGATTCAATATGAGCAGAAATCTGCTTACAATTCAGGCACAATACAATGCCTAAATGATACAAAGAATAACAGCACCTCTCCTAGATGCAATGATGCAAATAATATAGAACTCCTTGAGTCGATCTGCTGCTACAAAATCAATCTGCTGCTCAGATCTAAACTTCTTCTCCTTGAATCGAAATGCTTAACTTGATTGTTCAAATGAATGAGAGCACCATGTATATATACACACCAAGAAGAAAGGATGTGACTCTTCACAAGGAGGTCGGCCTCAAGGAAAGACGTCCTTTCTAGAAGGGCGCGATTTCCAAGAGAGGTCGGCCTTCATAAATAAAATATCTTTTATTTATTTTATTTTAATATTTTATCTTTAGTGACTTAATGAAGGTGTCACTTATTTAAGTAAGCAATAAATAAATATAAATAGCTGTAAGCTATTATTTAAATTTATTTCACAATTCGCCCTTTAAGTATTCAACACGAATCTGTAAAATATCATTAACAAACACAACCTAATAAAATTCCAGATGCTTGATCTAGGGTCAACCATATTGATTTGCAAAACAATTCTCAACCCCACTCAGACGATATTTAGCCTACAAGATCTTACTCCACATCCTTTCCTTCTCCTCATAAATCCTCCAACATGATTTAGCTCCTAATGCCTTATTCATCTTTTTGCATTTTTTATCCCTAATCGACTTGACTTCTTTGATTTACAAACATCCCCCAACTAAACAGATTGAATTTAAGGGGATGATTGATGCCACTCCAGAGGAAATTTCTTTGCAAATCTTCAAGACTCTTAGTAACTTTGTTGGGAATTTGAAAAACATAGTATATATTGGAATGGAAGCCAAAGAAGCCCTAATCAAGGTAATTCTACTAGCTAGGGATAATCATCTTCCTTTCCATGAAGCAAGTTTTCTTTGCACACTATCAACCACATTCTTCCATTCTAACTTTGAAGTCCTTTTGTCAACCAAAGGCATCCCAAGATATTTACTAGGCAAGACATCTAACTCAAAACCTAGAATTCTTTGTATTTCCAAACTCCCTTGACATCTATCTTTCAGTAAAAAGATTCTAGATTTGTTTGCATTGACCTTCTACCCAACAACCTTTTCATATTGTTTCAAAACCTTTTTTATCAAATAGGCTTCTCTAGCAGACGTATGGCCAAAAAGCAAAGTGTCATCAACAAATTGCATATGGAAGACATTCCCAGCCCTTGAGGAACTTTAAGACCTTTAAGATTACCTTTAATCACCTCAACTCTCAAAGATCTCCCCAACGTCTCTATGACAATGAGGAATAAGAAGGGAGAAAGTAGATCACCTTGCCTTAAACCTTGATTGGGAAGGAAAATTTTATAGGAGAGCCATTGATCAACAGGGAATATGATACCAATGAGACAATTGTGGACCCACTTGCACCAATCTTCGCAGAAACCAAAGTTCCTCATGACCCTAAACAAGAAATCCCATGAAACTCTATCGTAAGCCTTATTCATGTCTAGTTTAATGATCATGCCTTTTTTCTTCTTTAATTCTATTGAATGAATTGTCTCATGAGAAACAATAATTTCGTCTAGAATTTGTCTATCCTTCAGAAACCCACTCTAATTTTCAAAAACCAATTCCTCCAAACATCTTTTAAGTCGAACTGCCATTGCCTTGAATACAATTTTAAAGATAGTGTTGCATAAAGCATTTGGTTTGAACTCATTAAAAAAATAGGAGATTTGACTTTGGGGATCAAAGAAACATATGTAAATTCTAGGCCCTTGAAATAGACTTCCTGCTTCTACACTCTTCAACAGCTTTCCAAACATTTTAATTTTTTTGCCATGATCTCCTAATGCTTTTGGAAAAACTTAGCTTGGAACTTGTTAGGACTCGAAGCCTTTCTAGCCCCCAAGGAAAAGGTCACATCCTTAATTTCCTCAACAAAAAGAAAGTCATTAATCAGCCAAGGAATATTTTTGAGTATATCATTCTACGCTCCAACACCAACAAACCTTTCAGGGGCCATAAGATCCTTAAAAAATTGAACACCTTTTCTTATTGTCTCCAAATCTTCCACAATATTTCGAGAAGGGAATTGAATACTATGAATTTTTTTCTTTTCTTCTTATGCTGGTGGAGAAATGAAAATTTTGTGTTGTCATCTCTCTCTTTGGTCCACTTAACTCTTTATTTTTTATGCTAGAAAATTTCCTCCATCCTTAAAATTCTATTTAAATTCTCTAAAGCACTAATTTCCTTGAGCTTTAACTCCTTTAACATCCCTTGAGAGGCTATCTCAGCTTCAATTAACTACAACTCCTCTATGACTCTTTTTCTTTCAAAGAGATTACCCATAATTTCTTTGTTCCACGCCCTTGCCTAAACCTTTACTTCTGCCATTTCTTTTTGAAGAACTTATCTCTTGCAACCTTTAAAATATTTCCCCCACCATATTGATAGAGCATCCTTGAATCCAGAGTGCTCATACTAGAATTCCATTTTAAAGGGACAACCCACATGCTTTTTGCCAAAAGAAACACTTAATTCCATTGGCTAGTGATTGAAACCCCCAAAGTGAATAACTCTAGAACTGAAGGCAATAAGAGAGATAAGCCACTCAGAGGAAATCAAGAACTTGTCCAACCTACACAAAATATTATCCCTTTCCTCTCTCCTATTGGTCCAAGTATACCAACCGAATTTTTGAAAAATATCCACCAAAGCAATCACACTATAGAAGTTACAAAAATCCAAAGAACCAACAGAGCAAGACATCCGTCCTCCCTACTTATTCGGGCTTAAAATAGTGTTAAAATCCCCTCCCATAATCCAATTATCATTAGGGAATAGTTGTTTGGAAACTTTAAGATCTTCCCACAGCTTGACATGATCCCTAACATTGTTTGGCCCATAAACATTTGTCAGCACAAAGGAGTCCATACCAAAAGAATCCTTCCTTCTAACAAAAATAAGATTTGAGGATTGGGACACCAATGATCTTGTGAATCTACCACCATTCCACAAAATAAAGAGATCCCTACCAAACCATCAACTAGAATGGAAAGCACTTCATTGTTTCTCCAAATCCAAGGCAAAACAACCTTAAGATTATCCAAATTCATCTTTGTTTCTTGAATCATAAGAACATCGTGAATCTCTTTTTCATTAAGCCGCTTCAAGATGCGATGCTTTTTGGAGCCATTAAGGCCCTTGATTTTCCAACTAAGGATCTTCATTGATTCTTTGGGGCAGGGAGGTGCTCACCTCTAGATTTGACAAACTTCCTAATTGATGAGCCATTCTCTAACTCCTCTAATGCTTTCAATTTTGCTTTACTAGAATCAAATTTTCTACCTTTGGCATTTCCATCCCCTACATCTACCTGAGGCGTGCATTTTCCCCAATTCCTCCTACTGCTTCTGGTCATGATGCACCAGTGTTCCACATTCTCCTTCTTCTCTAATAAAGCTACAAAAACTTTTGTATCACTCCCACTTAATATTGGATTCATCACACCATCTACAATTTCCTTAATGGACTTGCATTCTTGGTTTCGGCTGCCCCTAAAGCAGAGACCAAACCCTTTGGTGAGCCAGATATTATAGCAAGGCTCCAATCTTCTAATTGCAAAAGAGAATCCCTAGGCTTCAAGGAGACAAAGGTTTGGTTAGTCTTTGATAGCTCTAAGAGTTTCTATTTGTTCTCCATCTGATCTTTTCTTTCACCCTTGCCTTTTTCGCATTCTTTGGCAATGTGACCAATTTTTTGACAATTAAAACATATTATGGGGAGACATTCATATTCCAACTCCTGAAAAATCTCTTTGAGAACTAAAGAAAGTTTAATAGCATGCCAAATTCGTTTACTTAAATTGATCTTCACACAAATTATGGCATAAGAGGCAACCATGTTCCCCTCGTAGCAATTGAGCTAGAGATGTAATTGCGTAAAGAATTCCTGACTAATCTGAAAATTTCCTCAAACCAAAGCTCCAACAGAAGTCTACATAATCAAATCTATAGAGGGGCCTCCTAAATCAATTCCAAATCAGGATCAAAGTTGGGCGTATAGGCACAAATATATAGACCCATGTTGCCCATAAACCATGGACCTCCTTTTAGAACATAGTCTATTTTGAATTTTGATTAAAATACTATCAATAAAAAAAATCACCTTAGGGTTGGGGCAATGCTAATTTTGAACAATCTAGGCATTTATCTTCTCCATTGTTGGCCAGATTCCTATGAATTTAACGATCACCATATTCTTTTTCAGTGTTTCCTTTAGAATATAGAAATTCTTCTGAGATGCTAATTGTTGGCACTTCCTCATCCACCTCCAGATTGACGTTGCCAACCGTGATTTTTCTATTTTTCTTCCTAACCCTAATTTCAGAATTATCTCCTTCAACAATTCTAACCTTTCCTTGCTATACATAATCTTCTCTCACTAGGAGGAGGACTAAGATTTCCTCTAGTTCTCATCACTAACCTTCCTTCGCTCACCTTCCACTTCTTTCTCCCCAGCCGGCAGCCGCACCTGGAGAAATCTTATTATCGAATTCACACATTTTTTGTATGTTTATATGAACCAAACATGCTTTTTAATTGGTTTTGTATTGTATCAAAAACTAAGGGTGTGGTCATTTTGTTCTAATGGTCAACAATGATCCTTTGCACTCTTTTGAAAAATATTTTTGTTGGGTCATGCTCCTTAGCTTCTATTATGGTCTTTATTTTTCCAACCATGGAGTCCATGCAATCATAAATTTCACCTAAACATGGGCGATTTGTATCAACATATCTAATCATGCTAATGATGGACACAATGGAACTCAAAACATATTTCACATGAACACACCACGCATCATCTAGGATCAATGCTTTGACTTTTTGGGATCTCTTTGTACTTGGTTGCATCCATACACTCCAACGAGTGTTGATGACCATAGTGCTCAATGCATCTCAACTTCACAAGTCATCTTAAGACGATTGTGTGTATTTCATATCGAATTTCGACAAATGGTGTAAAAAAAAAAATTTAAATAATAAAAGGTAGATGACATGTCATATATCAACAATTAAAAAATTAAAAAATTAAATTTAAATTACCTTAAACAACTCCAAGTTGGAGAAGGTCTTGAAGATGGCTTGTGGCCTATGACAATTGATCATAAATATTTGAATCTCCTCAACCTCCATGTAGATTTCTTTGACCCACTCAATCTCTGTACCTACTTTTTGCAATATTAAGTTCAGCAAAAACACATGGTGTCCAAAAAATATGCCCATACATACCCTCCAACGTAGAACCAACTACCCTACAATTTTTACCATTGTCCATTGTGACTTGGACAACATTCTCAGGGCCCACCATTTCAATGGATTGTATAAGGATATTGACAGTAAAAGTTGCATCCTTCACTTGCCCCTCACAATTTGTTGTCTTCAGAAACACCACCCCTTTAGGAGACACTATAATGACATTGATTAGTGGTCTATTTTTGCAATATTTCCATCCATCAGAAACAATTGACACACCTATTTTAAGCCATGTATCCCTAATTGCTCTCAACAATGCCTTTATTGCGGCTTTCTCCTTCACCAATAAACTAGGGTGCACCTTTTCATACCTGAGACAAATGTAATCAAAAGGTGCATTAGCAATGACTGCCAACATATCCTGCCAATATGGTGATCTAACAAGGTTGAAAGGAAGCCCATTACCATAAATGCAACAAGCAGTGCTCTCATTTGCAACTTCCCTTGCTTCATTCTTGAAGGCATTTTCCAATGGGCCTCTTTTACATGAAAGAAAGGGGGGTATTCTCTTCTTGGAAAAATGGTGACAACGGCATGAAAGGATGTGGACCAACCAATTGTGATAAGCCACCAAAAGGTTGGTTAGCTGGGACAAAAACCTCAGTTACCCTACAAGGTTGAGACACAAACCCTGGCCTTACCTGATCAAATTCTCTATTCAAAATTGCATTTCCAAACCCTACTTTCAGTGTTAACCAAGAATAGGTCTGATCTACAGGTGGCCGCCAATTGGGAAGGACTGCATCAAGGCTACATTAGGCTGCAGGCCATCTACTTTGCCTATCCTTAACACTTCCAGTTGCTGCTTGATCATGAGGAGTGCTAAGCGGAATTACATAGGGCTGTTGGTGAATATCAGTTGAAAACCAGGCAATTGCAGCAGTAATCAAAGAGCATACCCATTAACAAATCTGGCCAGAGGATAGATGCAAAATTAGACCCAAGAAGTGCCCAGCTACACCCAGATCTGAGAAGCTGCAGTGAACAGTATAGTGGAAGCTTTGACATATATTTATTTGTGAGTCCTGAATACATACAGTAGTGGTTAGGGATGTCCTTCAGACCAGATCCTACAGTAGTGACCAGACATATAGGGGTGCCTTTCCCTGAAGAAAGATCGCTGCACAGGAGATTTCAGAAATAGGGCGTTAAGGGCACTAATAACTGAGGGTTTCATGCCTCAGGTCACTGAGCAGGTTTGAAAGGAAGACTTCCAGCCATTAAAGACAGAACTCCATCATCTCTCAGTTATTTCATCAACAAGCTTCAGATCCTACCAGGATTCTTCATTGAGGAGGCTAGACATTGAGAAGGCCAAGGGTCAATCACACCCAGTCATATGTAACCTCCCTACAGTATTTGTTGTCAGCCTTGTACCAGATCCAGGTTTCTGAATTTGATGATTTTCTGTGCATCAATTCTGTAATTGGAATTTCTGTTTGGAATTAAATTCTTTTCGAATTCTGAGCAAACTGAAATGTTACTGTTGTTGAGTTAATGCTGTTGATGTGGAGATTTAACTTGAAATCAAAGATCTGAAACTGGTTAAACAGATTGTAAAACCCTAGGGATCTTACATAGAACATTTGCTTTGTGCTATTATTCTTTTTAAATATGTCAGAACAATTTTTCTTAATGAGACCTTGGACTACCATTGATTTTGGTATAATTTCATGTTTGTTGCTTGACTTGATTTTAGTCTATGGGAAGAGGATGTAATAAAACTTTTGCTCTGTACAATTATTCTGTTTAAATAATAAGAAAAAATATATTTTCTAGTGGGAACTCGGTTCGCTAATGATTTTGATTAAGTTCATGTTGCATGTCAGAGTTGATTCAAATACAATCTGCGTCACCCAATCAACAAGAGGAAACAAAAAAACAAGACTGACTGGAGGTCCCAAATTGATTAACCACAGTAGCTCTGATTTCAAAGGCCAATTCATTATTTAAAATTAATATTTTGGTGGCTGTTGCGAGGAAAGGACCAAGGGCATGCAATCTCTGACTACCTTTGAGGAGAACGAACAATAGTTCGCCTACTACACTTATAGGACTACTTGTATCCAATGAATTCATATATAGTCAGTAGCCCCTAATCAAAAAATTTAGTAAGTCTTCTAAAGGGGGCTGCTGTGGACGTCAGTCTAACTCTATATCCCATAATTGACATGTTGGGAAAAGGGATGATCCCCTGGATAAAATTGGTGCAATATATGTCCTTATTTTTATAAAATTTACGCTAGAGTTAAGCCAAGCTTGCAAGGAGCGGCAATTGTTACGGCTTTCATGCTACTATGGAAGGGGCTACCGATCTTATTTTTAGTGCAGGGGCGGTCCCATGAAAGCTTTCCTTAGTACTCATAAAATTACATTTCTTTGGGTATTGTCCCATGGAGGTGAGCTTTTTAAGGAGAGGAAGTTTTTGGCTGTTCTTTGAGAATTCTTTTCACGATTAGGAATTTAAATTCCGATGGTAATACAGTTCAAATTAAGATAAATTAGCCCACCTTTATGTATGCAGCGAGCAAATCAATGTAATGAGTTCTAACTATTAAGTGGGATGGCCAATAGATCATTTCTCCTTGAACCCTTCACGACACATTAATGCATACAATTTACTACAGTTTTTATTTAACCTTCTAACTTTGTGAACCAGTTTGCTTGAAAAGACTCCTACATCCTGAAAAGAAAACATCTTAGCCGAAAAACCAGGTTACCTTCACAGCTAAGCAAGGATACCTGTAATTATGAGGCCCAAGCAATTTAACTGGAAAACATAAGAAATTTAAGGGGCGAGTGCTTTAAAATGCTAAACAAATTAGCAAATTTTTACCTAATAAAAGAAGACAGATTAAAGTGACAAATGCATACCACAATTCTGCATCGCAATACCACAACCGAGAGAATGATGGAAGGGAGCTTCCACAGGCGATGCACCAATTCTTCAACATCTTCAACCAACTTCCCAGGGAAAGCAGAAGGTCGATAAAAATGTTATCAGACCCAATTTTTGTGTTATGCATAAAGTCCTTCACAAACTGGGGAACCAAAACATGAGGCCCATATGGGCGCATACTTGCATTACAACTTTCAACAATGGCATGTTTAACCCTTTCATCCATTCCATACATCAAATTTTCCAAGGAATCCCCAGTTTGCAAAATATTAATTGGGCTATGTTTTACAAAAACATCAACAGACCCTAAATAAGTAGCCTCCTTTTCATACAGTTTACCACTGTCAAATGTTAGGTGAAGGTTGAGGGGATAATCAAAGCAGAATCCTAGGGCTTTGGTAACATGGTCTGGAGACATTATCCCCTTGATCTCCATTTGCAGCTCAACAGCTTCCAATGCAGGGTTCAGATTAATAGAACACCGTGGTAGTATTCCATTTGGCTTTGAGTACTCAATTGCTTCAGACATCGCCATCTCGCATTGCATTCTGGCATTTTCAACCAACCTGTACAAATATGATTCTTCTAAGGGCTGATGTACCTGCTCAACACCCAGTTTTTGCCTTTTAGTCCTGCCAAAAACTTGGACTATGGTGTCTAGGACTTTGTTGACACAATCTGGATTAATTCTCACACGTTCAAGCTTCTCGTTGAGAGCTTGAAGGTTATTCACCAAGGTCTCATCATAGTCTTCTTCTGTAGATACAGCTACAAAAACACCGTCAGAATTGGCATTTCCTGAACATGCTGTATCTTCAAAAATAGAGACAGAGGGCATTGTCACTTGGATCCTATACCCTCCCACCTTAACATTTACGAAATCTTTGTTACAATCTTTTATTTTCAGTCCAAGTTTTGCTGCACTGTCCCTGTTTTTGGTCATCCATGCATTGATTTTTTCTTCCATATTAGAGCTTTGACAACTGTAACACTCAAGAAACTCAAAATTCAAGACGTGGGTGGAGAACAAAAGCTTTTTCCTTAATCTTGCTCAGTCTAAGCTTCAGCCGCTCTGTCATCGAGTGCTGTTGTTTTGAAGTAATTTGGCTTCCGGGCTAAACATAGCGGTGTGAACTTCTCTGCTAAATAAAGCCATGCACAAAAGTAAAGGAAGAGAGGAGACAGGTGGATAATAAATGAAGGCGAAATTTCCTGGTAATTGTCACTAAAATGGGTTCGTTATAAAGTTACTTTCTTGGCTACGAAGCTTTCTGCTTATAGGCTAAAGGTACTTCCCTGTTTACGAAGCTTTTGGTCTCGCGTGGTTTTCATGTGAATTTCATATTATTTCTTATTTATAAAATTTAAGTGCAGAATTTTTTATGTCAATTTTTATTTAGTTTGGTATTTATTTTGAGGAATAGTTTAATTAAATTATATAATGGCACTTCATGTTAAGTTTGACTTCTTTTTTAATTTTTATTTGAATTTTTTTTGATAGGTTATATATAGTGTGATACTTCATGTTAAGTTTGATTTTTTTTTTAATTTTTATTTGATTTATTCGTTGATAGGCTATATATAGTGTGAGATTTGAGTTTCAAACAAGTCTCACACTTACAAATTACTATTGAGTTGTCGGAAAATAAGTTTCAGCGAGGTTTAATGGTAAACTTGTCATTTAATGGTAAAAGCCTCCAAAATCTCACTTATCACATAAAATCCAGATAAATATTGATTTGACAATTGGATGGGAACATTCTATTTCCATTTGTAGTGTTTTTTTATCAACTTGATGACAGCTTTTTTTTTTCATTTGTATTGCTTTATGTTTTAAATTTGTATGCAAATATTTCATAATAGATAATACTTAATTTCTTTAAGGAAAAAATCTAGATTTGTCTAAGCTTATTTCATTCCATTATTTAGCACCTTTCTTTTTTCATTTGCATTTCTTTATGTTTTAAATCTATATACAAATATATCATAATTTTAGGTCAAACTTAATTTCTTTAAAGAAAAAATCTAGATTTGTCTAAGTTTATTTCATTTCATTATTTAGCACTTATTATTAATTATTTAATCCATGTACAAACACATACTCTCTAACAATCTAGATTTGTCTAAGCTTATTTCATTCCATTATTTAGCACCTTTCTTTTTTCATTTGCATTTCTTTATATTTTAAATCTATATACAAATATTTCATAATTTTAGGTCAAACTTAATTTCTTTAAAGAAAAAATCTAGATTTGTCTAAGTTTATTTCATTTCATTATTTAGCACTTATTATTAATTATTTAATCCATGTACAAACACATACTCTCTAACATATTAACATACATATAGCTTTCTATCAACGTAATCCTTGAACCTCCTTTAGATGCAAGTGCTAGTATTTAATTATTTGTTATTATTTTCATACATTCCACTTCTCCTTATTCCTTGTTTCCACACATTTATCCCTTTAGAGCCCTAAACACCTACATCTTTGATCTACTTCACAATATTTTAGAATTCCTTATATTAGGTCAATCTTGTGGATTGTGGGAGCAATCCAATGACCTACAAAAGTGACCCTAAATTTGCAAATATTCAAATGTTAATTTTGAGTTGACTCCACATTTTACTAGCCATTAGAACTGACTTAACATGTTTGCATGAGCAGTTGTTATGTCTTTGTATTTAAAGACATTCATTTGTGCATTTAAACATAAGAAGGTTGTCACTTGGAGAAAACCATTTGCATCATTTTGAAGAACACTTCAATGAGAACACTAAAAGTATCCCACCACATCAAAGTCAACATTTAATTTTGTTGTATGTTTGTGAATGTTGCTTTCAAGCATTAGTCCAAGGTTGTAAAGTGAATCCAATTGGGGGTTGGCCTAGGAGAACCTAGTGACTTGGAAATTTCCCCAAAGGTGTCCAAGATGCCACAATCCTTACTCATTAGCTTAGCTTAGCTTTCAAGGTGAAATTAGTTTCAAGAGTACACAACAAATAGGTCAAACCTATGCCTAGAGATCATATCTATGTATGCAAGATCAATGTTGCAGTCTATGAAATTAGCATTCAAGGAATTCACAGTTTATTCTATTTCTAAAGCATTTAGTAGCTTGGCATCATCATTATACCTTTTGCAAATGAAAATCAGTGTTGCATCCAAACAAAATTATTGTTGTTTTCAAATCTAAGTGGTTCCATCTTTCGCATTTAATTTCCTAGGTTAGCACTTTCAAATTATCCAGTTATTCCACGTCTTACCTATTTTGTTTAATCTAGGTTGATGTATTCTTATTATTTACATTTACTTTAATTAGCCTACATTAGCTTACGAAAAGGTGCATTTTCCCTCAATTTTATGAACTCATCCAATCCTACACTACCTTGTTTCCCCTTAGGCTTACCTATCATCTATATAGGTCTTTAAATTTGACATGAATTTGATAATATCATTTATTTCTATATTTTGAGGGTTTGATATATGTGTGTTTATATCTTTTGTTTAGGGTTTGGATATACATAGTGATATACATATTTTATCTGATCATTCCACCCTTGGATAGTCTAGCATTATCACTCTTTCTAGATCATCTTCCTTGGATAATATATATTGTAGACACTGAAAAATGTCCTAGGCTTACTAACACCATTTTTCCATTATCTAGGGTCATACTTCTGTTATTAATTAGATAATTTGTAATTATTTAATTAATTCTTTTAATTCTTTTCTCCATTACTCTTGATTAATTAAATAAATTACATTTATTTAATTGCATTACTAATATCTTTAATTTCTATAATTAAATAAATCAATATTAATTTAATTATTTGTCATTCTCCACTATAATTAAATAATTATATTAATTATTTAATTATTCACTGTTAGCTTTTTGTCACTAATTAATTAAAATTTTATTTAATTAAATGACTTACATTTTCCTTGTTGTTTAAATTAAATCTCTATTTAATTAAAAAAAAAAGATAACTTGCCTTTTCCTCTTCTAATTAAATAATGTTTCTATTATTTAATTATGCTTTCTTTCCTCTTCTAATTAAATAATTTTTTTATTATTTAATTATTCTTTCTTTCCTCTTCAAACTAATTGATTTTGTCGAAAAATCGTTCAATTTCCTCTTTCTTCTTCACTCTCAATCTTATCTTATCTCGTCTCATTCAATTTCAGCCATTGATCGAAAAAAAATCAATTGACCTCATCCGTCCATTTTCCATTTGGCTCTCTATAAATAGCGCTATCATCTATAGTTTTGAGCATCTAGAATTTATATGCTATTGTGTTATTGAGATAATATTTTCTTGGATATTTTGCTTTGTCTAGTCATAGGCTTATCATTTCAAGTTACAAATCTGAGGGCATCAATCATTTGAAAGAAAAATGGAGAAGAGCTATAGAGGTCATCCAATGGACACATGAATTCGGTGATATCATTTCATTTTATTTAGTGTTCATGTTTTTCAATGTGCTTTGTAGTTTATTAGGATTTTAGAATTACTGATTAAATGCTTATTTTCTTAATTGTGATTTTCCCTAATCACATCTGGTGAACCTAACATGAAGTTTTTGTTTGCTGAAAAGTTTTGTTTGATAAAAGTTTTGCAGATTCTCTGACGACATAAATCAAGCAAAGGGCTTTCAATATAAGGATCAATCTTTTTTAACAGTGTTTTTATTAGCTTCAATTTCTTGCATTTTCTTTTGAATACTAAATATTTGTAGTTTAGAGTTTTAATTTAGTTTTTTTAAATCTAATTTAGATTTTTCTTTTGCTGGGTAAATCACTGCTTGTGGGGCAACAACCATAAAGTGATTAAAAATAAAATTATGGACTGCTTCAAACCCAATAGTGGGGAGCACAAAGCCTACTTCAGACCCATGAATGGGGAGCACAAAAATGAAACACCAAATCAAATTTACCCTTGCCTTTGAATTATTCCTACTATATTCCATTCCTACCCATTGCAACCATTTTAAACGCTTTTGACTAGAGCTATGAACCAGTGAGGTCACAACCGAGGGACCTCATCCCCAACATTCTCTCCAAATCCCCTCCTGCCTCATCCATTCTTCCTGCCACCTTCAAACTACTCTTTCCTTCCAACTTTAGCTCTTTTAATGTTGATCTTGAAGTCATTTGTTGCTTGGGTTTTGATTGAGCTTGTTTCTTCCCTTTTACTTATGTCCACTCTTGCTCAATATGTGGAGGAGAACAGTTAAAAGATCTTACTTCGGGATGAGAAGCCAATGGAGATGCTTGTGAGTTTTGGGTGATCTTGATGTTTGAAGATGTGGTTGTCGAAGCAGTAAAGACTTCTCCAGATGATCCAGACTTCTGAGAACAAATTGGCAAATCTGGGGAGCTAACAAGTGGAGCAATTTATGTGCTTAACTATGTTATTGTAGGATCTTGAGGCAGTTCTGACTCTTCTTGAGAGTTTGATGTAATAACATAGTGTTTTGGTTCTACCCCTATCCACCAGGTGGGTCTTCCTCTAGGATCTCACTTTTGGGTGCATACCTTCTGATATTGGGGCATAGAGTGGTCAATTGAGAAGCACTTTTTGCATTGAAAGGCTATTCTTTCATAATCTATAGGTTGTATCCAACAACGCTCACCAACCTTCATAGCAATCCTTGCTAGAAGACCATTGGACATGTCCATTTCCACACAGAGACATGCACAAGTGGAGTTTTGGTATTTCATTGTTTCTTTTGAACTACAATGGAACTTTCCTAACCAATTGACGATGGCTTGCAAGTAGTCAAATTCCCAGAATTGAAATGGAAGATAAGGCAGTCGCACCCAAGAAAAGGCAGTGGAAATTTTTTTAGTTTGCAGATCAAAAGATGGATACCAAGGTTTCATGCACGAAAAATCGCCTTGAAATACCCACATACCATTTTTCAGCACCCATTCTTTGTCGGCAATGGATTCAAATTCAATGATAAAAAACCATCTAGCATAGGGAAACAAACAAATTTCATCCTTCATAAAATTCTTCCAATTTTCAGAAATCCAAGAATGTAAATCATTCAATTTTGGCCACACCTTTATAAATTTGTAAATCAAAGCATTTGTTTGCAAAAAATCTTCTTTATTTTTGACTAGTCTGTCCATTCGAATCTCAGGAGTTGCAGTCGCTTGAGAAACCCTAATTGCAGATCCATTGTGCCCAAAGGAAGCGCTCTCATTAGAGGCTTTTGGTGATGCCAAATGGGGTGTCACCAACTATTCCAGTACCGCATCCCCAACCTTCTGGTGCAGGTCTTGATGGAAGAACCTTGTGCAAGGAGAATGGTGTTTCACATTGTTTTCCCTAACCCCACTCCGCACAACATCTAAAAATTTAAGCTCACCATTGTAAGGGGGAGGGCCTTTGTCAAGGATGGCATTTGTCGCTAGCCTATTTCCATCTGAAAATCCCCCGTGTGGAACAAAGGAACCTATGGCATCGTAGGTAAGGAGCGAAGGAGCAATGACGAGAGCAGGGCGAGACATGGAAATTTTTTCTAAATTTCCATAATCTAATTTAGATTTTTAATTTAATTTAGTTTTTTTATTTATATCTTTAATTTAGATTTTAGATTTTAGATTTTTCCTGATTTAGTTTAGATCTAAGTTTTTAATTTAGATCTAGCAATCAAAGAAAAATGGATCAAGCAAAGAAAATTTTTCAAAAGTAAAAGTCAATCAAAATGTGGAGCCACAAGAAAAGAGGACTTCCACATATAATAAATGTCCACCTCCTTCAAAATGGTCATCAAGCAAGGCATATAAAAGTCTTGGTTCCAAACATTATTCCAATCAAAATTCCAAACTTCGCCATCTAACATCCCAAGTTTGGAAAATAAAAGTGATTCATCCAAATTTCCAAACAATCCTTCCACATCTACCACCATCCATCATCCATCATTCCAAAAGACATACCTCACAAATCCATCACATCTTGGTAGCAACTCTTTATTGTAAGAACTCTCATGGCACTCTATCACAATGTGCATATTTTGATAAGACCAACTCTAGTATCAACAAGGATCACAATGGCATCAATCAATTGTATGCAAGCGCTTGATCCTAACAAGGAAACTATTTCATAAAGGTCATTATTGGAATATCATGGCCCCAATCTCTACATCAGCATCATCCATGGATTTAGAACATTCAATGATTAGTTAAAATAGCAAGACCATCCAAAAATATCAAAAATACCAAAAAAATTGAAAAAAAAATGTCGCCTTGATGAAAACCTGGCAAACAAGTGTCTTGGTGACACCAAAACTATAAAAAAAATTTAAAAAATAGTAAAGAGAACAATTTTTTCCAATAGTGAATACCATTTTTATGGCGCTTTGGATAAGTACCATGATGAAAACTTGGAAAACAGGGTTCATGTGTAAGCACAATTACCTATGTGGACCATTACACTTGGGGGTAAGTTGTCTCATCTCCCATACCATTTGCATGCCTTTCTCATGATATTTCAATCTATCCATCTAATCCCTATCATTTCCATCCATTTTCCCACCTACTTTGTTCTTGATAAGGACTTGGGTACAAACATAAATCCTACTTTGGGAAAACTCTTGACATGTCTATCCTTCAGTCATACATTATCCATGAAATATCATGTCATAGCCTTCATAGCATTACCCAAACCCATACCTCATAGAAAACTAATTATTCCTATGCAACATAGTCCTTGGAGATCACATGATAATTCTTCCAGCCAATAACCCTCATGTCTCCTATCTTTTACCAAAGCCATCCATCCTCCTTTTATATCTATCGCTTGTCTTGGTTTTTCCTTTTCAATGGTCTAAGGATATTTCATCATCCCATCTAATCCTGAAAAGAAGTCATTCTAAATGCAACAAGCCCAATCTGGATACAATTTTGCTATGCAATCTAGCGCATCATCCAAAACATTCCTTGGCTTTATTTATAGACTTGCTACAAAACCTTTATCCTTTATTCACATAATCATCACCCTCATGTTGTTTTGGGATGTGTCCTTCCCACGTCAAACAACGTCGGCATCATCATCATCACCTCTATATTGGTTTTCAGCTTGACTAGGGGCAAGAACATGTTTGTCCTAGGATTCTTGTGCATGATGGATCACTTGTCTGTAGGCATCATTCATATGCATTTTTCATGGTCCATGTAGTGTATCATCCATAATAGAATCCACACTTCCCCATATTATACAAAAAAGACAAAAACAATCAAAACATTCAAAAAAGGCAAAAAAATCAAAACATTGAAAAATCCAAAAAAATAATAAAATGAAATAAGACAGAAAAACATAAAACTTCAAAATCCAAAAAAATAAAAATATGTCAAAACCCCGAAAACATTCAAATAACTTTCAAAAAATCCCAAAAACAAAGTCAAATTTAGTCATGTCAGCCTTTGTCATTATCAAACTACAATGCCTCTGTGACTGGACGTAGACAAGGCCATCTGTCGATGTGCCTCTGAGGAATTAGGTCATTCCTTTAGGTGTGTCATATAAAATCATGATTCAGTCCTTTGTCATTGAAACAAAGTCAAGGGTCATGTCGAACTACAAGGTCTTTGTGCATGGCTACGTAGGAAAGGCCATCTGTCGATGAGCCCCCTAGGTCAATCTTTTAGGGTTCATTAGGTTATTCAAAATAAATTGGACACTGTCAACTCAAATGTGACATCATCATCTGAACTTCAACAAAAATATTGAATCAAAAAGACAAGCAAGCCAACAAGTCTCAAGTCAAATCAGTCATTTTTCAAATCAATCAAACCGGTTGAATTAATCAAAATAAATGGTCTTATACAGGATGTGTCCTTCCTGAAACCATGCTTTGTCACTTTTTCATTTTCCTTATACAGGTAGTTACATGATCAAAACCTGACTTGACATCTTATAGGACATGTTTCTTCTCCCAAAACTAGGCCTTGTCAGAACAATCCACCCATCACTCACTTCGTCCCTCAACACTAGCAAACACTCATTGGTAAATAATCTGAATGACTGTTGATCTTGTTGGTCTATTTTGACTTATCTTTTGGATTTACTTTGGTCATGTTACTAGCCACCTCGAGGATGTCCCATGAAGGATTTAGAGGAGCGATGATGTCTCATGACTCATCTTTTATTCCATTGTTATGTGTGGTTTGTCTTGACAAAAATATTGGGGCAACTTTGCCTTTAGTATGAGTTAGGACATTCCTTGTCTGTGATTGTCTGTTTTACAAATGGATGACCTTGCACACTTTTTTCTATGTCATACCATGGTGTTTGTTGTCCATTTGTCATATTTTACTGCCCAATGATAATTAAATACAAAATTCTTGCATAGAAAAATATATATCTGCAAATTATCTGAACTAGCACTATCTCAACATCTATGTCTTCTATGCTAACATCCATCCTTGTTGTGCTAACATTCATCTTTTCCGCTCTATCATTTCTTCTATTATGCATCTTCATCATCCTTATCTATTTTCCCCTATCCTTTTGTTCTTCATCTTCTAGTCGTCTCATCCATTTCAAGAGAACACTCATGTTCTTCGAACCCGCCTATCCTCTCGAGGGGGCATACCACTACCTCGTCATCCTTATTCATCCTACTTTCACTGGGGCATATATTTTTCTTTGACACAACGCGATAAACTGCATTGTATCAAAGAGGGGCAAATGTAGACACTGAAAAATATCCTAGGCTTAGTAACACCATTTTCCATTATCTAGGGTCATACTTCTGCTATTAATTAGATGATTCATAATTATTTAATTAATTCATTTAATTATTTTCTCTATTACGCTTGATTAGTTAAATAAAAAAATTATTTAATTGCATTACTAATATCTCTAATTTCTATAATTAAATAAATGTAGA
The DNA here is from genome assembly GCA_007115665.2 of Sequoiadendron giganteum. Taxonomy (NCBI): domain Eukaryota; kingdom Viridiplantae; phylum Streptophyta; class Pinopsida; order Cupressales; family Cupressaceae; genus Sequoiadendron; species Sequoiadendron giganteum. Next base: position 20,966,371 of record CM021107.1, on the reverse strand, counting down.
TTTATTTAATTATTTGTCATTCTCCACTATAATTAAATAATTATATTAATTATTTAATTATTCATTGTTATCTTTTCTATTACAAATTAATTAAACGACTTATCTTTTTCCTCGCTTTTTGAATTAAATCTCTATTTAATAAAAAAAAGACAACTCGCCTTTTCCTATTCTAATTAAATAATGTTTCTATTATTTAATTATGCTTTCTTTCCTCTTCTAATTAAATAATGTTTCTATTATTTAATTATGCTTTCTTTCTTCTTCAAACTAATTGATTTTGTCGAAAAATCGTTCAATTTCCTCTTTCTTCTTCACTCTCAATCTTATCTTATATCATCTCATTCAATTTTAGCCATTGATAAAAAAAAAATCAATTGATCTCATCCGTCCATTTTCCATCTAGCTCTTTATAAATATCGTTGTCATCTATCATTTTGAGCATCTAGAATTTATATGCTATTGTGTTGTTGAGATAATATTTTCTTGGATATTTTGCTTTGTCTAGTCATAGGATTATCATTGCAGGTTACAAATCTGAGGGCATCCATCATTTGAAAGCAAAATGGAGAAGAGCTATAGAAGTCATCCAATGGACACATGAATTCAGTGATATCATTTCATTTTATTTAGTGTTCATTCTTTTCATTGTGCTTCGTAGTTGATTAGGATTTTAGAATTACTGATTAAATGCTTATTGTCTTAATTCTTATTTTCCCTAATCACATGCACGCGCGCGCGCGCACACACACACACACACATATATATAATTTTGACCTTTTTATCATTTCTAACACATGATCCATCCATCCTTGAGGCTCTTGTGACTTTTTATGCTATAAATATGGGCGAGATCTATATGGAGACAATGTTTCATTATTTCTACCCTCTCCCTCCATAGAATTGGTTAGTGCTTCTTCATTCCATTTAGATACACTTACTTCACTTACCTTCTTTAGATAGTGATAGATTGGATGCACCTTTACCTACTAGTGATATACTTATGTGTGAGAGATGGTGACATTACACCTTGCGATGATAATTATTTCACATCTCATGATAGTGTTACATCTTAATAACTATGTCCTAGATGACTTGTCTTATATTATACATTTTGATGTTATTCATGATAATCATTCTTCTACCTCATGGTTTCTTTATTGATACATATACTTTCTATTATAATTTTGTATCCCATGATAACACTCTTTTAGCTTCTCATAGGAATATTTGTGATACCTTTGTGACTGTTTACTCTTTCCACGATGATATTATTGATCTCAAAGTGAAGAATTATTACATGATGATTGTGATGGTTCTAAAGATGCTTATTTTAATGTAAAAAATTGCATAGCCTATAGCTTTAACATTACAATTTTAGTTTTAATTCCCATAAAATATTTTAGGATTCATTTTAGCCTATTTTTAAAGAATTTTTCCATCAGTTGCCAAAATTCATTTTGAATTTACTTTAACCAATTTTCTAGAATTTTTTATATGCTTAGAACCTTATCCATTCTACAAATGCTATCATGGTTTCATTAATTTCCTCTAAAATGGATAAGAATCATGTGTGTTTTAACCAACCCTATCAAATACATTTTCAAGTTTTAATATACATAACATTTTTTGTGTAGCTTATGCTAGCTTTGTAACTAACCTTTCTCGATTCCCTTGTGTAAAATAGCATGGGATGATCTAGTATTTCAAATTTATTTTGAATTTTTAATCTTCCATAATCAATATGGTTATAGCTTCTCCATTTACTCTTTGATTATAGCTATAAAATTATAGGAAATGACCCACAAGAGTGAAGGATCTTACAAAGCCAACAAAATCTTCCATATTGAATTGGAATAAAAAACTATATTAACATTAATGAATCAATAAATCTCATCCACAATATTGATCTTGAACACCATGTTTATGCTCTTATGTAAGAAATTTGAAATAGATTGAATAAACTAAGGAACTTTTTAAGAGAAATTCAAAGTTACATAAATTGAAAAACATAAACAATGCAAACCAAAACTTTGAGATTTATGCAATTTCATGATGGTAGAATTACATTAAGAGCTTCCAAGATGAAAAATATAAGCTAGGTAGTGAGTTTATATAGAACTAAGAAGAGAATGGAGGTGACAAATCAACCAATGAGAGTTGACCACCAATAACCACCAACATTAAATAAAATAATGAAAAAATAAATACTCTGCCCTTAAAGGGAGAAGACAAATCATCACTTTATCTCCCAGTTATTAAATAAGAAACTCACTTTATTATCCTAAGAAATCTTAATAAATGTGTAGGAAAATCCTATAACTAAGGGAAAAAATTATACCACTAGGAAAATAAAAACCTACACCAACAATGTAGATAAGATAGAGGTTAGGGATAAGATTTGGAAAGTAATTATCCAAAAGAAATAGTATATTTAAGAGAGTTTACTATTAAAATCAAACCTTTAAAAGAGTAGTTACCTAATAAAGCATATCTACTTAAGATAGAAATATACTATTAATAATAAATAACATGCATGAAACTTTTGGACACCATGATATTATGACAAGTTTCTCAATCTTATGACTTGAGATAAAAAGGTCAAGTTCATAATTAAAATTAGTTAAATGAGTGTGAACAAGTCTTACGAGGATACATGGTTAGTAAATTACCATTTTTCACACTACCATCCCCCTTAAGTACAACTTAGGAAGAAGCACACAATGCAAATAAGAAAAGATAAAAAAATGAAAATATGGGTCCCAACAACTTGACCTAATCAAATAATGGTAATAATACATATTATTTGATCATATAACTTTAGTCATCCCGCAATAGTGGTTTACACTTTCTAAGACATCCTAAATTTTGTTGAAATCACATATTTTTAGAAAATATAATGATTTAAGACTTGAAAATTCCATTTAAAAGATTCCAATTGAAAAGGGTTTGATCAAACCACCTTAGATCAAACCCCTTTGGATAGAAACCTACTAGTTTTAAACCATACCTATAACGAAGTCTCCTTTACACCTATCAAAATGCTAATAAAAAATCACTTTTGATTTACCTTTTGGGGGATCAAATGAATTCATTAAAATTTATTTTTTGTAAGTATGTAGTCCTTATTATAAGCTTCCCAAAAAGTATAATTTTAAATATATTTAATTTAATTATTATATTTTTTCTTTCTTGTGAATGTAAGTTTTTCACCGAAAATCAAGCTCTCTATTCTGCACATGTGGAAAAATAGTAGATTACCAAAAACAATCTGAAAAATATCTATGCACTTGATATTAATGTCCTTGATCCAACAAAATTTTTTTTTGAATTTTGATACATACAAAAAAAGTTGAGTTAGCAAGTAAACCTATGTCTAAATTGTAACTGGTTTGACTTCAAAACTTATTTAAGAAAAAAATATTCAATAAAAATCTATGAAACCAATTGCATGCAATAAATATTGTAGTTATGAATCTAAATTCAAAAAAAAAAAAAATTATCTTCATAGAAAAAAAGTTGTGTTAGAAAGTACACGTCACTCTTTGAAAATGGTGTTTACTGTTAAAAACTAGTTATATCAAAGGAGATACAAAAAGAAATGCAATGTGATTCCATTTTAAAAAATATATGTTTAGAATCTGCAGAAAAAAACTCACAAATCACTAGTATGCATCATCTTCATATTCCTCACGGTTTAGCAACTATAGGTGTCTGAAAGTGAAGAAAAAGTTTAAAATGTTCATTTCAATGTCAAGTTTGGCCAAAAATTGTAAACGAGTATTGTGGGGTCAAAATTGTACAAGCATAGTCACTATTAGCCATAATTTGTGTTCAATAAAACTCTTTATAACCAATTTACTCAGTAATATCGATATGATTCCTTTTTACATGCAAGAAAGGTATGTTTATTCCTATAAATTATCCCTCTTGAAAGCATAATGGGCATCTTTGGGTTAATAATCCTTAGTAGATGATAGGTCTAGATAATAACTTGTTTTTTGTTGGTTTTATGCAGAATTTAAGATACTTTCTAAACAATATTCCATATCATACTATCATTTTTATATCCATTATGTAGACCTAAATACAAAAACATGGTGACGGAATTATGGTTTAATATATTAGCATTAAATGCTTTATATGAATATGTGTATGGGAATGTTGATGGAATGTTATGTTTAATTATGATAGTTATCCTTGTGTATGTGTTTTTTGAAACTAACTTGTTTGCAACTAAAGGAGGAACCATGATACACAACAGTTGCAGGATGAACCCGCAACAAAAGGGGCGTTGGACACCGAAATAAGGGAAATTGTAGAAATAGTTGAACGTAATGATCATTGGTTGAAGGCACTTAATGGAGATAGAATTTGAATTATTATCATCAGTTAATAAAAGTTGAAGAAGAGGTCTTTCTTACATGGGACTTGGACAAATGGGCGTATGGTTGCATGCATTCTATTTTGACAGAGTTCTAATTTTGATAGGATTCTCCTTCTTTTTCAGCTGTAAGTTGAATAATTCGAAGTCTTAATTCTACGCTCTAATTATTTGGGAGTGGAGTTAATGATTTTGGTTAAGCTATTATTTCCAATAAGGATTCCCTTAGTTTGTATATAATTGTTGGTTGAGTCCATAAGTTGGTTAGTTTTTTTTTCGTAGTTTATGTTATCTGTCACTTTTAGTTGAAACATGAATCTTCAGAATGCTTGAGTATGATTTGTGCAAGGATATTTTGTAATATTTTATCTTATGCAATAAATGGATAACAATTCATGAAATGCATGAAATCTATTAGTTAGATTGAGTTCAGTTAAAGTGGGAACTGTTACTTGAGCAGGCCACTCAAGGTATTGTTCTTCACTTCACCTTTCAGTTATTTATTTTTGTTGATAATTGTTATTAGTTTATCATTATTCACAAATCATATGCAAGTTAATTGGGATTTCATTTCTTGCTTATTATAAATGAATGCTTAGGGATATGCATGTAATGATCATTAGTAGTGCTCTGGAGGATAGTTCAGCAGAGTCAGTAGTCTTTACTAAGTTGTCAGTTAATATAGTATCATTTCATTAGCAATAGTTCAGTCACAACCTTTGTTGTAGGTACCCATAGCAACTAGTTTCAATTTATACTTTTATTGTTTTATTGTTTTGTGAATTTACAACAATTAGAATAACTTCAATAGGATAGTTTAAGTAGTTTAAGTCCATGAAGGCATATATAATATTGCACCATCATAAGCTTATGCATCTTGGTTGATGATTTAATGTAGTCATAGCAATGTGAAGTGGACTGTTCAACCAGTTAACCCTTTGAATTGAGTAGATTTTACCAAGTTTACAACACATTAGCCTAGAATCTACATTTTTGGTGTTGTTGTCAGGGATGGTGATATCTTCATAGACCTGTTCTTACAGTTTTCATATTTAATTTCTCTTTTCAAGCATTAGGACTATTAGATACCACCCTTTTCAACACCAAGATACTAACATTGTGCAGGCCATTGGAATTAAAGTCATATTTTATGTATGCGGAGGCAGAGAGATCCCTTGGATAGATTCCTTGCCTCCACATGCTAGGAAGCTATTGCAAAAATTGGTGACCCTAGTACTTAGAGCGAAGGTACCACTCAAGAATAAATATCCTTTTCACTAACCTCTAGCACAAATACAAAAGGAATATACCGCACCATGGGCGATGCAATAGATGATGATGATTCCTAACCAACATTTGGGTTTCCTATTATTGACCAACAAAGGGCTACAATGCTAAAGAACATTCCTCCTTCAACCTTGCTAATTTTCTATGGGTTAATAACTGAAGACCTAGATACATTCCTCTTTGAATTTGATGTCTTATGCAGAAGTTATCATTATACTTTTGATGCACATAGGTTAAATCTTTTTCCCACCACTCTCAAAGATGCATCTTTGAGATGGTTTATGGGATTAGGTAAAGATGTTGTTCCTGATTGGGACACCATGAAGACACTATTTTTGGAGAAGTATTAGGACTATTGTAGAGGGCCTGATAGGAGGAAGGATGATATATTCTAAATTACATAAAATAATGATGAGCCTTTAGAAGATTATGTTGAAAGATTTCAGTTTTCTCTAAAGAAAAACCCCCAGAACAAGTTGTCAGAAGACTCTCTGAAGTTAGTCTTTTTAAGAGGGATTAATGAAGATTGTATGGATGCCCTCAATATTATTGGGGGAGGAGAAGTCTCTCAAATGACATTTGAATAAATTTTCAAAATCTTCAAAAATTACTCTAGGACCTTCACAAAAAGGCCAAGAGAAAATAGAACATCAGTTCTTGGTAAATCATCTACTAGGGTTTCAAAAGTAGAGTCGAGAAATTTGTTATCCCATATGAAAGAGGGTATAATCAATCATTTGGAAACATATTTGGATACTATCCACATCAAGAAAAAGCAAGAGGAAGTTGAGGCTATGCTCACACAATATTGTCCAAGCTACAGGCAAAGAAAAGCAAATTGTAAATGCAAAAGAGTGGCCAATATCCAATAGGATAAAGTTGAGAAGCTTGAATTTCAACCCATAGAAGGAGATGATGGCCATATATTTTATATATAGCACAAATGGGGCCTTGGAAAACAAAGACAAGGTATGCTGCAAGACCCCATTAGCTTTAATTCCTCTTTTCCTATTAGCAACCAAAAAAATTCTACTTGGAACTCTCAGGCCTGGCAAGTAAACCAAAACTAGTGGTAGAATCCTCAATGGACAAATCCTCAACCAAATTGGAACCAATGGCCAAAACCTTGGCCACAAATTTTTTTTCAAGGTTCCAATTATAATCCATAATGGCCAACCCAGCAGAATTAGTGGTAGCCTCAATGGCAGAAAGGCCTACAATGGCAACAACAAAATATGAACTATTAGCAGCCCATGCTCCCTCGTCCATAATAGCAACAAACCCTAATGCCTCCATCAAATCCTGCATCCTGGCCACCCAAGCAACAAATACCTGCCCAACTTGCACCTAACCCTAACACTAAGCTTGTTCAATAGGCTTATACTAATGAAGCTATGCAATATCCCACTTATGGGGTAGAGGTGAGTGATGTCCACCTTAGATTAGGAAAACAACTTGTTGTACCTTCATCCCCCCAAATTATAGAAATGGAAGATGAGGAACCCACAGTTGAGTCTTCTGATAAATCATCTTTGGAGCTTGAAGAAAATTAGGTACACCAAACTACCTCAAATCCAAAGCCACCTTTTCTTGAACGCCTAGCTATGCAAAAACATCACACACAGGCTGAGAGAAACCTTTTGGGAAAATTGAAAGATGTGAACATCAAAATCTCACTTATCCAAGCTATCAAAGACATCCCTATATATACCAAAACTGTAAGGGATCTTTTCCTTAAGAAACCAGGTAGGAAAGGAAAAGATCCATAGACAATCCATGTCTTAGGAAATCTTGTAGATATCATGTTGGGGAACATTATAGTCCCTAAGTATATCAATCTTGGCAGTCCAGTTGTGATTAAGATCAATGGGACCCTCATTAAGAATACTTTGATAGACTTGGGGACAACCATCAATGTCATGACAAAAGAAAAACTGTAGTTGCTTTAGTTGGTCAACCTCAGACCCACACAAAGTGTTTTGTAATTAGTTGATAGGTCCATGGTCAAGCTTGAGGGAATTATTGAAGAGCTAGTTATTGAATTGGATTCTTGGGAATACCTTGTAGACTTTATAGTGCTACAACCTAAAGTCAATCTTGTGGGTTACCCACTCATCCTAGGCAGGACTTGGTTGGCAACAACTGATGCATTTATAGGCTACAAATCTGGAAAAATGATATATCTAATGGGAAAATTACAAATAACTTGGTTCTTTATCCACCTGCCCAACCATATGTAGACCTTGAGCATACCATTTGGCCAAATTTGGGTGAGGAAGTGGAAGATAACTATTCTCTGCAAACACTGATGACTATAGAGCACAACCCCTTATTGGATGACCAGGATGAAGATGAGCTCATTGCTCATATAATCCAAAATTACTATGGCATGAGTCCGCAATAGTAGGACTATCTCATATGGATACAAGACCCCTTGCAAAGTATTATACCTATTGATTCCATAGAAGAGATATCACAACTATTTCATTCATTACTTCCTCAATATTTTTTACCAATCATACCAAGCCTTGATCTCTCATCAGTTCAAGAGTCACCAAAGGAATTGGAAATTATGCCAGGAAGGAAGTTAAATATCAACAATGCCTTGACATAGGAACAATAGAATTATTTGCAATAAGTGTTGCAGGCATACTTAGCTATATATGCATGGGATTACCATGATATGAAGGGCATAGATCCTGATCTATGCATGTACCAAATTTACATTAATGATGGCTACAAACCTATAAGACAACCATAGAGACACATGAATCCATCTCTAAGGGATATATCTAGTGAAAACTAAACTGTAAAAAAATTTAGATGCGGGTTTTATATACCCTATATCAGATAGTGAATGGGTTTCACCATTGGTAATAGTTCCCAAGAAAGGTGGGAAATGGAGAGTCTATATTGATTACGGAGAACTAAATGCTACCACGAGGAAGGACCACTTCCCACTGTCATTCATTGACCAAGTTCTTGATTCTTTGGCAGGAAATAAATATTTCTTATTTCTTGATGGTTTTAGCGGTTATAACCAGATCAAGATAAAACTACATTCACCTACCCCTGGGGAACCTATGCATATTAGGTCTTACCTTTTGGTTTGTGTAATTCTCCAACTACCTTTCAAAGAGAAATACTCAACATATTTTCAGATTTTGTACATGACTGCATAGAGATATACATGGACAACTTCACCACTTTTGGTGAAAGTTATGAGGAAGTTCTCAGTAACCTAGAAAATTTATTAACAAGGTGTAGGAATACAACCTATCACACAACAATGAGAAGTGTTTCATGATGATGACATATGGAATAGTATTGAGATACTTTATATCCGGTGAAGGAATCCAGGTTGATCCACACAAAATTGACATAGTATCTACCTTACCTGTCCCTAAAAAACAAAGAGATATTAGGAACTTCCTTGGTCATGCAGACTACTATAGGTGGTTTATCAAATATTTTAGTAAGATTGATGCACCTTTATTTGTTTTGCTAAGTAAGGACATTGAATTTGAATGGACCTTTGAGTGTTAAAACACCTTTGAAGAATTAAAGAAAGCTTTGACTCAAGAACCAATGTTGAGAGGGCCTAATTGGACTCTCCCATTTCACATACATACATATGCTTCATATTTTTCCATTGGAGCAATCTTGGGTCAAAAGGAAGGTAACAAGGAGTATGCAATTTTTATTATATCAACAAGAATCTTCAAGGGGTAGAATTAAACTATATTGTAATAGAAAAGGAGATTCTTTTTATTGTTTATGCTATTAATAAATTCAGACACTATATTATTGGCTATTTAGCCTTTGTCCATATAGATCACACAACAATAAGGTATTTGATGAACAAGCCAATAGTTGGGGGTAGGTTCGTAAGATGGTTACTTCTCTTACAAGAATTTGGCATTGCCATTATAGATAAGCCTAGAAAATCAAATATGGTGGTAGATTTCCTATCAAGACTGCCAACACAATCAACTGAAGGAGTGGTGGATGATTCATTCCATGATGAACACTTGTTTGATTTGCATGTAAAAACACCCTGGTATGCAAATATAGCTAATTATTTAGTCACAAGGTAGATTCCACTGCATTTCTCACCAAGAGAGAAGAGATAGCTGGTTCATAAATATTTTCCTTACTCCTGGATATTTGGTTTTATATTTTATACAGGTCCTAATAAAATCATGAGAAGATGCATCAAAGAAGATGATATTTTTGATATTACGAAAGCATGCCATGATGAGCCATGTGGAGGTCATTTTGCAACAAAGAGAACAACTTTTAAGATCCTCACAACTAGCTATTATTGGCCTACTTTACATAAGGATGTTGTTAAATACACCAGGAGTTGTGATCAATGTCAAAGGATGGGAAGGCCAACAAAGAGTGATGAGACTCCCTTACAACCTCAGTTGACATTGACACCTTTTGATAAATGGGGTTTATACTTCATTGGTCCAATCTCTCCTACTTCTAATAACAAGGAATATATCCTTGTTTGCACTGATTACTTGACAAAATGGGTGGAATTTAAGGACCTAAAGGTTGCAAGAGATGGTGATGTAGCTAAGTTTCTATATGAAAATATTTGTACTAGGTATGGAGTGCCTAAAGAAATAGTCATTGACCAAGGGCCCCAATTTACTTCTGATCTAATTACCAAGCTGGTTGAGGAATACCAAATCAGATATAAGAAGTCAACACCTTATCATCCACAAGCTAATGGTCAAGTGGAGGTCACCAATAGGGAGATTGAGAGTATTCTCACCAAGACACTGCAACTGCATAGGAAAGATTGGGTTTTAAGGTTACCAAAAGCAGTCTGGGCATATAGGAATACATGGAAAACAACCACTTGGTTTACACCCTATGAGCTAGTTTATGGAAAGACAATAGTCCTTCCTATTGATTTTGAATATAAAACATTAAGGACAACAATAGAGTTGGGAATGGATTTAACAAAAGCACAAAAGGAAAGGTTGCATTCTTTGAATGGGTTGGATGAGATAAGAATGGAAGTAGTCCAGCATATAGAGGTAACACAACAACAATGAATGAAATGGCATGATCAGTACATTAAAATAAAAAAGTTCACTGTGGGAGATTGGGCACTATTATATGACTCATGGTATAAGGATTTCAAGGGTAAATTCCAGTCTAGATGGTTGGGCCCCTATGAGATTAGAAAGGTTTACCCTAATGGAGCAATATAGTTGTATACTATTGATGCAGTCTGATTCTCACTTCTTGTTAATGGACATAGACTGAAGTTATATAAGAAACCAATGCAACATGATGATTTTATTTATTCATTAATCCAACAGTATGGTGCTCACAATGAACCTGAAACAAAAACTGAATCACAGAGTCCTACAGATCAGTAATACAAGACATACCAAGCATGTCTGGTGATCAAGAGGTTGAGTTACACAACTCAACCCATGAAATCACCCAGGCATAATTTCTCATGCTTTAAACCACAAGCACACACAACACATTATTCACGCACACACTGTACGATCACAATAATACTTAGGATATCTTCAGAGGGACCTGTTACCAATAATCACAGGGGTCAGGTGATGTCGTAGGGACTTGTAGCTTCACATTGTCAACATTATTGATTAAGAATTGACACTGCCAACTCCCATAGCAACATTTGATGACTGGAAGAATATTAAACTCATTTGGTGCCATATTTATTGAAAGGTTATGCACATTCATTTCCACAATATCAACATATTTTATTCATCAATTCATGCTAACTATCACGTCATAATTGCTTTATTGCCAGCGTTCATTTCAATTTTTGAAGCTATCAAATCGCCATCTCACATCCATTCCATCATATCCACTCACCATTCGATACTCATTACCATAAAATTTATATCCGTCCCATCAAATCACTAAGTAAATCTATTCTTTTAGTTTCTATGTGCCACTAATGGTTATTTTTGCACGGTAGTACTTAAGGTATGCTATTATGATTAATCAAGTTTTCTTTAAACTTTTTATGCACTTTTCATTTAATTCCATGGATGCAAAGTATTAAATTATTAATTTCCATCAACTCACATTTATACCACCTCCAAGTCATCACCGTGAAGTGAGGTCACTTCACCATTAAGCTAGGGGGAGGGTATGCTTACTTGATATTTTCGACAGTCTTTTTGAATCTGCCACCCTAAATCAAATTTAATGAATATTATGACATGCAAAACCCTTAGTCATGTTTTATTTTTGTTGCTATCTCTGCTGCCATTTTTAAAATTACTAAAACTTGAAACCCTGTAGAGTTTGTGAGAACTTTAGCTTGGTTTATATCAGAGCTGAATTTGAAAAGAAATTTGCAATAACAGTGTGGTATAGTAGTAAGAATATGTATGGAAATTGAGGTTTTGAAGTCATAAGTGAACTTGAGGGTGGTAGGTAGAGATTGAGTTGATTTTTCAAAGCTGAATTTGGAATACTGAGCAATAAAGGAAACTAGGATGGGAGGAGATGTCATAAGGAGAGAGTCAAAAACTCATCAACGGATTTTGGAGGACACAGTTGTCCTACCTATCTTCACAAGGGTCGGTTGGCTTGATTATTTTCTGAAATAAACGGAGTAAAGTGATGATTTAACGAGAAGATTTGTAGAAACTCTCTAATATGATGAAGCCATGGTAAAAGGACTTTCTTTGGATGCATCAAAGACCACCATTGCTCAAGCTACCGGATTTCCAAGGACAAGAACAAAATTCCCAACTCGGTCTAATGCAGTCACAGCTCGAGAAGAATTTTGCATACATGGAGAGGAGTTGGATTCCTCATCACAAGGTACAAAGAGATTATCTCTCCACTGGTTATGGGCAAGGTGTGACTCTTATATTGTTAGATATATTATATATGATGGTAGACAAAACCTTTTATATACTGCCCATTTTAAGTTGTTAAGCCATCTTAGGCATAACAGGGTAGTAAATGTACCAAATTTCCTATACCACTTGTTGAAGAGAATGGATTCGAAATACCAGAAAAGACAATTTGATACTTCCCTCTCTCACTATTGCTTAGTTACCCTTTTGATAAAAAACGAGCCTAGGAATTCAATACCCACAAGTAAGGTGGGAGGATTTAAGGGTTGAGGAATGCAAATACATCAATAGTTTGTTGGATGCACCCGTAGTGTTTGGGGATATAGGAAATCAAAATGAACCTCAAAATGAGCCTGAAGAGGAAAAACCTCATGATTTTCCTGTGGCCTCACCTACTTGTAGCCAAGACGAGCATGAAGAGCTTGTAGAGCCAGATTTTGGGCCATCTAAAAATGAGGATTTGCCTTCTTCTTCTAAGTCACAAAAGTCTAAAAGTAGGAGAAGCAGTATATCCACAACTTCCACACCCTTTAAAACTAGAGGAAGAGGTTTCAAAAGGAAAGAGGGTTTCTCAAAAGCAGAAAAAATAAAATGCTTCAAAAAATAAGAAGAGTATTAAAAAGGAAAAGAGGAAAATTGAAGCAGAAATACTTACACCCAGACATTCTAGTAGGCTCAGGTAACAAAATGTTGCAAAGGAAGGTATAGGGGAACCTAAAGGAGAAGAGGTGAGTAGAGAACAACCCCAAGAAATAAAAACCAACAGGAGAATGTTATGATTGTAGAGACTGATTCTGAACTAGGGGATGCCCCCAGTGACATGAATGAACCTGTGAAATAGAGAAGGTCTATGATAATGACTTCTGATTTTGAATTAGAGGATCCTTTTATTGCAAATAAATTGAGGATAGAAGATCTGGATATCCCTATACAAGGAGAGTATGAAGGATAAAATGAGAAGTTTGAAGATAGAGAAGAAGTTTACTATGAGGAGAGAAATGTGAGGCAAGAACTCCAGGAAGCACTGGAAAGAATTAAACACCTAAAGGAGTTGGTGAAAAATTATGAGCAAAAAGATAAAGAAAGGGAAGTAAAAATGCAGGAGATGGAGGAAAAACTATAGCTATATGGTCATGGTGCTAAGTTAGGTTTGCTAGAATGATTGGTTGTCACTAAAATAGGGGACAAGGAACTAACTATCCCAAGTGAGAAACCTTCTCCTCTTAAAACTCCTGGTTATCCCATAACTTTCTCTCTAGGTTACCAATTGTGGAGTGTAACTAATGAGTTTTTAAGGGAAAAAGAAAAATGGAAGAAGGAAAAGGAAGGATATATGAAAGAATTGGAAAATAAAGTAATGGAATTGAATAAGTCAGCAGTCTGATTGGAAGAGGTTGCAAATAAGGCTACACAAATTGTCAAGTGTAGGCCTCCATCCAGGACTTATGCATTGTTTCTGCAAGAAAGGTTCTTGTGTTTTCAGTTTAATAGATTAGTTAGCAAACAATCCACTGCTATGAGTCAACCTACTGAGTTTCTTAAAAAAATTGCTACTTTCACATTTAAAGACTAGGATCAATTATATGAATTTTATTTGCACAATTATGTGATCCCTGATGAAATAGAATGGAACCCCTTAATATTTGTGAGGGATCTTCAAGTTAGAGCACTTGCCTCTTACTACAGGAATGAACAACTTAGAGGGGAAATTATGGAAGAATATGATGAAAAGGAGGAATCTATTGCACTTCCAATAAGAAGAGAGGTTAAGAATTTAAAAGCAGTTATTGATGAGTGGATGAGACTTCTTGGGCATAAAGGAGTTGGCAAGAGAATAATGAAACTTAGGGAGGCAAACTATGAGAGAATGAAAGTGCTAGTTGTAGGTATTGTACAACAGTGTTATAAGTATGTGTTGAACCAATGGAATGATCTAACCCTTGAATTACAGAAGAAGGAGCCACATTCTGTGTACAACTTTACTGCTATGCTCTAGAGGGTACATAAATATATGGAAGCCACTATCAACAAAGGAGTTCATTGGATACCTCTCACATTTCAACCACCTATTCTTATTTTTCCAATTGCACATTGGACTAGAGATAAAAGTGATGAATGTGAGAAGGAAGGAGCTATCAAGACGAGGCAACTTTCAGCATACCAAGGTTTTTATCTATAGTGGGATCAGGGTGCTAGTACAGTCATGGACCTCAAGCAAATTGCTCTATAGTATAATCAAGACCCTTAGTATTTTTCTTGGGGACAAGCAAAAAGTTAAGTTGGGAGGAAATGATAGGTCTAGATAATAACTTGTTTTTTGTTGGTTTTATGCAAACTTTAAGATACTTTCTAAACAATATTCCATATCATATTATCCTTTTTATATCCATTATGCAAACCTAAACCCAAAAAAATGGTGATGAAATTGTATTAACGTGAATTTGCACCCCTAGTGCAAATCCCCTTTTTGTCCTTTAACACCTTAGAGAATCAAAGGCGGAGGTTTAATTCCACTTAAGCCCATTGCTTGCATTCCACTTGGTGCCTAGTTTGTGTGTCGGTGGGGGAATTTCTATCGGGAACGCCCATGCGGCGCACAAACATCTACGCGGCACACTTACATCCCTAGCAGATTCCTACAGTTGAGACTGCAAAGCCGTTACACTTTCGATTGGAAGTTGAAGAGTAACGCCCCTCCTCGGCTAACCGACCTGAATATTGCCATTTTTCACCTTCTCCTTAATATTCTTGATCATTCCATCCATTGTCAAGTTTTTGCAAGTCTTGCTAGACCATTTGATCACTCTTTAAGCATTCACTTCCAAGCTTTGGAGCAACATCCTTCACTCCATTGCATCAACTCAACACTCTGTCACTCTAATAGGGCAAGTACAAGACATACACCGTGGAAACATAGGCTTGAGTCCCTCTTGTTCACTCCTCCACAAGCCTTGAGCACTTAGGACGGAGGCGGTAAAGCTCCTCCCTTCTCTCCTTTTTCTTTTGATTGGGTAAGCACTTACTTTTTGTGGTGTTTCTTGCACATGTAGCTTGTAGTTCTTCCTTTATCATTTATTTCTATCATTCCATACTTGGTTGTCCGTGGAGGTGGAAACACCAAGATGAGGGTCTCTCTGAGGTAGGCCCCTCTACAGCCCCAACAATTTCCCCCTTCCTTGTGTGTAGGTGGAGAGTGCGTGGATCAAGCTAGCGAGGAGAGAACTCTACAAGATTGTCTTCGTCACCTTGGTGGTAATACATTTCCTTTATCATAGTCACATTTGCTTTTATTTCCTCTTAATCTCATTCTACTACTTTAACCATTCCTAGACTAGGCTAGTGGTCTTCCTTTTTGAGTAAGAAGCTTGTCTCCTCAGTTCTCTAGCCGTACGGATGCCAACATGCCTGTGAGACACCAACACGCCGCACTATCATCCTAGAACTGCGCTTCCATCCTCAGACAGAGAGTTTCCTGAGACACAAATCCGACTCTAAAGGCTGACCCACCTAGTCCCCTTACTACTTTCAGATTGTAGAGTGATCGAAGGGTTCATAATCCTCATCATTCTCATCCTTGTCATCCTAACTTCCCTTTAAATTGAGGTGGGTTAGGGCAGCCTTTCCACTCTTGGCCTTTTGTAACCTAGGGCCTTGCAGTGGGTGGTCCCCCTCTCTCACATTTTTGGTGAACCTGACGTGAACCATTTTGGTTTCATTCCGCAACACTAAAAGACCTCTTCCTCGTGCTCTAGGAGTGTTTTAGGTGTGAGTGTTGTAAGGCTTCTGTCTTACAACCCAACCTACGACCCCTAGTAAGTGTAGTTGGAAAGTTCCAAAGGTGTTGTGTGATGCAGCCTTAATTGGGTCACTATCTTATCCCGTAAACCCTAGGAGGCTCCGTAGAAGTGCCATCTAGTGTGCGTGATGGCCTCTTTCCTTAATCAAACTTATTCCCTCTGCACAGACTGTGAGTAGAGGTACTAGCATAACCTTTACTTCATAGGACTTGCCGATGGGCTTCAACAGAGATCCATCGCCTCTTTACATTCCTGTGAGGATAAATGGGAACACTATAGTAGGAATTCTCATTGATTCGACATCACAAGTGAATATCATAATTGAGGAGATTATGTTGATTAACTTCCTGCACAAGGATGGGTATGATGTACTTGAAAGTACCGTCCGCACCCACAACGGGCTTTTTCTGCCTCCTATAGGGATTATTGTCCTATCGGTCCTTGTTGGACCTAAGTTCGTAAGCCTTAAGTTTGACATTATCTTGGGGTCCGATCTCTTCAGAGTGAAGCTAGGTATCCCCTGGATGGTAGCTATGAACACAGTTCGCTCGGTCATACACAAATTTCTGAAGTTTGTTCATGGAGGTTCGGTACATGTTGTCCATGACACCGGTTATAGACCACCGGTTGCATACGACAGCTATACCTTGGATTACTTTTGGCCTACCTCCCTTGGTCCTCTCCCACTTAGGAAGGATCTCTTACATCACACTTATTAGAACTATAAGAAGGGGCGCTCTAGGCCGAAAGTGAGGTACCCTCCTTCGCCTTATGCTATCTCGCATAAAGCTTTCTTAAAGTTTGATAGTGATGCCGCCAAGGCACGTAGAAGAAAATAAGAGAAGCGGTCCCAAGATCCTCCTTCTTCCTCTTCTGTGGTTCAACCTGATGCTTCCTCTCATCCTACTGTGGTA
This sequence comes from Sequoiadendron giganteum, assembly GCA_007115665.2. Lineage (NCBI taxonomy): Eukaryota > Viridiplantae > Streptophyta > Pinopsida > Cupressales > Cupressaceae > Sequoiadendron > Sequoiadendron giganteum. The sequence continues at coordinate 20,949,114 of CM021107.1, read as the reverse complement.
CCATCTATTTCTATCTCACGTTTGCGAGAGAATCCCATGGTTCCCGCTTGGCGAAAGGCCAAGCATCCTAAGTTTGAGCTTCCTGTCTTACCCACAGAGCCTAGGCCCATTCGGTATGGAAGAAATAGAGCCCCCCATGGAGATTCCTCCTTGTCTTGACCTTCACGACCTCCTACTATTCATGTTGTTAAACAATGAACAGGAAGAGGCCTGTCGTAGAGGCGTTAGAGGTAACTCCTCCCGCCATTTCTGAACCTACCTCTTCTGCTCTCATTTAGGAGGCTACCCTTTCGCTAGAGACAACCGTGGAGGACACCCCCATGGTTGAGCATAATCCTTCCATCCCTTCACAGATCTCGGCTTCCGGTTCGAAGATCCATAGAAATTGCCTTGCGCACGAGCGTAAGCACCGACGAAAGGCTCTCCTGGCCGAGCAAGCCTCCTTATAGAAGAAGGAAGAGGAGAAGATTGCATCTCCTGCTGTGTCTTCCTCTCTCCCCCCTGTCATCTCTGTTCGACCTCGTTCCAAATTTCTTTCAGCTCCCGTTGTGAGTGCACCTGCACTTGGAAAGGTGAAAGTGTTAATCACTCCTTCTACGGAGCCACCCTTGTTGATTTCCATTCTAGATGTCTTGCCTTTCCTAAAACCAACGGATATGGTGAACACTTCGATCATATCCATTGTGGTTCTTCCCTCTTCTCCCTCGATCCTTTCTTCGTCTGTGGGGAGTTCACCTTCTCCGATGAAGAAGGTAGAGCATGGTCCCTCCAGCGATGGAGGATGAAAGAAGAGCCCAACTTCCTCAAAAGGTGGCCCCACACTGACTTGTTTTGTCCTAGTGACAGAACCAGCTCCAGCCTCCTCCGAGTTCATCCCTGCTCTCATGTTCCTCGGTGAGCATAGCAGTGAACCTCGGGTGCAGACTCCGTCTACCGAGGAAAAACATGGCACTCCTATCAAGTGCATGTTTAACTCGCTAGATGAAGTTCTGGCCCTGTCAACGATCTTTGCAAGGTTGTTGACCCTAGACCCACAAGAGCTGAGCAACAGAGACCTTGCAGGTCCCCCTGCCTTAGCCCTTGTTGCGGGAGGATTGAAAGCTCCTCCCCTTAACATTACACCTTTACAAGCTCGTCTTCCTTCCTACAATAATCTAGAGTGGGAGGTTGATGACCTCTTGGTCAACCAATGTTAGGGGGAGACCCTCTTCTTAATCTTTAGATTAGACATGGGTGTGTGTCCTGACATGTGTTCCCCATGATTGTGCTTTATGTGCCTAGATGACCCATGTCACCCATCTTGGTGCTTGGATACAGGCATGGTGTATGTGTTGTGAAACTTCCTCTATATGTGTCATCATTCTTCCATGTTTGTGATTGATTTTCGGTAAATTGGGGATGATGCAAAGTGTTTGGAGCATTTAGGCCTCCTTCCAGATAGACCCGATTTTTTATTTTACTGTCTTTCATACATTCTACCTGATCTGGTTGGGGATTGATGATCCTTCGCCTCTTACCGTGATTACCTACATATATATAAACAAAGACATATTTGACCCCACGAAACCAGATCCCCCTGTGCCCTTTGTGTGTGATCTATTCTCTTTTACTTTCTCTTTATCTTTCTCTCATCTTTGCTTGAGTTTTCCCTTTCATGTGCAAAAATTCCTCTTCTATATTACTTGGTCTTTATAAAATGCATTCGTTTCCAAATGAATCTTTTCCTGAAGACCCTTCACACACTTCCTTATTAGAATTGTATTCTCAACTTAGAACCCTAACGGAATGCGTTTCCTTCATCATGGGTTCGTAACGAAAGGACTTGGAAATCCTCCTCCAAAACGGGAATGGTCTTAGTCTTCCCCTCGCATAAGAACATCTCCCTCCTTTCGAATTCCTTGATGAAGTGAACATCTTTCAAAAGGATTCCTTGGTGATGAATCAATTCGAGAAGGAAGATGTTGACTTTGGAATAGTGCATCCCTTGAGTGGACCCCTCCTCTTCACATTGGGTTCCCAAGGGATCCCTTCACAAAGTTTCAAATGATTTCTTGGTATCCAGACCAGGGGCAGCCCAACTAGACCAGTTTTGCATCTTCGTGGCTAGTTCTGGGGCAGCCCGACTAGACTTCACTTTATATCTTCGCATCTAGCTTGGGGGTAGCCCGACTAGACTTCATCTTTCAAACAATGTGTCCCTTGAGTGGACCCTCCTTCCTTTTGAAGGGTTCTTGAGGGACCCCTTTGAAAGTCCTACAACTTAGTGATGGTCTGCATGACTATTTGTTCACTGGCCTGCGCGACCTCTTCCTGATGTGTTCTATCTGTGGGTAAACATGTCGCCATCTCTGACTTTGCGGAGTCTCTTTTCCTCGGTCTCCCTCATGTGAGAGTTCTAGGGGGATACCTTCCTTGCAGGCCTGCGGGTATGTCAGGTTCTTTTACTAGTTTCCTTCATGTGAGAGTTCTTGAAGGGTAACCCCCCTTGTAGGACCGTGAGCCTATGAGGAACTTTTGTACTTCAACTTTTTAGTTTTTTCGGAACTATGAAGTCCTCTCCTACACTTCAGGTTTCACCAGACTGTGCTATTCTTCCTCATCAGTTCATTTATACAACTCTTACTCTACTACTTCCTGACTACTCTACTTTACTGAAGCACTCATTAGTAGTCGTGCTCGCTAAAGTGGGGGAAAAATGTATTAACATGAATTTGCACCCCTAGTCCAAATCCCCTTTTTTCCCTTTAACACCTTAGATAATAAAAGGCGGAGGTTTAATTCAACTTAAGCCCGTTGCTTGCATTCCACTTGGCACCTAGTTTGTGTGTCAGTGGGGGCGTTTATGTCAGGGATTCCCACACGACGCACAGACGTTTGCCCGACGTGCTTACGTCCTGGAAGATTCATACGACTGAGACTGTAGAGGCATTACACTTTCGATTGGAAGTCAAAGAGTAACGCCCCTCCTCGGTTGGCTGACCTGAATATGGCCATTTTCACCTTCTCCTTCATATTCTTGATCATTCCATCCATTCTCAAGTTTTTGCAAGTCTTGCTAGACCATTTGAGCACTCTTTAAGCATTCACTTCCAAGATTTGTAGCAGAATCCTTCACTCCATTGTAGCAACTCAACGCTCTATCACTCCAATAGGGCGAGTACAGGACATACACCATGGAAACAGAGGCTTGAGTCCCTCTCGTTCACTCCTCCACAAGCCTTGAGCGCTTTGGATGAAGGTGGTAAAACTCCTCCCTTCTCTTCTTTTGCTTTTGATTGGGTAAGAACTTACTATTTTGTGGTGTTTCTTGCATGCGTAGCTTGTAGTTATTCCTTTATCATTTATTTCTATCATTCCATACTTGGATGTCTGTGGAGGTAGAAACACCAAGACGGGGGTCTAACTGAGGCAGGCCCCTATACAACCCCAACAATTTCCCCCTTCCTTGTGTGCAGGTGGAGAGTGCATGGAGCAAGCTGGCGAGGAGAGAATTCTACAAGATTTTCTTCATCACCTTGGTGGTAATACATTTCCTTTATCATATTCGCATTTTCTTTTCTTTCCTCTTAATATCGTTCTACTACTTTAAGCATTCCTAGACTAGGCTAGTGGTCTTCCTTTTTGAGTAAGAATCTTGTCTCCTCGGTTCTCTGGTCGTACGAATTCTAATGCACCTATGAGATGCCAGCACGCCACACTGTCATCTTGGAACTACGCTTCCGTCCTTAGACAGAGAGTTTCCTGAGACACGAATCCGACTCTAAAGCCTGGCCCACCTGGTCCCCTTCCTACTTTTGGATTGTAGAGTGATCAAAGGGTTCATAATCCTCATCATTCTCATCCTCTTCATCCTAACTTCCCTTTAAACCGAGGTAGGTTAGGGTAGCCTTTCCACTCTTGGCCTTTTGTGACCTTGGGCCTTGTAGTGGGTGGTCCCCCTCTCTCACAAAAAATATGGTTTAATATATTAGCATTAAATGGTTTATATGAATATGTGTATGGGAATGTTGATGGAATGCTATGTTTAATTATGATAGTTATCCTTGTGTGCGTGTTTTGTAAAAATAACTTGTGTGCGTTTAAAGGAGTAACCATGATACAAAGTAGTTGCAGGATGAACCCGCAACAAAAGGGGTGTTGGACACCAAAAAAAGGGAAACTGTAGAAACAATTGAACGTAATGATTATTGGTTGAAGGAACTTAATGAAGATAGAACACATGTTATTATAATCAGTTAATAAACACTGAAGAAGAAGTCTTTCTTACATGGGACTTTGACAGATGGGTGTATGATTGCATGCATTCTATTTTGAAAGAGTTCTAGTTTTGATAGGATTCTCCTTCTTTTTCAGCTATAGGTTGAATAATTCCAAGTCTTAATTCTACACTCTAATTATCTAGCAATGGAGTTAATGATTTTGATTAAGTTGTTATTTCCAATAAGGACTCCCTTAGTTTGTATATAATTGTTGGTTGAGTCCATAAGTTGGTTAGTTTTTTTTTTGCAGTTTATGTTATTTGTCACTTTCAGTTGAAACGTGAATCTTCAAAATGATTGAGTACGATATGTGAAAGGATAGTTTGTAATATTTTATCTTATGCAATAAATGGATAACAATTCATGAAATGCATGAAACCTATTAATTAGATTGAGTTCAATTAAAGTGGGAACAATTACTTGAGCAGACCACTCAAGGTATTGTTCTTCACTTCACCTTTCAGTTATTTATTTCTATTGATATATGTTATTAGTTTATCATTATTTACGAATTATATGCAAGTTAATTGAGATTTCATTTCTTTCTTATTATGAATGAATGTTTAGGAATATGCATGTAATGATCATTAGTAGTGCTTTGGAGGATAGTTCAGATGAGTCAATAGTCTTTACTAAGTTTTCAGTTAATATAGTATCATTTCATTAGCAATAGTTCAGTCACAACCTTTATTGTAGGTACCCATAGCAACTAGTTTTAGTTTATACTTTTACTATTTTATAGTTTTGTGAATTTCTAGCAATTATAATAACTTCAGTAGGATAGTTTAAGTAGTTTAAGTCCTTGAAGGCATATATAATGCTGCACCATCATAAGGTTACATACCTTGGTTGATGAATTAATGTAGTCTTAGCAATGTGAAGTGGATTGTTCAGCCAGTTAACCCTCTAAATTGAGTAGATTTTACCAAGTTTACAACACATTAGCCTAGACTCTACAGTAGATTTCATAAATATGCAAATATTTGAATATGCTCTACTTATGCACCTAGAGTAATATTGAGTATCAGAAAGAATAGTTTCTTCAATATTGTAATATTAGGTAATATTGGATTGGTTTATTAATATTCAAAAGTTGTAGCCATTCAATTGTCAAAATCCATCACTCTTTCTACCCACTTCTATCTAGTTGCATGACCTCATATATTATAATGGTATCAAAGCCATTATAAGTTCTTTATGACTATCTTCCCATTCATATTAGTAAGATTGTATAATATATATCTAGGTTTAGTGAAGTGTTGAACACTATCAGGTTACTCTTAGGAGTTGATATTGATCTCTTTCATATCATTTCTAAATACCATTTTTTTGTCATAATTTTGTTTGATTAAAAAAAATTGTGAATTTTGTTCTCTTGTAAAACCATTATAAGTTATCCAAATCTTGCCTTATAACTTCTTTTCTAAATTCTTTGGATCTATTGATGGTGCAGAAAGAGAACGAAGCAAGTGTTGAAGGATTATTCAAGTTACCTCATATACAACTAAATAAATGTCATCTAAAGATTGAATAAGTTGTGGAGATTGACACTTTTGAAGAAATCATTACAAGAACTGTAAGTACATATAAACCTCTTGTACTGAAATATAAGAGTATATTTAAGAAAAGTGCATTGGATCCTAATCCATCGAAGAATTTTGTTTCTAGATCTAGTTTTAAGCATTTTTTTACTCCCTAAATTAAGGTAGCTGAATTAACCCTAGAGTAGGATCTTAGTAAAAAATAGACCAAAATGATTTTTCTTATTAATAAAAAATAAATAGAATATATGAGGAAACATAAGGATGTAAACTTGGTACATTTTGGAGCTATCATTGTCTATATAGGGTCCTGTGTTCCAAAAAATATTCAACATGTTATATATTTGTCTCTATGTGATTTCCATCAAGTCTAGTATGATCATGCTTGTCAAATATCAAAAACTTTGTATGCTTTACCTTTTACCCAAATCCTATAGTAGTTGCTTGTGATCATGGATTGTCTAAAGTAAAACATCATTCACTTGATCGTTGGGAATATTATCCTCTATCTATGGTTTAAATGTGTTCAAAAGATTCAAGTTCAATATTCCATGACCAACACTAATCATCCAAAAATCCTAGAAAACCTACCTTATGCCAAAACCTTAAATGGAGAAGCACAACTTTAGAAGGGACATAAAAATACAATTTATGTCCTTATAGGATAGAGAATTGACTAGATGAGAAATGTAGCATTCAAAATTTTAGAAGTTACTAAGCTTGTGCATGAAGTAAAAGGAAATCAAAATAATATTTGTTGGAGTGAAAAAGACATTGAGAGGGGCGGGGCGGGGGGGGGTGAATCAGTTTCATTAACTGATTTAACAAATTTTACATAAACTGAAATAAAGCAAATGTATTCTCTCATTTATCAATGATTAACTCATCCATATATTGAATGCAATCACATAAAACTATAATGAGAAGTATGACAGTGAAACTTAGCATAACAAAGCATTCACACAATGAATCAATGAAACACAAATAAATAATGTGACAGAAGATATGCCGAGTGGAAAACCCTCCTGGGGTAGAAAAACCACTCCTAAACTGTTGCCTTTCTAGGCTTATATTAAAAACCACTTTTTGAATATGCCTTATAGGCTGATTTCTGAGCACCAACTCAAGGAGCACCAACCCCTTTTCTATTTTCAGTAAGACATACAATGATACAAAGGATCTCTTTGTTTCTCTCTTTTCTCTCAAGTGCCTCTTGACGGACAATACCTAAAATTCTCAAAGTTCAAGAGTGAACCTTCAAAAATCCAACCATTATCAAGTCTTAAGACAACTTGATATTGAACATATATTCCAAATTTTCAATCTCAAAAACAAAGCATTTCTACTTGTTTAGACAAATACAGTAGCTACTTTTTTTCTCACTGGTTTTCCTAGTCTTTTCTCATAGTTCTAAAACTGTTTTTACTCTCTCTATTTTTCTTCTTACAAATATGTCTTTTATTTTTCATTTTCAAGAAATTACGACACAGTAATTTATCTCATTTTATTTTAAACAAAACAGAGGTGATTTTTCATGTACCCAACTTCTGTTGAATCATGTTGCCAGGTATTGCAATGATTCGGAGAAATGTTTAGCATGGTGTATTTATTTTGACAAAATGGTCAAGGAAAATACATTTTTAGAAAGAAGACTGAACCCTGTCCATACAAGGATCCTGCATAGGCAATGCTAACTGAAACAAAATTAAACAATATATACCATGCACAAAATACCCTCGAATACTGCTGCAACATAAAATGTAACCGAAAAACCCATTTGATCATTTTTTCATAAAAGAGCAAACAACTATCATCTATTTTTGTGCCAAGATAAGTAATGGTCCCTCAAAATTTGAATGATAAGGTGAATACCTAAAGAAAATGATAGAGAATCTTTCATGGAGATATTTACCAGATTGGTAGAATAACAAAGCAGCAAAAATTCTTCTAGGTTCGAGCCTTCACCCAATGACAAGCGACTGACAAAGACACCAACCATGGCAAGGATCTTGTAGAGAGCTGCATAGCTATCAATGAGTAGCAGTAAGACAAAAAAATTGACTGAGTAATGACAGTGAGCTAATCTCTATGGAGGTGGCAAAGCTAGGGTACCAAACCCTCAAACTTGTGAAGAACAATGCAATTGCCCTAATTTCCTTAGCAAATCAATTCGATGCCATTTCCAAGAATTGATAAAGTTTGAAGTCTGAAAGGATTGAAGTCATAAGTAGAAAACTCATAATGCATTTTGAATTCCATAGATAAGCCAATGCAATGCATGTTGACAATCTCATTACCTACAAAATGCATACAAGCCATCGATCAACATCATCCATGCAATAAACCAACACCATAATTAAAACATTACAATGTGATTTCCTTATCTTACCAACATGACGAATACCTTAGATATCTAGGCATTATTGCAAGAGTTGATGTCAGTTACTTTCCAAGTGACTTGACACATATTACCTCATACCTATTGTCGGCCTTAAGGCATAATGAAATATCAAACATAAGACTCGATTTCATGCTAATGTGAGGTTCAATTTATTGACCTTTATTCAAAGCCATTTGCCATGTCATAAAGCTTGATATATTCAATGCCTTTTGAAATGTAATAAAGTCTAATACCTGATAATATCAATTGTTTAAGGAAACCCGACAGGGTTTTCTTAAAATTAAAAACCAATTCCATTGATGATTCCAAAAGCCAAGTTAACTATAAGCATTTACCTGAATGAGGTTGAATAGAAAAAACACAACTCTGATGTTGTTCAGAAACATTATCAATGCCATGAAGTTAGAAACTAAACATGCCAATACCATATAAAACTGTGTATTACTAAAGCCCAGTAGCACAAAATGTCAAAACAGAATTATACCACTTGAACATGGAAACATTATCCTGTAAACAAGATTCCTTGTAATCTGCACATGGAGTCAAGAGATCAGTACCATCAAAACCAACATCATAAAGCTGAAGTCAAAACCAAGTATGCCAAGACAGAAGATAAACAAGAGTGCCAACCAACTGAATGCAAATAGTGCAACTGATAATCAACCACAAGGATGCCAATCTGAAACACAATATTGTCATCAAGGACAAATATCAAAAGAGAAGCTCAACAAACTCCCCTTTTGTCCTTGATGGCAAAAAGTGAGCCACCAAACCGAAATACTGAACCAGAACCAAGAGCTCAAAATTCTCCCCCTTTTTGTCACAAGGATAAAGGAAAGACAATAGTGAAATGCCAAGAAGCTACAAATGTAGCAATGGAGTAGCAAAGTATGAGCTGCAAAGAGAGTTGACCAGCTCCCCCTATCACCAAGATAGAGTATTAAGATAACAAAGATTGAGAGACAACTCCCAATATAGACTGAAGTCTTTCAAATACCTCTTTAGCCAAAGGCTTAGTGAAGATGTCAGCTACCTGTGCTTGTGTAGGAACATATTGCAAATAAACCTCATTAGCCAACACCTTTTCATGAAGAAAGTGAAATTTAATAGCAATGTGTTTAGTGCGAGAGTGCATAACATGATTTTTGGAGATATTAATCACACTAGTATTATCACACATAATAGAAACAAGTTTAGGAACTTCAATACCCATGTCAGATAGAGTTTGTGACATCCAGATTACTTGAGTACAATAAGAGGTGGCAACAATATATTCTACTTCAGCAGTGGAGAGTGAAACAAATTCTTGTTTTTTACTGTGCCATGCCACTAATCGATCACCAAGAAAGAAAGCAACACCATTGGTGCTTTCCTATCATCCAAACAACCAGCCCAGTCAGAATCAGTATATGTAATTAATGAGAAATCATTGCTTCTAGGATACCAGAGTCCATAATCAAGAGTGCCTTGAACATATTTAAGAATCCTTCTAATAGAATTAATATGAGATTCCTTAGGAGATGACTGAAATCTTGCAACCATGCAAACTCCTTGCATTATGTCAGGTTTAGAAGTTGTTAGATATAACAAGCTGCCTATCATTGACCTATAGTCAGATTTACAGTAGGAGAATCATCAACCTTTCTGAGTTTGTAGTTGGTAACCATTGGAGTGCTAATTGGATGACATTCATCCATTTGAAATTCCTTTAGCATCTCTCTTGCATATTTTGTTTGAGAGAGAAAAGTACCAGTTTCAAGTTGAGAGATTTGAAGACCTAAGAAGAAGGTTATTTCTCCCAACATTGACATTTCAAATTCAGATTCCATAATCTGAGAGAATTTTTTACTCAAAGCAATATTGTTGCAGCCAAAGATAGTATCATCAACATAGATTTCAACAACCAGAATATCAGAACGTTCAATCTTAACATAAAGATTGTTGTCTACACCTCCTCTAATAAAACCTTTTGAAATCAAATGATTATCTAATCTAGATTACCAAGCTCTAGGAGCTTGTTATAGGCCATAGGGAGCCTTTTTCAGCCTGTAAACATGATTAGGCTTGTTTTTGCAAATAAACCCTTCAGGCTGTTCTATATAAAATTCTTCATCCAAATAACCATTCAAAAAAGCATTTTTGACATCCATTTGATATACAGTAAAGTTCTTCAAAACATAATAAGCCAAGAATATTCTAATAGATTCAAGTCTAGCTACAGGTGCAAAGGTTTCACCAAAGTCAATACCTTCTTGCTCAGCATATCCTTTGCAGACATACCTAGCCTTGTTGCGAACAACATGGCCATTTTCATCATGTTTTTTTTTTTGAATATCCATTTCCCCCTATGACATTTTTGTTATCTGGTCTTGGGACTAACTCCCAAGTATGATTTTTCTCAATTTGATCAATTTCTTCCTACATTGCATTAAGCTAGCATTCATCAGTTAGAGCTTCATCATTTATTTTGGCTCAAACTGTGTAATTAAACAGAAATCAATAAGCTCAACTATGTGAGATTTTTCATCAAAGCTAACAGTTCTTCTTCTTGTTTGAAATCCTACAAATTTATCTCCAATAATCAGATCTTTAGGATGGTTTCTAGCAAGGGATTTTGAAGGTGTTTTTGTAATTTGATTCAGCTAGTTTAGGACTTGTTGATTCTACTTCAAGCTTTTTTGTTTCAAAGCCTTCTGAATTTATTTCAAGTTCAAACTCTTCTTCCTCATCATCCTGCATAGGTTCAACATCTAAAAGCATATTTTCATCAAATTTGACATTGACATTCAATAATCTTATTCAGCCTATTATTAAAGCATTTATAGGCTTTACTATGAGTAGAGTATCCTAAAAAGATACCTTCACCAGACTTAGATTGAAAGCTGCCTAAATTATCATCATCTCTCTTGATAAAACACTTACAACCAAATATTCTAAAGTATTAATTGAGGTAGATTTACCATACCACAATTCATATGGAGTGAAATTGGATTTCACTCTGAATTGTACTTTGTTCAAGATGTAAAAAATTGTATGAACAAGTTTTTTCCAGTACATGTTTGGCAGTTTTGCTTCATCCAACATAGTTCTTTCCATCTCTTTTACAGTTTTGTTCTTTCTCTCAACAACCCCATTCTGTTGAGGTGTTCTGGTAGCAACATATTGTATTTTTATGCCATGTCTTTCACAATAGTCAATGAATTCTTGTGAGGTGAATTCACCACCTTTGTCAGATCTCATACATTTCAATTTTAAATCTAACTCCCTTTCAACCATTTTTCTAAAGACTTTAAAATGTTCAACAGCTTCAGATTTATGCTTGAGAAAAGTAACCCATACCATACGAGAGTAATCATCAACAAATAACATGAAATATTTCTCACCATTGATAGATCTAGTCCTTGTAGGACCACATAAATCTGTATGATCAAGTTGTAGAGGCCTAGTAGAAGAATGTTATTTAGATTTAAACCTTACCTTTGTTTGCTTGCCTTTGAGACATTCTTTACAAATAGCATTTTTAGGTTTTCTTAAGACAAGCAAACCTCTTACATTCTAGTTTTTGTTGATCCTAACCATATTGTTAAAGTTAATGTGACCTAGTTTCTTGTGCCACAACCAACATTCTTCAACTTGACTCATTAAACATATACCTTGATTATTTTCATTACCAGATGTGTCAAGAAGATTATAAATGTTTCCCTTAGTCCTTCTTCTAGTAGCAATAGGTTTTCCAAGCTTATTTTTAATCTCACATCCCTGTGAAGTGAAAAAAACATGATAGCCATTGTCACAGATTTTACTAACACTTAGAAGATTGTGCTTTAGACCTTCTACATAATAAACATAGTAGATAGGAGTGTCCTCATTCAGAATAAATGAACCTCTACCTTTGATTTGTATACCAGAATTATCTCCAAACTTCACATATCCACCTACATAATCTTCAAGATTTGTGAATTTTTCTTTGTCACCAGTCATGTGGTTTGAACAACCATTGTCCAAGATCCATAAGTCCTTTTTCTTTGAATGAAAATTTATTTGGAGTAACATAATTTTCTCTATGTTTTTGAATTTTTTTGGTTTCCAAACCTTTTTGGTTTTTTGTTGTTTAAATTGCAGATCAACTTTGCATTGCTTAGCAGAATGACCCGCAGTATTGCATTTAAAGCATCTGATCTGTCTAGCAAAAATAGGGTGTTTCTTATGACCAAATATAGGTGTTCTAAGATTCATAAACCTGCAAGAGCTCACTTTGTGGCCAAATCTTTTGCAGAAATAACAATACCCATAAAAGAAAGGGTTGAGATTGTATAACGTTCTGTTATTCCTAAAAGAATAAACATGATTCTTATCAGAATCAAGATGATTAGATTCAGAACATTTGTTTGCAACAATATTATTTTTCTTTGCACTATCATTTGAACATTCACCTTTCACGAATCCAATGCCTGTTTTGTCCTTGTTCAATTTTTGCTTACTGAGCATGTCATTCAGTTTTAGAGTACTCTCATACTTCTCAATGGTCTTCCTAAGATCAACAATTTCATGTTCAAGTTTTTGAATTTCTTGATCTTTATGATTTAAGCCAATACGAAGACAATCCTCAACTCTCTTGGCTTCTTCAAGTTGAGTCTTTAAAGAGACTATTTCTTGATTTTTGAGTTGCTCTTGTGCAAGATCTTGAGCAAAATTTTGTTCTTGAACAAGCATTTGTTTTTTGAGTTTTCTTAGCTCTTTTAATGCACATTTCAGTTCACCTTCTAGATCAACTTCGCCATCTTCAACATCATTGCTATTAGTATCTTCATGCTGAATGATTTCAACCATGAATAGGTTTTCATCTTCTTCATCTAAAGAATCTTTAGATTCAGTGTCTGTTTCATTTTTGATGAACAAAATCTTCTTCTTTTTGAAGTTGAATTTTTGTTTAGGTCTATAGGCCTTTTTCTTAGGCAATTTTTTAGATTTCTCATTGTCACTATTCAGATCACCATAGGGGCACTTTGCAGCAAAGTGGCCTATTTTTCCACAGTTAAAAAATTTGAAGGGAAGTTTTCCCTTATATTTTCCAAACCCCTTTTTGAGCTTTCTAACAAAGTAGGATTCTTTGGAATCAAAAAATTTTGATTCAGTAGCCTCATCTTTTTCTTTCCTTTCAGCATGAAAGGAAGTTTCTTTTGCAGAGGAATTATTTTTACTGATTCTCATTTCATAGGCAATCAGGGTGCCTTGTAGGCTGTCTAGGGTAAGCTGGTCAAAGTGTTTCTTCTCTTCTAGAGTAGAGACCTTAGCTTCAAATTTAGTCGGTAAGGTTCTGATGACCTTAGTTACAACATCAAATTCTCTTACTTCTTCTCCCAGACCTTTCATAACATTGACAATTTCATCAACTCTCAAGAAGTAATCAACTATTTTTTCATCGTCCCTCATTTTGATTTCCTCAAACTGATGTTTTAAAGGACTTTTGATTGTTTAACTTTTTAATTTCCTTGATAGATGGTTTGAATTTTAACCCAAATTTCCCTTGCAAAACTGTAGTGCATGACTTTGATAAAGACATATTTAGTCAATGCTCATAGGAGAGCATGTTTTTCTCTTGCATTATTTTCATATCTTTTCTTTTCATCAGAAGTTGTGGGCAAAGTAGTTGGTACAGTACACCCAGTTAACACTATGCTCCACACATACAGATCAATAGAAGTTAGATAAGTCTCCATTTTGATTTTCCAGAATACATAATCAGGTCCATCAAATAATGGAGCTCTAGTCATAGATGTTCCTTCATGAGCTTGACACATTTTGAACAGACTCCAAGGCCATAATCAATCCTAGGTTGGATAGACCTATCAGAGGACCCTACACTCTGATACCAATTGTTGGAGTGAAAAAGACACTGAGAGGCGGGGGTGAATCAGTTTCATAAACTGATTTAACAAATTTTACATAAACTAAAACAAAGCAGATTTATTCTCTCATTTATCAATGATTAACTCATCCATACATTGAATGGAATCACATAAAACTATAATGAGAAGTATGACAGTGAAACTTAGCATGAAAAATCATTCACATGATGAATCAATGAAACACAAATAAATAATGTGACACAAGATATGTCGAGTGGAAAACCCTCTTGGAGTACAAAAACCACTCCTAAATTGCTGCCTTTCTAGGCTTATATTAAAAACCACTTTTGACAATGCCTTATAGGCTGATTTCTGAGCACCAACTCAAGGAGCACCAACCCCTCATTTTGAAACACCAATTTCAAGGAGCACCAACCCCTTTTTTGTTTTCAGCAAGACATACAATGATACATAGGATCTCTTTGTTTCTCTCTTTTCTCTCAAGTGCCTCTTGACAGACAATACCTAAAATCCTCAAAGTTCAAGAATGAACCTTCAGAATTCCAGCCATTATCAAGTCTTAAGACAACTTGATATTGATTATATATTCCATATTTTCAATCTCAAAAACAAAGCATTTCTACTTGTTTAGACAGATACAGTAGCTACTTTTTTTTTCACTAGTTTTCCCAGTCTTTTCTCATAGTTCTAAAATTGTTTTTACTCTCTCTGTTTTTCTTCTTACAAATATGTCTTTTATTTTTCATTTTCAAGAAATTACAACACAGTAACTTATCTCATTTTATTTTAAATAAAAAAGAGGTAATTTTTCATGTACCCAACTTCTGTCGAATCATGTCGCCAGGTATTGCAATGATTCAAAGAAATGTTCAACATGGTGGATTTGTTTTCACAGAATGGTCAAGGAAAATGCATTTTTAGAAAGAAGATTGAACCCTATCCATACAAGGAGCCTGCATAGGAAATGCTGACTGAAACAAAATTAAACAATATATACCATGCATAAAATACCCTCGAATACTGCTGCAACAAAAAATGTAACCGAAAAAACCCATTCGATCATTTTTCAAAAAAGAGAAAACAACTGTCATCTATTTTTGTGCCAAGATAAGTAATGGTCCCTCAAAATTTGAATGATAAGGTGAATACCTAAAGAAAATGATAGAGAATCTTTCATGGAGATATTTACCAGACCGACAAAATAGCAAAGCAGCAAAAATTCTTCCAGGTTCGAGCCTTCACCCAACGACAAGCGACTGACAAAGACACTGACCATGGCAAGGATCTTGTAGAGAGCTCCATAGTTGTCAATGAGTAGCAGTGAGACAAAAAACTGACTGAGTAACGACAGTGAGCTAATCTCTATGGAGGCAGAAAAGCTAGGGTACTAAACCCTCAAACTTTTGAAGAACAATGTGATTGCCCGAATTTCCTTAGCAAATCAATTTGATGCCATTTCCAAGAATTGATAAAGTTTGAAGTCCAAAAGGACTGAATTCATAAGTAGAAAACTCATAATGCATTTTGAATTCCGTGGACAAGCCAATGCAATGCATGGCGACAATCTCATTACCTACAGAATGCATACAAGCCGTTGATCAACATCATCCATGCAATAGACCGACACCATAATTAAAACATTACAATGTGATCTCCTTGTCTTACCAGCATGCCAAATACCTTAGACATCTACACATTATTGCAAGATTCGATGTCAGTCACTTTCCAAGTGACTTGACACATATTACCTCATACCTGTTGTCGGCCTTAAGGCATAGTGAAATATCAAACATAAGACCCGATTTCATGCTAATGTGAGGTTCAATTTATTGACCTTTATTCAAAGCCATTTTCCATGTCATAAAGCTTGATATATTCAATGCCTTTTGAAATGTAATAAAGTCTAATACCCATGATAATATCAATTGTTTAAGGAAACCCGATAGGGTTTTCTTAAAATTAAAAACCAATTCCATTGATGATTCCAAAAGCCAAGTTAACTATAAGCATTTACCTGAATGAGGTTGAATAGAAAAACACAACTCTGATGTTGTTCAAAAAAATTATCAATGCCATGAAGTTAGAAACTGAACATGCCAATACCATATAAAACTGTGGATTACTAAAGCCCAGTAGCACAAAATGTCAAAACAGAATTATACCACCTGAACATGGAAACATTATCCTGTAAACAAGATTCCTTGTAATCTGCACATGGAGTCAAGAGATCAGTACCATCAAAACCAACATCATAAAGCTGAAGTCAAAACCAAGTATGCCAAGATAGAATATAAACAAGAGTGCCAACCAACTGAATGCAAATAGTGCAATTGATAATCAACCACAAGGATGCCAATCTGAAACACAATATTGTCATCAAGGACAAATATCAAAAGAGAAGCTCAACAATATTGTGCCTAGAAGCCTGTCTTCATGATAGTTTAGTACAAACCCTTTTAAAGACCCATTCCATTATTCTAGGTCTTCTTGCAATTCTTCTTCTAGCCACTTAAGATATAATATTGGGGTACAAAATGAATATGAACCTATTAATCGAGATCCAAATCCCTCTAGGAAATAAATAATGAATGAACACCCTTTCTATGGTATGGCCCAAACCTTACCTAGAGAAGATACACTTACATGGTTTTAGGAAGTAGAAGTTTCTATGTATAAATGTGGAAGATGGTCCCTCTTTTAAGGGAATCTTACCAAATAATAGATGGATAAATTTCTAGGTTTCAATATTCTTTTCAACCCTCAAAGTCTGATGAAAATAGCTTGCATTGGATCTTAGGCTTAGAAATTAAATTTATAGATTTTGTGATCATATACAAGAAATATGGATGATCTATGTAAAGATGTTTTTTACATTAAAATTATCATAGATACTTTAGAAAAGAAAGTTCATAAAGGTTGAAACTATGTTGTAGATACTCATAATATTGAAATGAAGAAAAATAGGGTTTTAAATGAGATGGATAAGGATTGTGTGCCTATCTTTCTTCTAATTCATTAGGAAAAGAGATCTACCAAAGGATAGGATTGAATTTGAACCCAAAAAGGTGAGTCAACCTTATTAGGGGATCTATTGTTTCCCTTATGACAAAAAAATGACAAATATGACTGAAATGCACTTTGGGGAGATAAAAATAAAATGCTTAATGAACTCGATTATGCAATGTAAAACTTGAAATGTTGATTTAAAGCATAATGTAAATATAAAATACAATCTTTCAATAGATCTGAGAAGGTTAAACTGATGTGTACCTATCACCAAAAGTGGTTGTTGAGTGTCCTACTGGGACAAATTCACCCTAGGGTGAATGTGTCTCTGAGCAGGCTTCCAAAATATGATTCCATAGTCCTCTAATTCTATATCTACATTCACAATTCCTTTGAATTCTATTGTTAGAAAGTCAGAAATAAATTCCACAAATGAGTTTTTGTGGCTTGACAACTTTGACAACTTTGTAAAATTGCACTTTCGATCAATCTTCAATCCTTCTTCACTTGCAAATCTGCAAACACAAAGAGAGGGAAAAATGTTTGTTTTTGGGTGGATAGGGGTTTACCTTGGTCAAACCCCGATTTGGTAATTAAACATTGATAATGAAAGACAATGATAAATGACAAGGATTGATGAATGGACTAATCTATGTCACAACTCATCAAACCTTCAATGGTTGCCTTTAGAGGACTAAATTCCAACACATCTCTATAAGGATTGGAACTTGCATGAATTGGCTTGAATGTTAGCTTGATTTGACACTTGAATGCTTTCTTGAATTCTTGAAACCTACATCACAATGTTAGCTCCAAAACATAATATGAATGAAAATAACTTTGACATGATGATATGACCTTGATTTTTGTTGTAGATGCTTAATAAATCCTCTCTTCAATGCTCTTGACAATAATATTTGCTCTTGTGAAAGTTGCCTCTTGGTTCTTGATGTTGAATTGATAAAATAACTATGTATTTGTAGACACCTAAATTTGGACACTTCATTTGTCCAAATTTACCCCTTTTTTGTCTAAATATCCTCGTATTTCCATTAATTAAGTAATATCACAATTATTTAATTAATACCCTTAATTCTTCTAAATACCTAAGGTATTCAATTAATAATTAAATGCCTTACCTTTTATTCTCCTTTTCACCAAATGAATTAAATAAATATGAAATCTATTTAATTCCTCACATGTCACATCCTTTTCCTTAATCTTAATCCATCCTCTAATCTCATCATTAGAGATGTGCACATGTCTAATCCTTGATTAAGACATATCACATCCTTGAACTTTTGCAAGTTGGCTTCTTAACCTTCGTTAGTCATTAATCATACTATTCATATTCTAATCACTGATCAGTTAAGCCTAATCAGTACCTTGGTCAACACTCCCCATCTCCCAAGGAATTTTTCATTCTTTTTATTCACCCAAGACTCCTCTCTTCCCCATGTGAATTTTTAATTCACATTTATCCTTCCAAGGAATCTTCTCTTCCCCATGCAAATTATAGAACCTTTGACTTGTCACATCACTCACATGTGGCAAATTCCCACCTTTTTGGGAACTTTGTCTTATCCACTAGATTCTTCCAATCATTGTGAATTTTAAATTCACTTTTATTCCTCCAAGGAATTTCCTCTTCCTCATGTGATCATTGAGTGGTCACATCAAGGTACTTACAAAGTATTTGTACTTCCTCCACATCATGTACCTTCCTTCCACCTCACTTCCACATCATCTCATCCTAGGCCATCTCACATTCCACATGTCAAGATGTGAGGTCTTATGAGTCCTCAACTCACCATAGCCCTCCATCTTAGCCTTGTTGGTTTAATCTCAACCATTGAATTCTCTAGAGAATTCAAATACCTCTATGAATACCCCCTCTTTTCTCTCATTTAGGGACCTCATACATTTGATACCAAACTCTTGCCATTTTTTCATTTAACACTTAGCCATTTGCACTCTTATGCTACCAAATTGCTCACTCAATTTGCAAGCATCATATTAGCCATTTAACCAAGCCATTTAGTCATTCACACTTGCATTTATCACATTGCTCATCTTGCATACACCATTTTCATAGCCATCCAAGGAGCACACAAGCTTTCAAACATCAAGGGCCAACCAAAGGATTCAACGACAAAGAAAGTATAATCATTTATTGTATTCATTTCATCTTCTTTCTTTGTGTTATCATTCCTTAGGATAATCTTGAGGTGTACCTTTTGTGTTCTTTCATTAGTGCATAATAGTTGTTTTGCATTTTAGAATAGGATAGACATTAGGGATCACAATATTTATAGGTGTTTATCTGATTTCTTGAAAATTAAATTCCACAAGCCAACATTTGAAACTTGAATTTGAATTATTAAAATGCCATTGGAAAAACATATTAAAAACTGGGATCTAGGACCTAAGGAAGAACCAATGGATCTTGGGACCTAAATGTAGGACACAATTTCCAAGGTGTTTAAAATAATGTTATCATTTGTTTAATGTTGGTTCCCCTTTCGGAAAAAAGGAATAATAAGGCTTAGGAATGCATAATTTAGGTCATTAGAAGCTTAATTAAGTCCAGTTAATTAAGGGGACCCAAACATAGTGTGAAAATGTAAAGGAGTACATTTTCCAACACTACAAATATAATTTCATTAGAGGAAAAGGAAATCAAATATATAAGGAAAATGATAAATGTCTAATATTCTAGTTAAATATGATCAAAATTTTAATAATATCCACAAGATTGGAGATGAATTTACACCAGTCCTTACTCAATTTACCCAAGTAGATAGGAAACTTTAAGAAATAACATAATACTTAGAATGGTTAAAAGATGAAGATAGAAAAAGTAGTCATATGCTATAATACCCTCTTCTTTAGGAGAAAAAATAACACTGCAAGTTCATAAAAATATTTCTAAAAGGACTAATAAGCACACATTATTTGTTGTGTAAGAACAATTTCCTAGGTATCAGTAAGAGTTAAACTTAGACAAGTTGTACAATATTTATGGGGAATTAATCATAATTGGTGGTATTGAAAGACAAAGATGAGAAAAGATTCCTAGGTATATCAAAAGACAAAAAATGAGAACCAAGTTTGTGTCCAAGAAAATCATGTTCAGTATTTTCTCAATTTATTGATTGATGAATTTTGTCAAGAGAATACTTGTAAAAAATAAAGGTAATTAAAAATAGTTTTGTAGATGAAATGTTGTGATTTTTGATATTTTGAATAATATTCTAACCATATTAGAATATTCTTGTATGATATGGAATAAAGTAAGCAACATTTTTCTAAACTTTAATATTTAGAAGGCCTTCCATATCACCTTTTTGACAAAGTAAATGAATATTTACATTGAGAGGTACTTCTCTACAAGATACTCTCGCTAATGATGTCATTTAATATGCTCAAGTCATGTACTTTAGTTTATTAATAAATGCAAAAATGTTTAAAATTTTACAAAGCATCAAGCTAAAAGGTCATCTCCTATGAAACTTGAAACCAATACCTATGGTTATAATCCTTTAACAAAGGATAGTAGCAAAGCCAATAAAAAATAATATAATAAGTGTAAGTTATCTTATCAATGTTGTTCTTTCTCTTGCAAGCATTCCTATGCTCTAAAGCACTGATATTTGCATCACTACAACACTTCACAAATTTGATAAAAAATTATCTACTATATTTATAATAAACCAAGTCCTAAAGTTCCTCAATATTCTTGTAAAAATCTATAGTTAAAGCAATTTATTCCTGAAATTTAGAAGTGTGGTGGGATTTAGTAGATGAAGATGAAGATATTTATATGCAAGATAACATTTATGAACCTTTTATTAAAGAATATAATGATACAAATTTCGATCAATTAGATGATCTAGCAAATGATCTACAAGAAGTAGATAACAATATATTTTGATCTAGTGCAGATGAAGTGATTCCTATAGTCATGATGAAGAAATCTTCAAGATCAAGAGGCTTTCTAAGAATAAGAGGTGTATTCAAAGGAAGAAGTCCATGTACGGACAATATTCATATGATTATTTTAATGATGATAAATTTTCCACCTCTTCATATTCTTGTCAACCTAATAAGTTGTAATAACCACCCATTTTTATTTAAAAAAAACTTGTTAGCTCAAAAACAAAATGTAATTCCAAGCAACTTCCTTTCCACTTTCTAATCACCAATTTTCCAATGTGGGCGAGGTGAGAGCATATAGTGTACATGATTAATAATTATTGGCATTAAGGTGTCTCAAACTTTGAGTCCTAGCATTATTTTTAGGATAAATATTTGTGAAAATATTAATATATCCTAAGTTTCCAACTATAATAGCTGGCATAACACTTTGTGGGACCCGTCGGGGAGAGTTATATCCTACATGCAAGGTGCGGAGCTTGATGGAGTGCCACTTGTCACCTAGGTACTTCATGGAAGCATTGTTTCTTGTGTCTACTTCATGGAGGTGCACCATAGTGACACTTGTCACTTGGTTGCTTATTTGGAGAGATAAGTTTGAAAAAACTTCTCAAAATTGCACAGAGGTGACGTGTGCCAAGGCATGTTGAGTTAACTATGGCATGTTCCTACATTTGTGGAAGTTGTCACCCACTTTGAAAATTCAAGATTGGAAGTTGCTATTTGCAAGGGGAGTTGTGCATGGATGTTGTTTCTATTCTTAGTTGAGTTAACTTGGAATAGGGATGCCCAAATTTTTGACAGGTACTTTTTTGTAAGTACATGTTGCATTCTTTTGCATGTGGTGCCTTTTATGTTGCATATTCATGCATGGATGTGGGTTTGAGGAAATTTCTATCTTGAGCACTGCATACTCTATATTTATAGGTGTTTTGTTAGAGGAGTCAAGTGAGGAGAGTGTTATTCATAGGGGCTATGCTGTCGAAATTTTGTTAGAGATGGAACAAGATGTAAATCTCTTGTAATGGCCTTTAGCTTGAAGACTATATTGTAACTACTTATGTTACTGAATAATATATTGAATCTATGGTTTTGGAGTGTGGGGTTTTTTACTCGAAATGGTTTCCCCCACATAAATTTGTGTGTTCATTCTCTTATGTCTTATTCTTCTTGTTTAATTTTATGTGTCTTGTAATAATGTTGAAACTACTTGATCTGAAAAGATTTTCTCCTTGATTTGAAAAGATCTAAAACTTAATTGCAACCTCTTTCCTTTAAGAATTAACAATGGGAAAATAACTATATCAGTTTCCACCTTTGAGGTTCCTAAATTAAATGAATGTTACTAAAGGAACATACTGATCCTAGATGGATTTTTTGGATGCCCTTGTTTCCCTTCAAATTGGTATCAAAGCTCACTTCTAGATTTGCATGTGCTTGCATGCACATGTATGTAATTTGCATGTATTTTTATGTGTATTGCATGTACTTGCATGCGTTTTCATGTCGCTTGCATGTGCTTGCATGCCACTTGCATGTGCTCACATGGTGATGCATGTGGTGTTTGGATTTTTGGGTATTTCTTTTGGTGATTCCTTAGCTTTGGAAGCTTGAAGGAATTTGGGCAAAAGGAATGGGTTGATTGTTAATCCTTTGGCAAGTGAAAGATTGTAGTTGTGTTAGTTTCTGGAAATAGCAGGCATGAAGAAGGATGGTTAAGAAAAAAAGAAGTGGAGTTGATCGCATTGAAATGATGTTGATCTAGAGCTCCTGGTTAGATAACTAAATAACCCTTTTGTATGGTGGTTATTTTTCATACTATGGTCATGTGTAGTAGGGTTTTCATATTGGATTTTTGAGATGGGATCCTTAGCCATATGGAGAGAATCGTGTTGTTATGAATTCGACTTGGTGTGCATATGTTGGGTTCTTATTTTTAGCCCTTGACATTGGAAGGCATTGTTTGAATATCCCCAAATGCGTGTAGGCTATGAAGTTGATCATTGGATGATCTAAGAGATTTTGGAATAGCCTATCTCTCTCTCTTAGATTCATGCACATGGTGGTGGTGGAGTTGGCCTATAAATGGTCCTAAAGTTCCTAGACCCCTACCTTCCTGATGGATGTTTGTACTTGCATGGCTCAGATTCATGTTCCTTGGATCTAAGGGTTTTATGGATTTTTTGTCAAAAGTCTATGGTGATGCATATTCATTATAATCCATTGTTCTGGATTAATTGTTATTGTTGCTCTCTGACCTTTGAGTCTTCTAGATGATAAGTGGATGTGAATTTTTATGTGTGTTGGAAAACACAATAGTTTTGCAGTTTTTCCACAGTCAAGAAAAACTTGTATTTTTGTAGATCTATAGATAACTATTTTCTAGGTCATGGTCTTTGGATGATTCTAGATGTAAGATAGTTGCAGCTTTGCATGCATGATTCATGCATGGTTTGAGGAGATATCAGATCTTCTCTATATGGAGATGTTGGTATGTGATTAGTCACTCAAAATTTTTGTGGTGAATTCTTAGAGGGTTCCTAGACTATGGTGCTCATGTTGTGGTTTTGTTAGGCAAATTGGATCTGTTGGTAATATGGTGTTTGAGTCATGAAAAGCTACATGATATCTTCTTTGATATCTCAGTTTGTTATTTACTAGTGTGATGATGGGTTTGCATGTAAAATTTATTAGATCTGAAATTTATACAGTCATGTGGGTAGGCAACCTTTATAATTGTAGAAGGAGAATTCAGATGTGGACTATCTATATCCACGAGGTTGTTTTAGTGTGTTTGCAAACTGTATCAGTTGACGTTGTTTGTGGTCATTTATGCACTAGTTTATTGCTTTGGGATGATAGGATGGATGGTGTTGAGTACCTAGATAGTCAAATTTTGGGACCTGTAGCATGTTTTATCATGATGTCATGGATAGCTTGGATACACTATTTTGTGTGAGTTGTTGTGATAGTGATGGCGTATTTCCTTTCTTTGGAGATCTTGGTGCCACTTGATATTATTCCTAGATGGATATGCAAGTGTGTAGACTTTGGGGATATTTAGATTAGGATATGGATGAGTCATGATGCTTGGAGAGCTCAATATCATTGTTTAGTGGGATCTTTAGCAATGATTGTGGATTCATCACTTGGTGATGGATGATCTTCCTTAGTGTTGCAAATGTTACTAGGAGGAGCTCTTAGATCCTATTGCTGTAGAATGGTTCTTTCACATTTACATGGACACTATTTGGAGATGGTCATCTTAATGAGATTGAAGATGTGTGACACTTTACAACCATGGAGGACTCTTGGAGTCTTTGGTTGGGGGTGTCGGTAATGCTTTGATGGGTGATGTTGGTTTAGAGTATGTTATTGGTATGTCATAGTATACTCTTGATGGCGCGCTAAAGTTTTGGCATATTACATTGCTCTTGAGATCATGGTTTGTTCAGTTGGAGTATGTGATCTACTTAGAGGAGATGGTGATCCTCTATTGAGAGGATGGGTTCTAGTGTTGTGCCATGATGGATTCTTGATTACAATTAGAGTGTTGGCATGATATTATTTAGATCATGATAGGTTCCTAACTACAATTGGAACTTCGATATTGATCTAGAAATTTATCTGTGTTTTGAGTACATTGGTCATGTTCTTGATAGCTTCATGAGAGTGAAATGTTTGTATTTGAAGCTTAGCATGAGTTGATTGATTGTTAGTGCTCATGGATGCATGGAGATGTGGGTGAGGTTGTATGTTGAGATAGGTACTCTTGATGAGATCTCAGTAGGAATTTTGAGGATATTTTCACCTAGACATGGACGTGAGTTCATGATAGACCTATAAGGAGATTGCTCTTAGATGAGGAATGGTGACTTGGAATCTTATAGGAGCATTCTCATTCCCCATTCTTGGTCTACTTGGTAGTTTGTCACTTGAGATACATAGCCCTTTGTTCCTCTTAGGTTATGCTTATCTTTCATAGATATGGATCTTGAGCTATAGTTAGATGGTTCTAAAGGATTCATTATGAGATATGTTCAACATGGTTATCTCCTTGAGCATATAAGTTAACATTGTGATGTCATTTATGAGGAGTTTAGGAGATGGTAGTGGTCTGATTTATTGATATGGTAAATGGACTTAGTTTGGTCTTCTCTTGAGAAGCTTACATTCATGTGATTACATGATTCAAATGTTGTGTTTGATCTTAGAGATTGAACATGATGGGTGTTGTTGAGGATTTTCTTTTGGGGTAGTGGAGGAGATCATACTTGACACAAATGAGAATTTAGAGGTGTATGTAGAAGGAAATTCTATGTGTGTATGATGTGTGAAGTTTCTCTCTTTGGTCTTCATTTTCTTCTTGGATGTTTGAATTCACATGATGTTTGAGTTGAGATCTTGTGCAGAGGTATGGTGATCACTAGTTTGTGGTCATGTGTTGTCACTTGGTTTTGGGTGATGACATGGAGGTTCCTTTATCTCTTCCCTTTTATCGAATGTGGAGAACATGGGAGAGATTTGGAGACTTGTGGTGAGTGATGTACTTGCAATGATATTTTGGTTGCAGGTTGTGTATGTCATTGTGGATGGTTCTTGATACTGCATGGATACATCCTCTATGTGGTTCTATTGGTAGACTTGGTGTGCCTAGATGTCTTTTTAGACTAGAAATTACCCATGCAATGGGAGTTCCTAGATGTGTCTATCTCCATTGACTATTTTAGCACATAGAGCTTGTGATTGTGGTTGAAAATTTGGATATGTTGTTGGCATGGGTTTTCTAATGTTGTGGATACCTTTAAGGTATGGTAGATTCGATGGATTAGCATTTTCTATGGGTGTTATTTCCATTCTCATGGGTTTATCAGTTAGATGAGGGAAACCCATTTTAGTTATTTTTATAGCTAATGGTTTATCTTGTTCTTTGGAGGATTCTTTAGCTTCAAAATTATGTTCTAGTTATAGGCTTGGAGTTGGTTGATCTTATATTTAGCTCATGAGCATAGTGGAGTTGTGGTAGTATCATGTAGCCTTTGCTATTGGTTGGATCTAATGCTTATGTTTTTTAGGCTAAAGCATATACACCATGGCTTGTCACTTTCCTTTGGAGGATGGCATGAACTATTGCTTGATATGGTGGAAATCTTAGATTTCATTGCAAATGTCTTGATTGGAGTATGAGAGCATTATTTAAGATTCATGTGATTGCATGCATGGTTGTGATGATTTGTTTTTATCCATTAAATCTTAGGAGTTAAATCCTGTTGGTTCCATGGACTCTTGGAACATCTTTGACAAGTGGGAGAATTTTGGGATTAAGGTGTCTCAACCTTTGAGTCCTAGTATTATTTTTGGGATGAATATTTGTGCAAAAATTGATATATCCTAAGTTTCCAAATATAATAGTTGTCATAGCACTTTCTCGGACGTCAGAGAGAGTTATATCCTACATGCAAGGTGTGGAGGTTGATGGAGTTCCACTGGTCACCTAGGCCCTTAATAGAATATTTTTTTCTTGTGCCTACTTCATGGAGGTGCACCATAGTGACACTTGTCACTTGGGCGCTCATTTGGAGAGAGAAGTTTGTAAAAAATTATCTGAGTTGCACGAAGGTGACATGTGTCAAGGCATGTTGAATTAACTATGTTGTGTTCCTACTTTTGTGGAAGTTGGTGCCCACTTTGAAAAGTCAAGATTGGAAGTTGCTATTTTCAAGGGGAGTTGTGCATGGATGCAGTTTCTATTTCAAGTTGAGTTAACCTGGAATATGGATGCCTAGATCTTTTATAGGTGCTTTTTTGCACGTGCAAGTTGCATGCTTTTGCATGTGGCACCTTTCATGTTGTATGTTCATGCATAGGTGTGGGTTGGAGGAAAATTTTATCTTGGCTACTGCATACTCTCTATATAGGTATTTTTCTAGAGGATTTAGGTGAGGAGAGTGTAATTCATAGGGGTTATGGTACCAAAATTCTGCTAGAGATGGAACAAGATGTAAATATCATGTAATGGCCTTGAGCCTGAAGAATGTATTGTGACTGCTTCTGTTACTAAATAATATATTAGCTCTGTGGTTTTGGAGTGTGGGGTTTTTTACTCTGAAGGGTTTTCCTCACGTAAATTTGTGTGTTTGTTCTCTTGTGTCTTTTTCTTGTTTAATTCTACGTGTCATGTAATGTTGTTGAAACTACTTGATTTGAAAAGATCCGCTCCTTGATCTGAAAAGATCTACAACTTAATTGCAACCTTTTTCCTTTAAGAATTAATAGTGGGAAAATAATTATGTCAGTTTCACTTTAAGGCATAGTAGTATATGCTTTTGAGGTTCCTAAATTAAATGAATCTTACTGAAGGCACATACTAATCCTAGATGACTTTCTAGGATGCTCCTTTTTCCCTTCACAAATTGTACAAGTAAAAATAAAGTTACTAAAAGTAACAACCACTTATCTAGTGGGGTTAGTTGAGAACATCCACTTTGCAGTGGGAAAGCTAGTACAATAATGAAGTGTAAAATGAAATCTTCCAATTTTTTAATGGTGATTGAGTGCCAAAGCCACTTATTCAATGGGGTGAGTACAAGAGCAACTTATGTAGTAGGGTGAGTAATAAAACCACTTATGCAGTGGAGTACGTAACAACAAGAAATCAAGAGCAAGATCACTGGTGGTACTACCACCTAGTGTTACATTGTACTTTACCTTTCAAATGTTTGAGTTGTGGAAAGATAGGTCATTATGCTTTAAAATTTCCAAACAGAGCTTTGAATGACAAGACCAAAGAAAAAAAAGGTAAAACATTCAAGAAAAGTTATTATGTTAGAGAAGATGCCAGTATATCCAATGATGAATCTGATTATGGGGATGATGAGGATAATGAATGCTTGTTCATGACTATGAAATTTGAATCTAATTTTTCTAACTCTGAGAGATGTATGAAGGAAAGTGCTCCAGAAGCAGGTCATAATGCTATGGTGACTATTTTTCATGCTAGAGAGGAGAAGAACTGCTATATCATTGATAATGGATGCTCAAATCATATGACTGGTGAAAAAAGTAAGTTTGTTAAACTTGAGAAATATGAAGGAGGTTTATTTAAGTTTGGTGATGATACATCTGCTAGGATATGTGGAAAAGGTTTGATCAGTTTTGATGGAAAGCACAATACAAATGGTGTTCTTTATGTTAAGTGTTTAAGACATAACCTTTTGAGTTTTGGACAGATGTGTAGCAAAGGATATAATCTTATATCTCAGGATGATGGATGTGAGATAAAAAAAAGCTCTGGAATTGTGGGTGCTACTGGAAGAAGGGTAGATGGAAATTTTTATCAACTTAAAGGTGTTGATGGTCATTTCTTTATGACTCAAATTAATGAAATTTGGCTATGGTATAGAAGGATGTGTCACATTAATTTTGATAGCTTGGTGAGGAACATTTCAGTTCAAGCTATGAGAGATCTACCAAGGATTACAAAGCCTATCAATGTTGTCTACAAAGAATGCCAAATTGGGAAGCAAGAAAGAAGAAGTTTTAAAGTCAAAGAACAATCTACTACTGGACTATTGGAGCTGGTGCCTACAAACCTTTGTGGTCCTATCAAAGAAATAAGTCTTCAAGGTGACAAACATTTCATGTTATTGATTGATGATTATTCTAGAATGACATGGGTTACTTTTCTCAAAGAAAATTCAGATGCTCTAGACAGGTTTTAAGGCATTCAAATTTATGGTTCAGGATGAAATGGATATGAAAATTGAGTGTTTGAGGTCTAATAGAGGTGGAGAGTTCACCTCCAATGAGTTTAATAGTTTTTGTGAGAATCATGGAATAAAAAGGCACTTATCTGCCCCTAGGACTCCTCAACAAAATGGAGTAGTTGAAAGAAAGAATAGGTTTGTTCAAGAAGCTGTAAGAACAATGATGAAAGAGGAAAACCTACTAGAAGTCTACTAGAGAGAAGCAATTCACATTACTATCTACATTCTTAAAAGATTTCAAGCAAGAGAAAATAGTGCAAAGACTCCCTATGAGTTGTGGTATGTAAGGACTCCTACTATCAAATATTTTAGAGTATTTGGAAGAAGATTGTTGAGAGTGCAAGTGTCAAAGTGGATGAAGACTTATAGAATAATTCAATGGTGATAGATTGATATGAATCAGATGAGTCCTCTTGTAGAGAAAATGAAAAAGATGAAGGTAAGGAAAAATAAGTTCAGATTGAAGAGGAAGAAGCTCTGGAAAGGATCCCTAAGACTCCTAAGTATGTGCAGGAGAATCATTTTGAAGATTAAATAATTGGTGACAAAAACATAGGTGTTTTGACAAGGAGGAAAGCTACTATGGATGAAGAACAAGTAAATCTATGTTTATTTTATAATGTTGAACTTAAAACAATGATTGAAGCATGCAAATATGAATATTGGATCAAGGCTATGGAAGAAGAACTAATGCAGATTGAGAAGAATCAGACTTGGGAACTTGTACCAAGACCAAAAAAAAAGAATGTGATTGGAACTGAGTGGGTATTCTGAAACAAATTGAATGAGAATGGAGAAGTGGTGAGAAACAAGGCAAGTCTTTTGTGCAAGGGCTACTCACAAGTAGAAGGAATAGATTTTGAGAAGACATTTGATTCAGTGGTAGGAATGGAAGCTATCATAATGTTTTTGGATTTTTCAACACACAAAGATTTAATAAATTATATCAAATGGATGTGAAGTGTGCATTCTTGAATGGTGAGCTAGAAGAAGTATATATGGAACAACCATAAGGATTTCAACTATCGGAAAAAATGGATATGGTCTACAAATTGAAGAAGGAATTATATGGAGTGAAGCAAGCTCCCAAAGCTTGGTATGAAAGGGTGGATGGGTACTTGATACAACAAGGATTCAATAAAGGTACCACAAATAGAAATATTTATTTCAAAGTTAAAAAAGATCAAATCTTGATTGTGGTTGTGTATGTTGATGATATAATTTTTGGATGGAATGAAGCTATGTGCACGAAATTTGTAGAAGAGATGCAAAAAGAGTTTGAGATGTCTATGTTTGGGGAGATGAATTTCTTCCTTGAACTTCAAATTAATTACACAAAGAAAGGTATATTCATTTCACAATCAAAGTATGTCAAGGAAATGATGAAGAAGTTTGGAATGGAAGATTCTAAACTAGTATGTAATCCCATGGGTATTGGTTGCAAGCTAAGTAAGAATGATGAATCTCCTAAGGCTGATTAGATCAAATGTAGATCAATGATTGGAGGATTGTTATATCTAACTACTACTAGGCTTATTATCATACATGCAATTTGTCTTGTGGCTAGATTTCAAGATCCTAGAGAGTCACATGTTGTAATAGTGAAAAGGATATTCAAATACTTGAAGGGCACTCCAAAACATGTCTTGTGGTATCCAAAGGATATTGATTTATCTCTGAGCGCTTATAGTGATGCAGATTGGGAAGGTTGTGTGGATGATAGAAAAAGTAAAAGTGGAGGTGCATTCTTTCTTGGATGCAGATTAGTGTTTTGGCTAAGCAAGAAGAAAGATTTAGTATCTTTATCTACTATATAGGAAAAATATATTGCAAAGAAGCAAAATTTGAAGGATATCAGATTTGTATATGACGAACCAATTTCTATATTTTGTGATAATACAAGTGTTTTTAATATTTCAAAGAATCCGGTGATGCACTCAAGGACAAAACATATCTCAATTTGGTATCTTTTTGAGAGAGAAGGTTGCAAAGAATGAAGCGAAGCTTGAGTATGTGCCTACAAAGGATCAGGTTGCTAATATATTAACTAAGGATCTTCCTAAGGATAATTTTGAGTATCTTTGGGAAAATTTAGGGGTTATTACCCCTCCTTATTTGAATTAGATGCATAAGGATATGCATCAGTCCAGTGGATTTGAAGATCCATTCCTTTTTCTAGACTAATGTTGGAGGCTACCTCTCAGGGGGACTAGGTAGTTCTTTATTGATTATTGTAGTCAGGGGGAGTAAGTGCTAGTGTAGGTTGGTGTTGTGTATTGGTTTTTGGTTAGTATAATTTTTATGTGCTCCTAAGGGGGAGTATGCAGAGCAATAAAAAGAAAAGGTTATTGTAGACTATTTGTTGTCCCTTATAGGTATTTCCTTTGAGGGAGTATGTATGTATGAATGTCAAAGGGGGAGAGAAACAAGTGTGCTTCCCTTTTCCACTGATGTCAAAGGGGGAGAGAGGAAGATGTTAGAGTAATAGGGTTTTGTTTACTTCATGAATTAATTAAGTCACCTTTACTTTATTTCACTTAAGCTAAACTTAGGAATATTTATTTTGCATTATTAAACTAGTCATGTCGTCTCGTTCATTTGATCTTGACACTTATCACATGCTAATTTAATCCTCATCTTAGGGTTCTAACTTTAGGGTTTTGATCTCCTTTCTTAAGGATTGATCTCTTTGTAATTATTCCAATTCTGATTAATGCATTTTTTCTTCATGTTTGCAAAGCACCATTCTTGTGTCTCTTGATCTCCTTTGGTGACAGGTTATTTTATTGCATGTGTTCATTGGGATCTGTGAGGTTGGATTAACAACTTCTACAAAAGAAATGTGAAAAAGGACCAATTAATAAAGGGAGAGAGAATAATGTGAAAGAGAAAGAAAAAGAGTTGGTATGGAGAAATGTGTTGTTGTTCAAAGTTGTTATGTTTGTTGTTGATGGTTTTTAACATCATGTGTTTCCATCAATGACAAAGGGGTAGATTTTTGCATGTATGAGTAGTTGGTGTCATCACTAATGTCAATAGGCTTATGTTTGTGTTTTTATTGATTTCAATTGGTAATGGTTGAGAAGTTGTGATGATGATTTGATTAGTTTCATTATGTTGTCATTAGTAAGTGCTACTGGTGTCAACCTCTAGTGTTGCTTTGATAAGATTTTGTTTATGGATATATAGTTGAGTTGTAGTGTTGCAGTTGATTTAGTGGTTATGAGGAAGTACTAAATATGATGAGAATGTGTTTCTATTGTTTGTTTTTCAAGTGATTTTGAGACAAATTGAATAAAAGGGGAAATAGTGTGTTGTAAAGGTGTTTTGGTGTATAAAGTAGTGTTCTAGTTTTGCTTCACATTTCTTCACGGTTGAAGATCTACTTCTACGGTTTGGATGTTTTGATTTGAGGTGTTCATAGATGTTATATAAAAAATTTATTGGTCCAGATCATTGTGTAGAAGAATTTGTGTTCACCAGTGTGTGAACTGTGTTGCAGTGGTGTCTAGGAGAAATGGTTTTGCTCTTCATTTCTCCATAGTTTGGTTTCTGGTCTTGTGATTCTGGAAATGTGCCGACAAGGTCCATATCTACCAACAATTGATTTTTTTCATGGTTGGGTGCTCCACAAGTTGGTTTCTTGAGTTATAGTGTATGGAAGGTTGTTAGAGTGTACTAGGTGTTTACATTCTTTAGGTGAAAGTTTTTTCCAAGGAATTTGTTGGATTTCATGGTGTTTGTGAAATTTTCTAGATTGTGTTCAAGTGTTTTATGTGGTCCATGAGTCATCTTTGGATTTGAGGAAGTGTGTAATTAAATTTTAATGGTGTTTACACATGTTTGGCTGACCTTGGGTGTTTACACTAATTATGGATTTGATTCGGCGATTGTGGAAGTGTGGACTGGTGTATATGTATGATTTGGGTCCGAGTTAAGATGTGTTGTGGTTCACTTTCATTCCTTTCCACCATGGGAATTCTTAGTGCTGGCCTATTTTGAAATTGCATGATTGAGGTGCATAGCCAACCTTAGAGAATGTTCTCAAGATTGAAGAAGGTATAAGAGTTGTGTTTATGGAGAATTGATTGTAAAGTGTGTGATGCAAATCGCAGAGTTGTAAAGTGTGAATTTTTGAAGTGCAGTACGAGCTTCAATGAGTTAGACTACTAGAAGCAGTGAGTAGAAGGTGTCTACAATCTTCAGAGAGATTGTGAATGTTTTCGTGATGTTGTGGTGGAATATTTTATTGCATTGAGATGGATTTATCACTATATAATTCTTCTTTCTTCTTTTATGTAATTTGGCAATGAGCCTTTGGAAGTGAGCCCTTCTTTCTTCTTTTTTTGTAATTTGGCAGTGAGCCCTACTTTCTTGTGGGTAGTGAGCCTTTTTGTATTGGGTGTGGCAATTACTTTATATTGTGAGCTAATCCTCACAGTGGTTTTTCCCTTCTTGAGTTTTCCACATAAATCTAGTTTTCTATTGTGCATGGTGTTGATGTGTTTCAATTTCTCTTATTTGCTTTCATGCTAAATTATTCTAACAGTTTGAGGGTTAATTAAGTTGATGTAGATCTAAATGTTTAAGAGGGTTTTAATATTTTCATGTACAACTGATTCACCCCCCTCTCAATTGTCTTGTACATTCAACAAAGAATATATATTTTTGGATAGTCTAGATAGACTAGATACATGACAAGCATGCTCATACTAGAATTGACGACAATCACACAAGATAAATGTGTAACAAGTTGAATATTTTTTAGAACACATGGCTCTATATAGATAATGATAGCTCCAAAATGCACACAATTTATATCCTTGTATTTTCTTATACATTATATTTATTCTTTAAGAAATATAAATAATATTTTGGTTTAAAAAGTTTGACTAGGATCATACTCTAGGGTTAATTCAACTACATTCATTTAGGGAATAACAAATTGCTTAAAACTAGATCTAGACACAAAATTCTTCAAATGACTAGGATTCTATTGCACTTTTCTTATATACACTCTCAAATTTTAATACATGAGGTTTGTATGTATTTATAGTTCCTATAATGACTTCTTAAGAAGTGATAATCTCCATAAATTCAATCTTTAGATCAAATTTAGTTGGTTGTAACTTGAACAATCCTTCAAAACATGCTTCATTAACTCTTTCTACACCATTAGTAGATCTAAAAAATTGTTGGAATTCAACATGTTTGAAAACAATAAGTTATTGGACAAGATCTAGGATAATTTATAAGGGTTTTGCAAGTGAGCTAAAGTCACAAGCTTAATTAGACAAAGTAATGAAAAACAAAATGACTTATATTTTAAAATGATATGATAGACCTCAATCTCAATTAATGAGAGTAACCCAAAACTTTTTAACACTTTTCTAACCTAGATATAACTTAAACAATATTTCTAATAAGACTAAGAAGATAGTCATCAAGACCTTGCAATGGATCTAATACCATTATAATATATGAGTGATCCCACAATATTGGTTTACAATTTTCGGGAGATCCTGATTTTTGTTGAAATCACATATTTTTAGAAAATATAATGATTCAAGCCTTGAAAAGTTCCATTTAAAGGATTCCAATTGAAGAGGGTTTGATCGAACCACCTTAGATCAAACCCCCTTGGATAGAAACCCGCTAGTTTTAAACCATACCTATAACAAATTCTCCTTTACACCTATCAAAATGTTGATAAAAAACCACTTTTGATTTACCTTTTGGGGGATAAAATGAATTCATTTAAAATTTATTTTTTGCAAGTATGTAGTCCTTATTATAAGCTTCCCAAAAAGTATAATTTTTAATACATTTAATTTAATTATTATATTTATTTATTATTTGTTGTGAATGTAGGTTTTTCACTGAAAATCAAGCTATTTGTTCTGCACATGTGGAAAAATAGAAAATTATCAATTTTTTTTTTTTTAAAATATCAGTGCATTAGATATTGAAGTCCTTGATCCAACAAAAAAAAATGAATTTTGATACATACAAAAATAGTTATGTTGTATACAGTCCGCCTATGTCTGAATTGTAATTGGTTTGACTGCGAAACTTGCTTAAGGAAAAAATATTCAATAAAACACTATGAAACCAAATGAAAGTGCTAGATATCGTAGTTACAGATCTAAATTCAAAAAAAATAAAAATTGTCCTTCATGGAAAAAAGTTATGTTGTATACAGTGAGCATCACTCCTTAAAAATAGTGTAGACTGAAAAAACTAGTTTTTTGAAGGAGATGGAAAAAGAAGTGCAATTTGATTCCAAAATTTTTGAAAAAAATATATTTAGAATCTACAAACAAAATGTCACAAATCACTAGTTTGCATCATCTTCAAATTCCTCACGGTTTAGCCGTTATAGGTGCCCAAAAGTGAAGATTTAGTTAGAAAAAATCAGTTCAGTGTCCAATTTGGCCAAAAATTATAAACCAGTATTGTGGGATCACCCGTATGAGGTCACAAAACTAGGAAAAAGTGGGTATAAATAACTATGGAGGCTGACAATTGAATGGATATGACATAAATATTAATAAACCAAACCAATATTAGACAACATTACAATATGGAAGAAATTTTTCTTTATGATACTTAATATCACTCTAGGTGCATAAAAAAAGCATACTCAAATATTTACAAACTTGGATAATCTACTAAAGAATCTTACCTAATATATTACTATTACGCTTATAAAAGTGATTATTTATAAGAAAAAATGACCTTTCTAATAGGTAAAAATAATCATATTGACATTATTGCATAGACCAGTTATAAAAAATAAGGTTTATCAAACCAAAATCATGTCAAATAGTGATTGTCCTTGTAGAATAAAGTTATGCTGTTTGATATGTATTATTCCCATCAAATCTTCCACTAGAGATTGTGTCAGAGGATGGACTCAAGGTTAAAATTCCATGTCATCATTGTTGGGATATGGTGTTGTACACCATTACATAAAATGATTTATTATAATGTTGTAATTAAATAATTATTTAGTTGTGATGCACCTAGGTGGTGTGGTTAATCATACTAGGTAATTATTTGGGGTCCACTTGATGTTGTATTGTAACATTATATTATTATTTAATGTGTGGGAGACATGTGATAATAGTTTAATATTGGGGAAATATTAAATAAAGTGATGTCTTAGTACCTAATATTAAATAAGGGGTTAATGGTTTTGTATTCACATGGTTTTGTGGTACATGGTTTTACCTTACCACTAGTTGTATTTTGTGTGAGCTTTTGTCTATAAAAGAAAACACATGTGTAGTGGTTTAGGTTGGCTAAGTGGTTTGGCTATCATTATTGAGTCTTCTTAAGGAGTGAATTTGTGAAGCATGGCAAGGGATGTGTGGATTCATGCTTGGACACATGTAGATGCATTGGAGGACTTGATGCTTCAGAAGTGTTCATTATAACTCTTGCATTTGCTTATTGTTGATTAATATGATGGAGTATGGATGCTTTTGGAGGCTGGATTTTTCCCTCCTGAGGGATTTCCTAAGGTATATCTTGTGTCATGTTTGATGGGTATGTTGTCTATTCTCTTGCATGCAGATTCTAAGTACTTATTTGCATGAATATCTCTTTTGGGTTATGTGGAAATTGTCATTAGATGGCTGCAAGTTTCCTTACATGGTATCAGAGCTTTCATGGTTGAATTTTTTTTGTTATAACCCTAGGTTGAGAAAATATTGCTTGAAGTTTGAATCTATGCAATGCATGAGAGAATGAAAGACATGGCAAGATATGAGGGTTTTGTAGGCTATTTATTGTAGATCTAAAGGTTTTGGGTTTGTTGTTATGATGGGTTGTTTGCAGATTTGGGGTGTGAAAAATTTAGAGAAAAAAAGGGTTTCTTGGTTGTGCATTCAAATGGGGATTTTGTGGGGAAAATTTTACAAATGACCTCCTGGGACAAAATGGACCTCATGGTTGGATTCAGGTTCGCTGAGAGACAAATTTTGATATATAACTCAACCTATTTTGGAGAAGTTGAAAAAATGCATTTTTTTTGTAAAAGTCCCCTTTTGCAATCGTATGACCATCAATTTTGTATGCAAAAAATTAGAAATTAAAAAAAAAAATCCTCGTCGCTAAAAAATTATTCCTGCAAATTTAAAAAAAAAAAAATATCAAAATGCCGATGAAATTTTTGGTTGAAAATGTTAAAAAAAAAAAAAAAAAAAATTTTATGAGGGGGGTTGGACCCCACACCAGCGAACCGTTGTACCCATTGTAGGGGTCGACGGTCCCCTGTTGGCAAGTATCGACCGATGAATTAGCCGCCGACAGGTCCTTGTCCGATAGGGTACTGGTGGCGTCCTACCGAGTGGGCCCCGCCATACCCCTGTGGGGGTTATAAACATTAAAATTAAATTAAATCTGCCAATGCATTTTTATTAAATGGGTCGGTGGAAATTTTAAATGATTTCAATTAAATCATATTTAATAGAATTTTTGGGTCCTCCACCACCAGGGGAGCAGTGCCGCCTGGGTGGGATCG
Source organism: Sequoiadendron giganteum (assembly GCA_007115665.2). Classification (NCBI taxonomy): domain Eukaryota; kingdom Viridiplantae; phylum Streptophyta; class Pinopsida; order Cupressales; family Cupressaceae; genus Sequoiadendron; species Sequoiadendron giganteum. The sequence continues at coordinate 20,911,808 of CM021107.1, read as the reverse complement.
CCAACCACCAAGGGTGGCTAAATTTTTTTTGCCTCAAGTTCAAACTATGCTTTTATTTTCGGGGGGCATAACTTTTGCCCAAATTGTTCATTTTTTTCTCTTCTTGGACTCGTTGGAAAGGTGACTCAGAGCTTTACAATGTGGTGCCAAATATTTTTCTATATTTTATATTTTTTGAGTGTTTTTATTGCTAGAAGTCAAGTGTTCTATTTGAGCTTCGAGAGGTGATATCGAGTGCATACTGAGTCAGATTTTGGAGTTCGAATAGTCGACAAAAATATTGTTCAGAGAACTATACAATAAATTAGGTTTGGAGTTTTTTTGACATGATTTATTTGATATTCTATCTTGAGCTGTTTATGGGTTTCTTTGAGTATGGTGATACTATGAGCTTATGGATTGTCAGATCTAGGAGATTTGATGTTGGATTCATTGTATGCTCAGTTGTTCATCTCAGATTATTCTCTTTTTGAAATGGTTATCAGTATTTGGTTGGATTTGTATGCTTCATTGTTGTATCTACAAGATGTGTAACATCGTAGGTAGTCTATACTTGTTGCACCTATGACTTGGACATGGGTTGCCTATGCCCATAGATATTTCAGTGATGATGCATTTTCAGTTTTAGTGGCTTGGTTTAGTCACTTGGTTTTTTGGTTTTGATTTCATGTTGGGGAGGTGAGATTAAGGTGAGATTGTATTACTAGGTATAGTCATGATATGAGACCTATTTAGTTGACTATGTTATGTAGATATGTGGACATGGTTGGGTTGAGTTGTTGGTACATTTGGTGGTGATCATGGTGTCATGGATGTTTCTTGTGCTTTATAAACTTTGGCATGTCATGATGGTTTATGCAGGTGCATTGTTGGTGGTGTTGGATTGGATCCTACTTCAGGTTGTGGCAGTGTATCTTCTTGGTATGTGGATCATGGTTTGCTTTGTCTTCTTATTGGGGATCTCATGTTGTGTTTGAGTTCTTTGATTGTATGAGGGCTCTTTGGTTGATCTTTATTACAGAGATGGATATCACGATGTCATGATAGCTTGTTACATTAATTGGTTATACACTTTTAGTGGGAGCTTTTGACAGTGATGGTTTGGCGGTTGTAGGTATCTTCTTAGCTTGGAGATCTTGGTTTCACTTGTATGTTACTGATATTGCAATTGAGTGTGTGCAAACCTAGACGATCTTCATGGAGAGGATGGTTGTCATGATGCCATGTGTAGCTTGTACCATAGTTCAATGGGAGTTTTTGGCAGTGACGTGGATGCATCATTGGGTATGATTATCTTCATGTGATTGGGGATATATATTCTTGGTTTAGAGTGTTTTCTATTATGTCATGGTTTACTCTTGATGTGCACTTAGAGTTTGACATGGTACTTGTTCTCTTGAGGTTGGGATATATATATATTTTTGGTGCACGCGATCTCCTAGGAGGAGATGGTTAGATCATTATGTCATGTTTATGTTCCTAATTCATGATTGGATCTTTGACATTAATCGTGTGCTGTTCTCTTTGTATTGGGTATATTGATCATTTTCTTGGTTACTTCATAATGGTGCTATGTTTTATTTAGAGTTTGGAATGTATTGATTGGTTATAGTTACTCATCGATGCTTGGAGACTTAGGTGATGGTTGTAGTTCTCTTGTTATTAGAGACTTTTGCTTGAGATAGTTACTCTTTGGAGGTTTCAGCAGGAAAGACCGAGGAGATTTCACTTGGATATGGATGTGAGTTCATGATAGACCAATAGAGGAGTTTGTTCTTGGAGTGAGTCATGTTGGCTTGGTTATCTTGGAGAAGGATTATCATTCCCCACTCTTGGTATACTCAGAATTTTATGATTTGAGAGGTATTTTTCGATTATATCTTTTAGATGTGTTATGTTTTGTGCTTTTGGTTCTCATGGGATTGAGTTGTTTCATGGTGATTAATTATGGAGACTCATTTGAGGATTGGTTTAGCATGAGTTTATATGCTTTATTATTTCATAGACATGGATCTTGAGCTATCGATAGTTAGTTTTGGAGGATTCATTTTGAGGGATGTTATGGCATGGTTATCTCCTTGTGCATTTGATTTTATGATATCATTCTTTGATGAGGATTGTTAGGAGATGGTTTATGGGCTAATTTCTAGTTATGGGGATGGTTACCTTTGAGTTTGATCTTCTTGGTTAGAGAGGCTTACATCCATGATGGCATTGTTACATTAATTCATATGTTTGTACTTGATCTATGAGATTGAGTGTTATGGATGTTGTTGAGGCTTTTCATTTAGGGTTGTTAGGAGATCATACTTGACACAACAATACACTTTTTGAGGTGTTGGTAGGAGATTATGGTTTATAGGTTTCTCTCATCATGGTTCCTTCTTGGATGTTCATTTGGGGAGGATGGTGGAAACATGTTGTGAGAGATTTTGTAGCTCTTGGGGTTTTATGTATGGATCATTATTCTTTTTCTTGGTACTTCATGATTTTATTTACTTATCACACCTTGATATAGTGTTGATTGGTAGACTTGATATGCTTTGAAATTACCTATGCAGTGGGAGTTCTTGAATATGTATGTTCTTCATTGATAGGTTTGATACAGGGAGTTTTATTGTAGTTTATGGGTTGCATATGTTCTTGGCACGAGTTTACTGATGTATTGATACCTTGGAGGTATGATGGTTGGATGTATTAGCATGTGTTGTGGGTGCTATTTCCAATCATGTGGGTTTTTCAATTGACAACAGATTGGTTAGAGGCTTTTTTATCACTTGGATTTGATGCTTTTGCTCATGGTTTGGTGCATCTTCACCTTGACATGTTCCTTTTCTTCCATAGGTGGCACATTGGAGGATGAGAGGAGTTCTTGCTTGATATGGTGGTTACTTCATTCTTATTGCAGGTATCTTGATGGAGCACGAGAGCATGTTGGAGATTCATGTGGTTTCATGTATGGCTATGATGATGTATTTCATGTATTGATCCCTTATGCAATGTATACAACAAATGGGAGAATTTTGGGATATGGTGTTGTACACCATTGCATAAAATGATTCATTATAATGTTGTAATTAAATAATTATTTAGTTGTGATGTACCTAGGTGGTGTGGTTAATCATGCTAGGTAATTATTTGGGGTTCACTTGATGTATTGTAACATTGTATTATTATTTAATGTGTGGGAGACATGTGATAACAATTTAATATTGGGAAAATATTAAATAAATTGATGCCTTAGTGCCCAATATTAAATAAGGGGTTAACTTTTTTGTATTCACATGGTTTTACCTTACCACTAGTTGTATTTTGTGTGAGTTTGTGTCTATAAAGAAAACACATATGCAGTGGTTTAGGTTGGATGAGTGGCTCGACTGTCATTATTGAGTCTTTTTGAGGAGTGTATTTGTGAAGCATGGCATGGGATGTGTGGATTCATGTTTGGATACATGGAAATACATTTGAGGACTTGATGCTTCAGAAGTGTCCATTGTAACTCTTGTATTTGCTTATTTCTGATTAATATGATGGAGTATGGATGCTTTTGGAGGCTGGATTTTTCCCTCTCGAGGGTTTTCCCAGGGTATATCTTGTGTCATCTTTGATGGGCATGTTGTCTATTCTCTTGCATGTGGATTATGAGTACTAATTTGCATGATTCCTTTTGGGTTATGTGGAAATTTTCATTAGATGGCTGCAAGTTTCCTTACAATCATAATTTATAAAATATCTCTAAAAAGATGGGGAAATGGAGGAAACCTTGCAATCAAAAATCCTCTTTGATAGAAAGAACTTTAGAAAGACATAAAATCCTCCTCTGAAGATATCCTAGAAGATTAGGAACAAAAGATGAAAATGAAGAATTCTATGAAGTGTGAATAATTTACAAATAATTGCCAAATAACAATTTCTAGAACCATATAAGCTCCATTGAAATTAGGATGAAGACCAATATCAAAGAAGAAAAAATATGTATTAGTGTGTAATAACACTACTTGAACAAGCTTAGATGGATACAAAGAAAAAATTTGGTTGTCAAAAACATAACCAACACACACAATGTATGAGTAACCTTAACAAAGTATGGCTGTAAATCTACACTATAATCTTGTAGTTAAAGATACTGGTGTCAATAGTTTCATGAATGCTAAACGTTTGAAAAATATAAAAGGTAGCTTCCATGATTAGATATCTAGAAGTATTTATATAGTATTTGTTACAAGTACATAGGAAAAAAAATTAGATACATATCTCACTCCAAAATGAAACTAAAGAAGAATTAAGCATACGCAATAGGATGCCCCCTCAATGTTGATAAGGGAGAGTTATGGAAAAACTACTGAAATTTAAGTCATAATATAGTGTAAGAAGGGAAATAAGCAACATCAAAAGGACAAATGTACTTTCACTCATACAAGAAAACTCATATGAAAATAACACACAACTAACCTCTCATGCCACTACTAAAAAGGGTCTGCTCATACAAAACACACTTGCATGAATGTTAAATTTGTGAGTACAAGACATGCACAAAAATATCTCAAGACACTTTATAAGTAGTGCAAGTATAAAAAAGACTCAAAAAGATGTGCAAGAGCCCAAAAATTAATCTCTAACATGTGGAAATTTATTTTAGTGCATTAAAAAGTATAAAAGTGCATTGAAACTAAATTTTACCATGTCCAAAATGGGCCACATGATAAAAAAAAGTCTACAATTTTGATAAAAATAATAATTTTCAAACAAAAAATTACTTACATCATTATGTAGTATGTGGAAAGATATTTTTAGAACCTATACAAGTTTAAAGTTTTGACATCATGGTAAAAGTTATGTCTAGTTGAAAAAAGATGCAAGAAGAAGCTCAAATAGTAGAAACAAGGAACTATAGAAAAATGGAAAATTATTGATATTAGTATGTAGATCTTAAAAAGTGCTTTATGTGACCTATAAGGAGTAAACAAATTGAATCCATAGTTAAAAGTTTCGCCCTTAAAAAAACCCCTTCTAGGCATTAGAAAAGGCATTCATCCACTACTTGGGTGGCTATTGAGTGGTGCCACATGTTTGAGAAAAGCATCATTGATGGAAGGGTAGAGCTTAGGGATGGAATAGTTGTAGTTCGGTGATACTGATGTTGAGTGGTGAGTTACCATCAAGAATTGATGAAGGTGTTGAGTTGGTAGTGCTTGGGGTGGCAGATCAACATAGATCACTAGCTAGCCCACACAAAGATCCCCTATTTGATATCATTTAAAGATATAGGAAAGGACTCAAATGAGCCAAGGATCTTACAAAGACAAATATTTTTTTCATTAAAAAGCTATATTGTCATTAATGAATCAATAAATTTCATCCACATTATTAATTTTAAATATTAGTTTTATTCTCTTATCTAGACAAGGTAAAGTCTTGGGATAATATTTGGAGAGTAATTGTCCAAAATAAATAATAAATTTAAGGGAGTTAATAATTGAACTTAAATCTAAAATATTAATTAAATAATAAAGCATATCTACTTAAGATAGAATTGCATTATTAATAATAAATAACAAGCATGAAAATTTAGGACATTGAGACAAAAAGGTCAAAATCATATGTAAAATTAGCTAAAAAGTGTGAATAGGTCCTAAGAGAAGAATTGATTAGTAAATAACCATTTTCACACTAACAATAACTTCTTTATAGTTTTTTCTTCTTCCTCTCTACATGGTCTATAAATTATATTTCTCTCTTTGGATCACTATGTGTGCATGATGATGCATTCACTTCTCTTGTGTTTGTAGTTAGCTTTCTCCATTTTTCTATAGGTTTATAATAATATGTGGTTGTAGAGTTCTATTTTTATGATACTAATGTTTTAGCTTATTTATTATCATTACTTTTATTTTCATTGTCTTTGTGGGTAAGAGGGAACTCTATTTTTACTTGTTTCCTCTTCCATTGGATCTTACTTCATTGTTACTTGCAACAATATCATATTTTCATTTATTGCTCATTATAATTGTTGATTATTGTATAAATCATTTATATTACTCTATATTAGCCTTAGTAATGAGCTTAATAATTTATTTCCTAACTCACTTCCATACAAACAAGGATAATAGTAAATACACTTATTATTAATCATTTTTATTATTTATATTATTATTCTTGGCTCTAGATTCACATATGATAGTGAAACATAGAAAAATAGGTTCACCAAAATGAGACAAAGGAAAATAGGGGATCACCAGTGCAAGTTTACCAAAAATAGAAAGGGGAAAAATGGGGTGCAATGAACCTATCTTTCTATTAATTTCATTAGGAAATGAGATCCCCAAAGGTAGGATTGACTTTCAACCCTAGGTGAGTTGACCCTATTGGAGATCTTGCAAATTTCCTTATGCTAGAGGATGGGGTAAAATTTTACTAAACAACACTTTTGGGAGATAAACTAAAAATAATAAATGAACTCAATTATGCAATGTAAGGTTGGAATCATGTATTCAAAGAATATCTCTAATAGAAACAAAATTTTTTTAGCAGATCTGAGAAAGATAAGACACTATGTACCCATCACCAAAAGTGGTTGTTGAACATCCAAAAATGATGAATGAGTCCTTGTATAGAAAATTTCCTCAATTTTTGGGAGCCTGGAGATGGATTTGAGATGCCTTTTCCCACAGGTTTCATTGCTAGAAAGCTGGAAATGAATTCAGTATATGAGTTTCCATGGCCTTGACAACTTTGACAACTTTGTAATTTTGAGATCTTCAACCTAAGATCTGCACATACAAAGAGAGAAAAAATGTTTGTTTTTGGTGAATAGGGGTTTGCCTTGGTCAAACCCTATTTCGGTAATTAAACTTTGAAATGAAATAATGATAAAAAGAATGAATGATGAATGAACACTATATTTTTGCAACTCACCAAACCCTTTAATGGTTGCCCTTGGAGGACTGAAGTCTAACACATCACTCCAAAGATTAGATCTTGCATGAAATGGCTTGATTGGATGCTTGATTTGATGCTTGAAAACTTGAAACCTACATCACAATGTTAGCTCCAAAAACATGCATGAATGAAAATAGCTTTGACATGATGATCCTGATCTTGATTGTCGTTGTAGATGACTAATAAATATGCTCTCCAATGCTCTTGACAATAATATTCGATCTTGTGAAAGTTTCCTTAATGTTGCTTAGTTTGAATTGATAAAATAACCTTGCATTTATAGGTGATTTTCTAATTTCCCAATAATTAAGCATCAAAAGTCAACAATTGCAATTTGAATTTGAATAATTAAAATACCAAAAAAACCATATTAAAAATTGGGACCTAATACCTAAGGAGGACTCATTCGCCCTTGGGCGAATGGGTCCTAGGCCCTAAATCTAAGACACTCAATTTCCAAGGTGTTTAATTTGATGTTTACAATTGTTTAATACAGGTCCCCCTTTCGGAAAACGAGATTAATTAGGCTTTTAAATGCATAATTGGGACAATTAGAGGCTTAATTAAGTCCAATTAATTTAGGGTAGACAAACAAAGTGGGAAAATTTAAAGGAGTACATTTTCTGTCACTATAGATAGTAACACATAATCTTGATCTTTTTATAGATTGCCCATTAAGATTAAAAGACCAAACTAGGGACCTGGCCACTTTGGCAAGCTCCTAAGAAATCACCCTATTAAGAATAATCTTGTAGAGAAATATAAAATAAAATGAATGTAGAAAAAAATATAAAAACACAAAAACATAAATATATGTGGTTCACACAATATGAGCCACATCCACAAAGAAACAACCAATCTTTCCTTTATTTTTCGAACAAAATGAAGGGATACAACGCATAACATTATGTTGAAACTTCCTCTTTACTCTCTCATAGTCTCATCAATAATTCACAACCATAATATAATTCACTCAAATAAAGAGGTTTATCTTCTAAGGAAAAATACCAACATAATATCTACCATTAGATCTATGACCTAATGATGAATGGCTCATATTTACAATGAAATATATATATAATTTGGGCTCCAAATGTGGTTGCCAAAACATAAAAATTAGAACTTTAACAAGATCAAGCTTTATTACCAACAATATTCCACTTGGAGACTGATCACAACTCTATCAACTCTAAATAAGGAAGATAATTAGGCTCCAACAACAATCTCCCACTTGGAGACTAATTACAAGAACTCCATTGCTACTACACCCATTAGACTTGCAAAGTTTCTCATCTTCACCATTAGACTTGAAGGCCAAATAAAACTAATAAGGAAATTAGTTTCTCTCGAATTACTTCCTTTGTTAACATTTTTTAAGTATTTTGGATAGTTTGTATCTTTTCTAGCTTCAACTATCCATCTTCTAAAATTGATCATATGAAATGGTACTTGAGTTGTATATGTTTAGTCTTAGAATAAAGGTCTAGTTCTTTGTGTTGATGAGCATTTTTGTACGTCACAACACAGACAAAACATGAAGCATTATGTCTCTCTTGAAAGAAAATCTAACCTCTAAGACTTCAAAAAGAATACCCCAAGGCTTCGATAGTCAGGTCTTGTCTTTGCAAAATTTATATAGTGGTTTAATGCTTTGTTGTTTATGATGAGAAATAAATAGGTTTTAATACCAATTATTGGGAAATTCAATCTCTATCCAAAAATGACTTAAATGGATGGGATACAAGGCTTGGACTATAGCAACATGAAAATATGAAAATCAAGTTTTATTAATATGGAGTTACCATGATTAGATCCATCTTCTTTATGATGCAAAAAATTAGCCAACATAACATGCTTATAAACACTAGATCTTATGTGAAATTATAACAACAATACATAAAGAATAACAATACCATAAGATAGAAACAATGAGGCATAAACTAGCAACACAAGAGCATCACATAACACATGATTTATGTGGAGAAGCCCTTACAAGAAAAACTCAACCAAGAAGAGAGGCCAAGTATGCATTATCTTCAAATAAATGAGATTACAGTAGCTCCTAAATTTTTCACATAGCTTGCCTTAGCCTTCTACAACCCATATAAGTCTTCACATCTATTTTTTTAACCTACGAATGTTTTCCATTTTATCTATTTTGTCTCTTTTTCTACAAGCATAGAACATCAAAAATTTCTTTCATTACCATGTTTTTTGTGTGTCATAGATATAATAATAAAAATTTGAATAATTTTCACTTCATTTTATTATGTTTTCGACTTATTTTAGTGCTCCATTTTCTTAGGTGTTTCCCCCTTTTCTAGCCCCTTGTATAACCTTAGTTCATCCTTATCCATTTCCTTCTCCCTTTGACCATGCATTTTCTCCTTTCTCATGTGTTTCTTAGTCCTTAACCAAGCTCTTTTCATCATTTCTATGTTGTATTACCATTTTCAACCTCTCATTTAATGTTTTTAACTCTCCCTGTTTCTAATGAGCCCTTCCCTTTCCATTCCTAAACTTTCACATTTCGTGGATTAATTAAACTTAATATAATCACCATTTTATTGCCTTCTTGTTGTCTCCTTCCCCTAAAAAATTATGCTTTATAGACTATAAGTTCATTCCCATAATTAATTACACCCATGGGGTAGTTGTGATCTTATCTCCTTTTACCTCCAAAATTTAATGTCACTCATTAAGGATACCTAACATGTTTTCACCTTCCTCCAAAAATCTATAAAGTGGAATTATTGAAAAATTATTGCAAATCACTCCAATTTTGGGTTTCAAAATTATAATTTTGTATCTAGTATTATTTCTAAGGTTGATTATTTAAATGATACCATCTGCCACCACAATAAATTCCAAGCACTCATGAAGAGGGAGTTGTATGTCTTTGAGGTATTTGAGGAGTTTCATATGCCTCCTATTTTGGATGAGAAGGGAGAAATAAAATCTTGCAAGGAGTTGAAATCCATTTTTTCTAACATTTTCCCTCCTACTTATGTGAGAATTAACAAATATGGTGAGATGAATGTAGAACAATTAAATCTCGACATGGGCATGCTCTCCAAACTTGAGTACAGTTTATGGTTAGTTTCTTTGACATGGTGTAAGTATTAATAAGTGATGATTATATGGATCACATGGTTAGGGTTAATTAGTTTCTCCCACTCAAATGATAATTTGTCATTAAATCAGGACATAAATAAGGAGATGAGAAGTGAAAATATTTGAGTTGTGTTTCAATCAGTCATCAACTTTTAGCATAAATAAAAGATCAACAAGTTAGAATATGAATATCAGATTTACTCTATCAGCTCCATAAGGTAGTTTTGATTTAATCAAATCCATTTAGAGTTATAAATGTTCTCAATGGGCTTTAAAATCTATAGTAGTGGCCTCTTTTTCATTTAGTAAATGTTTTTTGTCCTCTTTGAAGGTGGAACTACCTATTTTTTTGTATTTTTTACTATAAGCGATGGAATAATCCTTTTAGATTGTTGCTCCCTTACTTCTATAAAAAGGAATTACAGGCCTTATTCTAGGATTTAAGTCCTTAGGTTTTGAGAAAGTCTCTGGAACAATTAGTCTTGCACAATTAGTTTTTTGAAAATTCATAAAGAGAATGTTATAATTATCTTTGTGATAACAATAAAAAATTCAATTTTGTTGTTCATATTAATTTATGTTGCATTGTTAATGTCTCCTCATTTTAAAGCAATATCTTTTGAATCTTAATAATCAAAGATGATCAAGGTTCTCATTGCACATTTGTTGTAATGGATGTTTGATTGGTAGCTTCTATTCAAGTAATAGATTAAATTTTCTCTTAGTTGAATGATTGAAGATATTATGGTTATGATAAAGATCTTAAAGAAGATTAATGATATCCTTTAGTTGATTTTCTTATTGTAAGGCAATAAGATTGTTAAAAACCATTGAATTAGGGTTCTAGTATGCTATCAAGAAAGGTTATTTCATTAAAGACTTTGTAGTGGATACGACATTGATCTAATTAGTTTACAGGGTCAAAACCTAGGTAGGATCAACATAAAATTGGAAAATTATATTTTGATTTTATTTATTTTATTATGCTCATTTTTAGACTATTGAAATATAGATCTATAGAGGGTTTTGAATAAGATTCAACCAATCAAGTTCATCCCCAAAATGTCTGTGTGAAATTGTTATTTGTTTTGACATCATTTGATACATTGGTATAACCTTAAAATTATGTTATATAAAGGGAAACCGACATTGGTCTTGTAGAGCCTAAAGTGTAGAGGAAAATAGTTATAAATTTATCTTTTATTCATTGGCGCCTAATCTAGGGTTCTCAAAGATAGGACTTGGCTACTCAAAGATAGGACTTGGCTAATCCTTAGAGAAACCTGGTCAATCAATTGGAAAAACCAATAGTATAGACCATACCCTATCCCTTATAGATAAATTCCAGTTTAAAAATCAAACAAAAAATCCACTTGCCTTACATATACACAAGCAATGACACCACAACACAAAACTTAGGAAAAAGAGGAACAAAACATGCAAACTAAGGAAATTGATGGCACAAAAATAAAGGAAAGTGGGGGGACCATAGTAGAACGCTTATGGAAGACATTTATTCATCTCCTATACATTCCTAACAAAGCCCCTTCTCCATCAATTATAGACTTTCATGAAGGGGAAACCATTGATGATTTATAAAACAAGAGGAAGCTCAATAGGTGCCAACAAGGCATCCAAAAATAACCCACCATGAATTCCATACCCAAGACAACTCAAGAGCCATCTTCATCCATCCCAAGCACCCAAGCCTTATGGAAAACCTCCAAAATACCAAGATTCACTTAAGGAAAATTCAAAACTCTTTGTCTTTACTCTCTCAAGTGCCCAACCTAGTGAATGTTAAAAGACATACATATGCAAAACTCTAAATTTATCCTCCACCCTTTCTTGTTCACTCCACTTGGTGGTAGAAACTAATTAATTAATTTTGTCTCCACAAGTCACCTTTATAATTATTAAAGGACCCCTCCTTCCTTATGAATTTATTACAAACAATAGGTAGAGTTAAATATACAAATCAATTTCTAATAACACCATGAGTTCCTAGAGATACATTCCAAGGATGTTGGAAACATGTAAAGTAACATAGGATTTTTAAGGTAGATGACACTTGAATCATAATAGAATATCCATTCATCTCTCCATCTCTATATTCTACCATATACTTATCACTTTCCCTCTCTATTAAAGTCCTTGTCCACATTGAGTAGCATCTTGAATAATTCATGATAAAATCTCTACACCCTTTTTCTCTTATATCAAACACACTATACCTTGTTCACATTATATCATATTTTTTTATTTCCATCCTACATTATACCACATTTTTATCACATGCCTTCTACCACTTTCCATTGGTTTCACCTAACATTATAGTGTACATACAAGAGTTGGACTAAGTAAAATTCTTGATTATTTCAATGTATAAACTTAGGATTGTATTTTTGGGTATATTACTCATTCTTTTACCATACGCCACTTTTCTCTTATTCATTTTGCAAATTATCCATTGATCCCATTATTGATTCCTATTATTCTTTTCCTCTATCTTGATCTTCTCATTTCACTTAGATTTTCACTTTCTACCCCTACTTTATCCTCCTTTTATTTATCTTGGTCTCTATTTATCTTTAACTAATTTTAACATTTTTATTTCTCTATTTTATTCCTTATTTCACCATACTGTACTCATCTCACTATGTTGACACAAAATTATGATCCAAAGTTTGGTCATTATTATACACTATTAGAACTAACTACATCTGCAAAGGTTTTCGAGGTGTTAAATTGGTTTCTTTATTTCTTAATTTTTTTTTTAATTTCCTCTTTCTTTTTCTTATGCTCATCTCTCGACATTTCTCCTTGTTGCATATTGGTCCTTCCTTATTTATTTTGTGGCATATATTTACTCTCCTCTTGGGGGTATATGCCTTTCACTATTGTTCCTTTTATTCCTTTCTCTTTGGGCTTCTTATTCTTCTCCTTGAGTTTCACATGTTATTCATTTCCTCAACTTTTATTCTAATATACATGTAATCTATAGATATTTATCTTCTTCCTTAGTCATTTCCTTTACCACTAATTATTATATATCAATATTCTTAATTTGAGGTGTAAGGGTTCTTATGCCAATAGACATCTTTCCAAATGTGAATCCAAATAAATTGTAGTGTATGCAAAAGAAAAAATTATATAAAATATAACCTAGAAAAATATAAATATTTATTATTTTCACTAAAAAATTAGAGTAAATGACTACAAAAAATACTTGGAACTAATGCAATTAAAAATTATGCTTAGGTATTGGCTTTGAGAACATGATAGTGAGGATCAATTGTGAAAATTAGATTGATATATTTTTGGCAAATAATCTTATGTATAATTCTTATACTAAGCACATTGATGTACAATATCACTTTGTTCAAGAAATGATGGAGGATGAGATGATCTAGATAGAGAAGGTTGACACTTTGTTAAATATTTTTGACCCACTTATCAAGCAAATGAGAATGGATAAATTCTATCAATGGGGTAAATATAATTTATGGATTTTCATTGTTCCTAAAATTTCCCAATTTTGAAGCTTAAAAAAGAGATGCAAGTGTGGTGCTACAAAATTATTAGATGTTGAAAAATACTAGAAAGACTATAAAATACCTAAAAAATGAAACAAACATGAAAAGCAATATTTTTTCTTGATAAAGGATTTATTATAGGCCAAGTATGCTCCTAAATTAGTATACATGTAAAATACTAGTAAAAAAATGTTTGATAGAGGGTGTGATCTATAAACTAGTTCATGGGTTTGAGTGGGTTTTAGTATGTGTGAGAGTTTGGCTAAATCATACACATGTAGGAGGTAACTAGTCCAAGTACGAAAAGGTTGTGAGAAGAAATGTGTATGGAAGAGGGGTGAAAATTTAAGCCCCTATAGGGGTGAGTTGTGAAGAGTTCGTTCATCAAATGGATTGGAATTTGATTGGCCATTGATAGATAAATTGGAAAGTATATCTTACCATAGATGGTGTTGATTGAGATTGTGTTTATCTTGTTGGAGGTGTTTGGGAATGTGTTTGATTAGCTGGTATGAAAAAATACCTTCCTATAGCGTTGAAAATTATCACCCTCGACAATTTCACACAAGGTTAAATGCTCCCCCCTATGTGCTTGGACCTATTATTCATTAATTTTCCACTTTTATAAACATTATTAAAAAATAAAAAATGGGAATCAAAACTATACATTTAATATTTTCCCCCCACGCTTTTGATTCCTAAAAAGCAAGAATCTAGTCTAGGGCACACTACGCCCTTGACCACTTAAGTTGGTCCAATATTTGAATATGTCAGTGTCGGTAATTTATTATTTTAATTTCTAATTTCAAATGCCAACTCTAAATATTTGATTTTTGGGAAATTAGAAGAATTGCATATAAACACATAGTATTTTCACAATCTTAAGGAACAAGGAAGGAACAAGCATTACTATTGAGAAAATTAATATTCCTAAAAGAATTCAAGAGTATTAAAGAGTATAATTATAAAGATTATTGTATAATTTCATCATTCAAGCATCATGTCATATGTTATGTAAGTTTGGCATATGTTTTGCATGTATTTTGTTGATGTGTACTAACATTTGTAGGTTATCAAATCAAATCCAATCAAGAAAAAAATGATCCTTGAAGGTGATGAGTGTGACTTCAGTCTATCAAGGAGATTAGATCTAAGTGGTGAGTTGAAACAAGATTTCAATTCATTACTTATTTATCAATTAACCTCTATCCATCCAAGGATACACTCTCTTTTATCATAATTTTCCATTGTGGAGGTAGAAATACCAACAGAGGGTTTGACTAAGGCAAGCCCCTATATGGCACAACCCTTCCTCTCCTCTAATGTGTGCAAGTTGTAGATATGAAGTGAGTTGAAGGAAGATTGAAGGCTACTTGTTCATTGATGCACTCTAACCCTACAAGTTGACAAGTCATGAAATTTGCATTTTCTCATCAACAAATGAAGTTTCGACAACAACTAGATGATAAAAGCTACGGATTGGTGTCTTGAATCCCACATTTTTATATCCGAGAAAAAATGAGGAAATTCTAGGGCGTACTACACCCTAGACTAGAAAGATCAAGCTCAAATTTGCATGTTAGGTGCATTTGTGTTTGCCTTTCTCATTTTTGGAACTAAAATTTATCTATCTACATCAATTTATTCTTAAATCATAATAGATCACTGCATTTTTCATAGCTTTCATAGTTAGATCATTGCGTTGAGGAATCACTCATTCAAATTCACATCATCAATCACACATCACACCCCCTAAGCAATTGGATTAAAGCTCTGATCCACCATTGCGGCTCGCCATAATAGATTTGTAGCTAAGTGGTTCTTGAGGTCATATTTAATCCAATTAATCCAATTTGGGAAGAGGGCCTTCATTCTTTTACTGACTAAACACTTCCTTTGAAGAGTAGATTGATTATATAGAAACTAGTGAGACTATCTTTTGTGAACAAAAAAGTTGCTAGATTGGAGAGGGAATGGAATGTGAATATGAACATGTTGAAAGAAAGGTGGGATGCTATTCCTACATCAAAATAAATTACAAGACTAAGGGTAAAAGATGATTAACTAGTACTTATGAAGCAATATGATGCAAAACAAGAGGTTATAATGGAAGATATAGAGGCATAGCGGTTGATCATGAAAGGGAGGTAGTTGAGGTATGTTCTTTGGAGGACATGGAGGTGTATTTGGTGCAAATAATTTCATTGAGTAAATGAAAAAAGTTCATGTGAATGCACACATGATGAGGATTACCTTGAGATGGTACCAAGTTTGGAAGGAGAAATTGTAAATATGGGATCTAAGATGGTTGTAGATGAATAAGATGGGATCTTGATCAATGGAGAAAGAAAAGTGAAGAAGCATAGATGGATTATTTTTTTTATTCTACATTGTGAATTTAGTGTAATATATAGGAAGATCATGTACCTAAGGAGAAGGAATCACCATATAGAATCTTGAATGAATTGATGACAAGACCATGTTTCAAATAATTTGACATAGATGTAGCATGGGTGAAAATCATAGGAGAACATGTTAATAAAAATAAATATGAAAGTGATAAGCCACAAACATAGGTGAATTAATTTAAATCAAAAGAATTCCATAGTAAGAGGAAGTAGAGTTCAAGTTGGAGGAGCAGGTTGAATTATAGTGGCTAGAGATACACTACAAGGATATAAGTAAGGAAAAGATATGTGAGGATGGGATATGAGCCATATAAAAGAAAAAAGAGGTGAAGAAAGGGGATAAAATTTCTTTTGAGGTGCGTATATCAAGTGATGGGGCACATGGTGTTTTCTATGAAGATCAAAAGAATGGTTCTACCACTTAGCTCTTATTTGTGACAACGCTCTCAAAAAATATTACTTGAGGTGTATGATATTGGAGTAATTGACATCAACCCAAAATTATTTTGTAAATAAGGACCTCATGCTCATATGGTACAAAAAATCTCAAGAATTTAAGTTTTGAGAATTTATTATTATTTAGTATCCCACATGGTTGGAACCTTGTGTTGGCCCCACGGTTGCCCTTGCACCAAAAGGTCGACCTTGTTAATGCCTGATACAACCACCATAGTTAACAGATCCACAGGAGGCAGTTAGTCCATGTCATGAATCCTGAGGGGAGTGTTGACCATCTTCCAACAATCTCCCCCTCAATGTTACCCAAGGGGATTCAAACCCGACACCTTTGGCTCTTATACCAATTGTT
This sequence comes from Sequoiadendron giganteum, assembly GCA_007115665.2. Taxonomy (NCBI): domain Eukaryota; kingdom Viridiplantae; phylum Streptophyta; class Pinopsida; order Cupressales; family Cupressaceae; genus Sequoiadendron; species Sequoiadendron giganteum. The sequence goes on along the minus strand of CM021107.1, from coordinate 20,895,003 downwards.
GGCCCCACAGTTGTCATTGCACCAAAAGGTTGACCCTGTTAATTCCTGATACAACTGCCAGAGTTAATGGATCCACGAGAGGTGGTTAGTCCATGCCATGAATCCCAAGGGGAGCGCTGACCATCTACCAACACCATGGAGATCCTCTCTTTCTATTTGTAAATTGATTCTTAACAACTTGTAACACCTCTTCAATAGGAGGAGTTACATATGAAAATATTATGACATGTAATTGCATCTATGATGCATCATAGATGAGGAGTTACATTCAAATGCATCTTTGACCTATCTAAATTGACCATTGAAAGTGGAGCATAATTGCCTATATTTAGCCAAGATTTATAAATTTCAATGAGGCATCTTGACCATGTGCAGGTGGCACTCCACCTAGCTATTTTTTGTCGATGGATGATTTTCTCTTGGAGAGGGAGTTACATTATTGAATCCAATTTGAATCTTGCATTTTTAGTCATTCCAATTAGAGACCAAATCAAATATTTGACATTTTCATTTTGTGAGAAAAAGTTATTCCATTTAATTTGGCGGAGAGTAGTTACACTTTGATTATGGATGCATCTCTTGATTTTGATGTCCTATTTGGAGGTGGAGAAACTTATAAATAATTCTTGACAATTGAAAGAGAATTTATCTTATAGTGTGGTTGTTGGCATGTAGTGGGAAGGAGCACCGAGTTCTTCTTTGTTTGTAGGTTTCCAAGAAGTTCAAGTATGTTTAGTGGTCTGAAACCTAGTTGAGTGGTTTATATTAGGATAGTTCTTAAGTTGGGTAGTAGTAATATAGTTTATTTTTCATATTAATTTCAATAATGTATTGGTTGTGGGTAAGTGCACAAAGATGGGGGACCAAAAAGGGGTCTTAAGTGGCCACATTTTTTCTGAAATCAAGAAAGACTGACCTTGGATGACAAATTGAATATAGTTACACTCAAAATTTTAAGATGCGACAAAAAACATGAGTCATAGTACTCCAAATATAATTTCTAAACTACTTAATTTTTTTAAAAAATGGTAGAGATTAAGGGGTTCAAAAAGGGGGGCCACACAAATTGGTCCTATTTTTTCAAAAAAAATATAACATAACATCTAGTGTGGCCTCACTAAAATGTTAAATTTTTTTTAGTATTTCAAAAACCACTTCGGTGAGAAATTAGCTAACACCATGTAGTTTATCCCTTATTTTTTTACTAACTTTCTAATGAATATATGATATTTTACTAATTTTCAAAGTGGACACATCTTGAAAAATAGAAATTTGAGCGTGCTTCCACCTATTTTTTTTGAAAACTAATCAAAAACCATTTATTTAATTTGTAGAATGAAGTCTAGCTTCTAAAAATGTAATTTATTTTAAATTTCAATGAATGACTAAAAAATAGTGAAAAATACCAAACATTGGTTTTTGACAAAAAAATGAATACACCAACAAAAGAAATTAAAGATGAAAACCTTAACATACTCAAAATGTGAAAAAAATTACATGTTAGATAGCTAAGAGAGAGCTTAACATTACCTAGGTGTTTTCTTGAATTTACATTGAAACACGTGCAAACCTGTTGGGGAGCATGCTCAAGATTATGTAATTTTTTTCACAATCTACAAAAACGTCTTTGGACATTGGAAATTTAGTCCAAGCCTTTGGGTTGGAATCCAAAGGCTTGGAAATTTCTAAAGCAAGATAAAACTTGAGTGCATTATAAGACACTCACTTTATTTGAATGCATTCAAAAAATGTGAGCATGCTATAACACGCTCATGTTATGTGAATGCATTCAAAAAATGTGAGCATATTATAACACACTCACATTATGTGAACACATTCAAAAAATGTGAGCACTTTATAACACACTCACGTTATGAGAATGCTTTCATAAAAGGTGAGCACATTATAATGCGCTCACATTATGTGAATGCTTTCACAAAACGTGAGCATGTTATAACGCACTCGTGTTATGCGAATGCATTAAAAATTTTACTGTCTTTTTTTCTCTTTCAATGAAATTATATACATGAAATAAACATTTAAGTGAACATTTACATATGGAAATTTACTTTCTTATAATTTAATTTATATTTCATGTATATAGTTTTAGGATGTTTGAGAGTGGTTTTAGATCTCTAGGAGTTATAATGCAAATTCTAGTTTTTGGAAGATCTTATAAATTTTGACAGTCAAATTTTAGGAATCAACATGTCAAATTTCAGTAATCAACATGTCAAATTTCAATAACCATGAGGTTAAATTTTAGTAATCAACAAGTTGTATCATCTCTCTCTCTCTCTCTCACACTCATTTTTTATATCTTACACTCTAGGCCTCTCTCTTTCTCACTATCTCCCTCCCTTTATCTGACTCTCTCTTGAGCTCAAGAACTACCTCTCTACCTATCCATTTCTCTCTCTCTCTCTCTCTCTCTCTCTCTCACTTCTCCCTCCCTCCCTCCCTCCCTCCCTCTCTACTTCTCTCTATATCCCTCCCTCCTACCCTCTCTACATCTCTCTATCTCATCTATCCCTCTCCTTCTACATCTCTTTATCTTTCTCACTCTCTCCTTCCCTCTCTAATTCTATCTCACCCATCTTTCTCCCTACCTCTCACTCCCTCCCTCCCTCTCTCTCTATCTATATATCTCACATCTCTCTCTCTCTCTCCCTCCCTACCTCTCCATCCCTCTCTCCTTCCCTCTCTACTTCTCTATATCTCCTTTGTCCCTCTCTCTACATACCTCTCTCTCCATCACTCCATAACACTCTCTCTATTGCTCTTAATATCACCTCTCTCTCACCTCCCTGTCTCCCCCTCCATACCCGTCCCTCCCTCTCTCCTTCCCTATATACTCTATATCTCCCAATTCATCTCTCTACCTACCTCTCCATCCATCACTCCCTACCACTCCCTTCCACTCTCTCTAAACCTTTCTATCGCACCTCTCTCTCCCTCCCTTTCTCATTCCCTCTCTCTCTCTCTCACCTATGTCATTCTCTCTACCTCTTTCCCTCTTTACTCTATATCTCTCCTCTCCCTCCCTCTACCTACCCCTCCCTCTCCCCTCTCTCTCGCACTCTCTCTATCTCCCTCCCTCCCTACCCCCTCTTTCTCTCTTACTCTCTCCTCTCTATCTCACCATTTTCTCTCCCTCTCTCTTCTCTATCTCTCTACTTATCTTTATCTCACCCATCCCTCTTTACCTCTCCCTCCCTCCCCTCTCTCACACCCATTCCTTCCCTCTCTCTCTCTCTACTTCTCTCTATCTCACCTATCCCTCTCTACCTCCCTCCCTCCCTCCCATCTCTCTCTCTCTCTTGTTCTCTCCTTCTCTACTTCTCTCTATCTCACCACTCTCTCTCTCTCTCTCCATTTCACTCTCCCTCCCCCCATCTATCCTTCCTTCCCTCTCTACTTATATCTCTCTCACACCTCCCTCCCTCCCTACCTATCCATCCATCTCTCCTTCCCTCTCTACTTCTCTATATCTCCCCTCTAGTGATAAATTTAAGAAACCCCCTCAAAAAAAGATATAAAATTCTAGTGAACCTTTCATTTTTTAGGAAAAAATATTAATTTCTTTTTTCAAAAAGATATTAATTTTATTGTTGATTTTTTTACATCAGGCAAATCTTGAAAAATAATAGGAAAATGCATTAATTATGATGGAGAATGTAACATGCCAATTTTTCACGCAAGTAAAAATTCCTAAGTTTTCACTTTCAAGTAAATAAACTATGTTTCAAACTATTGCCATAAATTTTTTCTTTTCAATAAGAGAATAGACGAACATAGATGACATAACAATTCCAATTTTTTATTTATTTCCAATATAATATTCCACATATTACAATATTTCCAAAGGTTGTATACAATATACATACATTGCTTAACCGAGATTCAAAGCAATAGATATAGATGGTATATGAATCTCCTTTCAAATCTTGGACGTCGACTGAGGAGGAGAAGCATGACTCAAGCGCTTTTCCACCAACCACAAACTCAAATGTGGTCCCCCGCAGATATATCATTGGATAGATGGCCCTACCCTTCAACAAAGAGAATGGTGGAGTAACCATGTAATGAAAACCACTCCGATCTTAGTGTTGTGCCCTACATAACTAGAACTTGTAGACACTAAAATCTTGAACTAGCATGCATAAAAGGAACACGATGAATTGATAGTGGATTCAAAGGTGATCACACTAGACTTTAGCCAAAGTATTCTAACTCAATACTTTGAGTGATAATCATCCTACTCACATACACTACTCAAGATCGATTTGACTTTAGGCCATTATGTAATATGCATAGATAATTTCATTTGATAGGTAGTTACTAAACTCAAAAAAAACCTATTCCCTTCCCCAAAACATAATGGTATTTCTACCCATAAATCATAAACATTTAAGTTACCCCTTCAATGGATAATCTAATCCCAGGTTTAACATATGAGCCTTATAATTCTACAAATTAACTTTGTGTAAAATAACTTAACAAGCTATTCCCATTTCATCAAGCCTAGTATATAATACTTAAGATGACATTTAAACTCTCCTTAATATGGATTAAGTACAAGAACTTATAAGAAAATAATAACAATAAATCTTTTCCTTTCATACAAGCAAAATAGACTATATCTCTATTTTATGCAACCTATTGCAATTTCTACTTAAAACACACAAGGCAATCAATCTTTAATAATAAAGAGAAAATATGAAGAGATTGGAATCTCATGCCTGATATATGCTTATTCCAATTGACCATTGGATTCCAAGCTTAGCCCCCTCTTAGAAATAACTTAGCAACAAGCTCTCTCAATCTCTCACTATATTTCTCACAATAACTCACAAAAAATAAGAAAACTCTCCTAATAAAAAAATAAAATAGAATGGAGTAGCGTAGTGATGCAAAGAAGAATTGTGTGAAAATGAGGTGAGATTGCCTCATATTTATACCCAAAAACCAGCTACTTCAACCTATATTCAAGGCTTAAGCAATGACACTTCTCAACAATGAACTATCGACTCAGCTTCACAAAGAAAAGGTGGTAGAATCCTATCACATTACTCACCAAAATTATATAATAGATCGATTATATGCTTGCCACAACAACTTGACCATTTCATATTTCACATGCTTGTACAATAATCAACTTCTAGGCATATTAGACTTCTAAAGGAAACACAAATTTCATAGTGTGGTGCCAAGTATTCCACACATTCCCTATTCTCAATCTGCAGTTTAAACAAAGGAATCTGTTAATAATCATATGGCTACACATTTACACAGTCGACTTGGTCAAATAGGGCAGTGAACACATATTATAGAATTGACCTCCATAATAATGGTGCAGTTAATACTTTGACTCAACACATCTTTTATTCACAGTTCACATCTTTTACTTCATGTGTCTAATACATTAACACAACAGATTTAATATTTATGTTTCCATCAATAATTATCCATATGGATAAATGTGGTTTCATTGCTTTATATGGCACTGCTAAATATAGCGCTTTATTCATATTAAATCTCTCATGGAATTTATACTTTAAATCGGCCTTTATCATAGATCAACCATTATCATATTACATATAAATATAAAATTATATATGTGTACATATATATATACATACATACATATATATATATATATATATATACATACATACATATATATATATATATATATATACATACATACATATATATATATATATATATATATATACATATATAATATCATTAATTAAATAGCTTCCAATGCTATTTATATATATATATATATATGCATATATATTCAAATATATGTATATGTATTCATATATATATATATATATTTATATATTCATTGACAAGTAAGTTTGTCTAAATATTCCACTTGATATTCAAATGAATAAGAACAAGTTAACATTTCATATATAATATCACTTGTATATATATATGTATGTATATATATATAATATGTATGTATATATATAATATATATTTCTATATACATGTATACGCACGTATATATATTTACATACTCGTATGGACATTCCCATTTGTCAAAATATATGCGTATATCGACATATGTATATATCTCATATATATATACATTCGATTACACAATCAAACACATAAATAATTACTATCTTATCAATAGATATATATACATGTGATATATATATATACATACATGCATGTCTCATTGTCCTTATGATATCACCATGCCCATAAACAACTTGTCCATAAGCGTGCATATGTACGTCTACCTATGTACTGTCATGTATGTGTTCTCTCATGCGTATGGCTATCGTCGACATACATATGTACATACATATATATATATATATTCTATGCATATGTATCTCATCAATCAAATATAGTAATATAAAGAAGTCATAAACACCAAACACATAAACACCATCCAAGCATGCTCTTAATAGTAATCAAGATCCTTCCTAATGAAAACATATCATACTAAAGGATGAATTACCAATACCCAACACTATGAATTGACTCAACCATTCTATTATGAGTGTATGTGTAAGCTCAATTAGGTTTCGTTACAGGTTACTTGACCAAGTTCTTCTCTTGAGCGATACTTCCACTCGCTTCCCAAGGATTGATTATGAACCTGCATCCAACTTAACAAATTTCATGGTCGTCAGTCATTCATCAAAACAAGCATTTACATAATACTTTTCATATTAGAATATCAAATTCAATAACCATTCATTCCATATATGCACTCCATCACATAACATCAAATAAAATAAACATTCATTTATAATTCTCTGATAAAAAAGTGCAATCATATTATTCTCAATCAAAATTCCAAATACATTCACACATGCAATAATTTACCCTAGCATAGTAATAGTAAATAGGTAAACACACAATGGGGTGTGACATACTCCCCCCCTTGTAAATCATCATCCTGATGATTTTATATAGAAAACATAAAATAAACAAACAAACAAAACATTGTTTTTTTCAAGCACTTTCATTAAGCATGTAAGACATGTGGAAAATTTTGTTCTATCTCAACATAGTCTTCCCAAGTGGAAAAATCTTCTACATACTAGTCCCACTAGACTTTACACTGTAGAAATTCCTTGTTACACAAGTGAATCTTACACATTTTGAGCACCTTGGTAGGCTCAATTGTTACCACTCTGGGGTCCTGTACTTGTAAAGCATTACATTCAATTACATTATTATCTCCAAGTATATAATTATTTAGGTAAGAGATGTGAAAGACGCTATGCATTTGGTAAAGAGCTTGTGGCAACACAATTCAGTAAGCTACATGATTCACTTTCTCAAGAATCTCAAAAGGTCCTACATAGCACGAAGCTGGTTTAGATGACTTTCCAAACTTTATGGAGCTCTTATGAGGTTTTACCCTTAACAACACCTTATCACCTACTGTAAAAATTTTCGGTACTCGCTTTGCATCTGCATAGCTTTTATGTCTATCATTGGCTTCATCTAACCTTTTCTTAACAATCCTAACCTGTTCCTCCATTTCATCCAACATTTTTGGCCCAAGACTCACCCTATCCTCAAGTTTATCCCAACTTATAGGGGTTCAACACTTTTGACCATATAATGATTTGAAAGGAACCATATTTATTGCGGAATGGTAGGAATTTTTATAAGAAAAGTCTACTAAAGGCAAGTAATTTTCCCACTTGTATTATTGATCCATGCAATACATTCTAAGTAGGTCTTCGATAACTTGATTCACCCTTTTTGTTTTTCCATTCTTTTTCGGATGATATGCTGAAATTATATTTAGTTGAGTCCCAAGTAAAGAAAATAAGGTTTGCCAAAACCTTGAGGTCATATGTGCATCCCTATTTGAGATAATATTCTCAGGGATTCCATGTAGTCTAAACACCTCTTGTATGGATTTTTGAGCTATGACAAGAGCTCCATCAGTTAGATTCCCAGGTAGGAAATGCACTACCTTAGTAAGCTTTTCCACTACTACAAGAATGGAATTGTGCTTATTCCTTGACATAGGAGATCCTTGCACAAAGTGCATACTTATGACTTGCCACTTACTCTCTAGAATATCATGTGGGTATAGTAAGCTTGCAGGATGATGATGTTCAACTTTCACCCTTTAACATTCTAGGCACCTAGCCACAAATCTAGCAACATTCCCTTTCATCCCTTTCCAAAAATATAATGTCTTCACATCGGCCAACATTTTCATCACACCAGGATGTCCAGAGTAGGGTGCTTCATGAACTTTTTTCAACACCAGATTTCTTAACATTTCAGAGTTAGGCACATACATTCTTCCCTTATACCTAAGCAATCCCTTGGGTTCAAAATGAAATCCTTCATACCTTGCATCTTTTGAATTACCCGTGAGTGCTTCCTTAACTTGCACGTAGTACTCATCCTCTTTGCATTTCTATAATACTTGACCTTTAAAGTTGGTTTGGATTGTCACTATTGAGGCAATATGATGTCTACGAGTCAAGGTATCGACAACCCGATTTTATTTTCCCTTGATGTAGTTGATATTTATGTCATAATCAGATATCAACTCCAACCATCTTCTCTATCATGCATTCAAATTAGATTGAGTGAATAGATATTTCAAACCGTGATGATTGGATCTCAAAGGGCTTTCCCAACAAGTAATTCCTCCACATTTGCAATGCATGAACCACCGTTGCTAACTCTAGATCATGCGATGCATAATTTTTTTCATAGGGTTTCAGTTTCCTTGACTCATAAGCAATTACTTTCCCTTCTTGCATTAAGAATCCACCTAAGCCTTCTCTTGATGCATCTGTGATAACAATGAAGTCACCATCAAGATCCGGTACTTCCAAAATTGAAGTAGTAGTTAACTTCTCCTTGAGTAGATCAAATGCTACTTGGCATTTTTCTATCCACTCAAACTTCTTCCCTTTCTTTTGCAAAGAAGTAATTGGAAAGGCTATCTTGGAGAAGTTTGTGACAAACTTCCTATAATAACCTGCCAAACCCATAAAACTTCTTAGCTTAGAAAAAAATTTGGGTATAGGCCATTCTAGCACTACCTTGACCTTGGCTGGGTCAACTGAAATACCATCTGCTGAGATCACGTGTCCAAGATACTGCACTTTATTTTGAAATAAGGTACACTTAGAGAGTTTCCCATACAATTTTTTTTCACTCAGTCGTTGTAGAACTATCTCTAAGTGCTTGCAATGATCCTCCTCATTCTTTGAATAAATTAGGATATCATCTATGAAAACTAAAACAAAATTATCTAGGAAATCCCTAAATACATTGTTCATTAGATTCATAAATGTTGTTGGCGCATTAGTAAGTCCAAATGGCATAACTGTAAACTCATAATTCCCATATTTGGTTTTGAAAGTAGTCTTGAAGATGTCCTCATCTTTGATTCTTAATTGGTGGTATCTAGGTCGTAGATCAATCTTAAAAAACATAGTAGTTTCACGCATTTGATCAAAAAGGTCATCAATGCATGGAAATGGGTACTTGTTCTTTATCACAAGTTTATTAAGAATCTAATCATCTATGCACAACCACAAAGTACCATCCTTCTTTTTTACAAAGATTACTAGTGCTCCCAAGGGTGATACATTGGGTCTTATCAATCCCTTAGATAAAAATTCATCTAGTTGTGCCTTAAGCTCCATTAACTCAATTGTTGTCATTCTATAAGGCACTTTGGAAACAGGTTCAAATATTGGCACTAGAACAATAGAGAAATCGAATACCCTTTTCGGTGGTAATCCAAGTAGTTCTTTTGGAAACACATCCAAAAAATTTCATAAGATAGGATATCTTTCCATATCCATCTTCCCAGTTTCCATCATTTCACCTTCTTCCATCTCTTGGTAACTTTGTGGTCCATAGTTGTCAAGACCATCTCGAGAGTTAAATTCCTTATATTCTTCCGACTTTTCCAACTTAATTTCAAAGAGCTTGCATCCTTTCTTCTTATACCTAAGCAATTTCATGGAAGAGATTTGACGCAACTTGACTTCTCTAGGTATCCCTTGCAACATCACTTGGTTACCATAATCATCCAAACATTCTACTACTTTGGCATGGAAGTCTACCTTGGCTCTATGCTTCTAAAGCCAATTCATTCCTAGGATAACATCATAAGATCCTAAGGGCGCTACATATAGGTTTACCTTTGTAGAAAAACAAGTTATCTCAATCCTAGCTTCAAACAAATATTGTTCCACTGTTGCTCTTGTCTAGTTTGCATATTCTACAACCCATGACTTTGCCATATAACCATCTTTCCTAGATATTTTCTTTGCTATTCTAGGTGAAACAAAAAATTTAGTAGCTCCAATATCTATAAGTATGGAAATAGGCAAACCAAATAAAATACCTGGAGTCTCCACTAGAGTAAGTCGATACTCCGCTTGACAATCATCCAAGACAGCATGAATCTTTTGTTGGAATGTTGCTTGTTGGGTAGGAAGTGGGTTTCCATAAGATTGTGGTCTAGAAAGCTTATTGGGACAATTTAAAGCATAGTGGTCTCCACCATATGTGAAACATCTCATTGTTGGTCCTTTCTTCCTTGCGGGTTCACTAGGTCTACTAGCATTACTTCCAATATTGTTAGCATTTCCACCATTGAAATTATTTCTCTTGCATTCCCTCCTTGATTCTCTTCCATTATTTTGGGGTCCCTTTTCCCCTTGTTTCTAAAAAATATTGCACACTTTCAAACTTCCTAGGAGTTGGTTTAACTTGAGCTCCTGTGAACTTCTTATGGTTCCTATTTTCTTGGCGAATGGAGATGGCTTTGAGCTTTTTCTCTTGCTTAATAGCCTTTTCATACACTAGGTCCATAGTAGTTGGATCATGAACATCAACCTCACCTCCAATATAGCTATTAAGCCCCATAATGAATTTCCTTATGCGGAAACATTCTTCCTTTTGATACATTGGTACATAATGTAACAGACATGTAAACTTTTCCCATTACTCATTTACTGACATCTCTCCCTGCCTCAGATTTTGAATATCTGTAAGTTTTTGGTCAAAAAAATGTTGAGGTAACCATCTTTTCAAAAATATTTCCGCAAACTTGTTCCATGTAAGTTTCAGAGAACTAAGGTCGAGTTCCATTTTCTTGTTCATCCACTAGTTAGAGGCTTATCCTGCTAACTGATAGGCTCCCCATACTGCTTTCGTGACCTCAAAATAGTTTCTAATCTAGAAATATTTCTCCATTTGAGTCAACCATGCCTTAGCTTCTTCCCCGTTGGTGCTACCTTCAATTTTTTGTGGGGTTATTTTCCTCATGTCCCTATAAAGTTCAATAGCCAAACACTTCCTACTAGTTCCTTCACATTGAGAGTGAGATTTCTCATTCTTGTGTTCATGGGTATGTTCATGATCATGAGAATTATCTCCCTCATCCTCATTGGCATGGACTTCTTCATTAATCAGAACTTCTTGTTCCCCTCTAACTCTTTCCCTTACTTCCTGCTCAAGATTTCCCAACCTTGCATTGGTTTCATGAATGATAGCCAAAATTTGATCTAATTTAGCTTCATTACCCATCGAACCTTGTCCAACTTCTTGACTCCCTCGAGGATTAGTCCTTGTTCTCACCATCCTTACAAGAAAAGGGTTATACCTCAAGGTTCATCCTTATTAGATTTAAATCATGTTCTTACTATCTTATGGATAACATGTAAATGAGCATTCAATTGCACATAAAATAAATGTCACATAAGATTTAAGCACAAGCTTTTGATAAACATGATTTTTATTATTCGTAAGGATCTCAATATCCTTTCATTTACATAGATTGACTATTCAGATAGTCCAATGGAGAGTATCCCCTGAATTCACTCTCTGACACATAACTCAACGGGGTATACCCCTCAAATTTTTGTTCATATCTCATTTATTCTTCTCTATCCCAAAATGGGTAGTAACCTTCAAATTTATCATTTGATACATAGTTGTGGGGTACATAACCCTCTGATTCATTACTTGAGGAAATTACAATCAATTTTGGCATAGGAAGGACTCTAGGGTCTCTTAATATGAATGATGGAATGAAACTCCCTTATGAGGGCATGTCCCTAGAAAGTGAAAAGGAATCAGACTTTGCTGGTGAAACTGGAGGTAGATAATTGTAATTGTCCTCCTCCTTCATCCTTCGCTTTAGTTCACTAATCCAAGAAAGAGAGTGACTAAAAGTTTTAGTATCGCTTAACCATATAGCATTATCCTAGTTTGTACCCTCAATCATACGAATAATGGCCTCTTTTTCCTTCTTGGCTTTCAAGTAGTGCTCATTCCTAATTACTGACTTTCTTGCAAAAAACTTGAGACACACCATCCTGGCACAAGAGTTTCCAAACATTAGTCTCATTCAATTTTGGATGGAAAGTATGATGAGCACATAGGTTCTAGAGCTAAACCTGGTAGCTCTGATACCACATGTAACATGGCAATTGTTTACGTAAGTAAAAATTCCTAAGTTTTCACACTATGTTTCAAACTATTGCCATAAATTTTTTCTTTTCAATAAGAGAATAGATGAACATAGATTGCATAACAATTCCAATTTTGTTTTCATTTCCAATATAATATTCTACATATTACAATATTTCTAAAGGTTGTATACAATATACATACATTGCTCAATTGAGCTTCAAAGCAATAAATATAGATGGACTAGGAATCTCCTTTCAAATCTTGGTCACCGACTGAGGAGGAGAAGCATCACTCAAGTGATTTTCTACCAACCACAAACTCAAATGTGGTCCCTCACACATCTATCATCTGATAGATGACCCTACCCTTCGACAAAGAGATTGGTGGAGTAACCTTGTAATGCTAACCACTTTGAGCTTAGTGTTGTTCCCTACACAACTAGAACTTGTAGACACTACAATCCTGAACTAGCATGCATAAAAGGAACATGGTGAATTGATAGTGGAGCCAAAGGTGATCACACTACTTTTCCCAAAGTATTCTCACTCAGTACTCCAAGTGACAATCATCCTACTCACATACACTACTGAAGCTCGATTTTACTTTAGGCCATTATATACTATGCATAGGTAATTTTCTTTGATAGGTAGTCATTAACCTTAGAAACAACCTATTCCCTTCCCAAAACATAATGGTATTTCTACCCATAAATCATAAACATAAGTTATTAAGTTACCCCCTTCAATGGATAATATAATACCATGTTTAACATATGAGCTTTCTAGTTCTACAAATTAACTTTGCATAAAATAACTTAACAAGCTATTCCCATTTCGTCAAGCCTAGTATATAATACTTAAGACAACATTCAAACTCTCCTTAATATGGAGTAAGTACAAGAACTTATAAGAAAACCATAACAATGAATCTTTTCCTTTCCTACAAGCAAAATAGACTATATCTCTCTTTCATGCAACCTATTGATATTTCTACTTAAAACACACAAGGCAATCAATCTTTAATAATAGAGAAAACATGAAGAGATTGGAATCTCATGCCTGATATATGCTTATTCCAATTGACCACTGGATTCCAAGCTTATCCTCCTCTAGAACCAACTTAGCAACAAACTCTCTCAATATCTCTCACTAAATTTCTCACAATAACTCACAACATATAATAAAAATTTCTCAATGGAAAAATACAATAAAATGGAGTAGCATAGAGATGCAAAGAAGAATTGTGTGCAAATGAGGTGAGATTGCCTCATATTTATACCCAAAAACCAGCTACTTTAGCCTATATTCAAGGCTTAAAAAATGAAACTTCTTAGCAATGAACTATCGAATCATCTTCACTAAGAAAAGTGGTAGAATCTTATCATATTACTCACCAAAACTATACAACAGATCGATTATATGTTTGCCACAACAATTTGACCATGTACAATAAATTGACTTCCAAGCATATTAGACTTCTAAAGGAAACACAAATTTCATAGTGTGGTGTCAAGTATTCCACACATTCCCTATTCTCAAGCTCACGGTTAAAACAAAGGAATCAGTCAATAATCATATGGATACACATTTACATAGTCAACTTGGTCAAACAAGGTAGTCGACATATTCTAGAATTGACCTCCACAATAATGGCATAGTTAATACTTTGACTCAACACGCCTTTTGTTCATAGTTCACACATTTTACTTCATGCATTTAACACATTAACACAACAGATTTAATATTTATGTTTCCATTGACTATTATCCATATGGATAAATGTGGTTTCATTGCTTTATATTGTTGGAAACTTGCAGTCATCTAATGATAATTTACACATAACCCAAAAGAGAAATATATGCAAATAATTACTCAGAATCCACATGCAAAAGAATAGACAACATACCCATGAAAATATGACACAAGATATACCTTTGGAAAACCCTCAAGGGGTAAAAAACCCAGCCTCCAAAAGCATCCACCTCACATGTATTAATCAACAATACATATTAGAATACATCTTCAGAGTCTCCATGAACACCATTGAAGCAACAAGCCCTCTCCATGCAATCCATGTGAACAAGCATGCAACCACACATCCCATGCCATGCTTTAAACCTCCACAAATTCTAACAAGAGCTAACCTGCCAACTGATCAACCTATAAAACTACCCTTGTGGTTGCTTTTATAGACACAAGCTCCCACAAAACCACCAAGTGGTATTACACAAAACCATGCGACTAAAACCATGAGATTACAAAACCATGTCCCCACATTTAATATTGGGTACTTTATTTAATTATTTTCCCCAATATTAAATAATTACATTTTTACAACTTTAACTTATGTTCCAATGTTACATACAACATAAAGTGGCCCCAAGAATAATTACATTAAATATATTATGCAAGGTGTACAACACACCTTTTCCTAACATTCTCCCACTTGTTATATACATTGGATAAGGGGAACAAGTAACCTCAAAACATGAATCAAATGAATAATCCATATAGCCACATATACCATCAAGGAATCAAAGTACTCCATGTGCTCCATCAAGATACCTGCAACAAGAATCAAAGTGACCACCATCCCAAGAATGAATGCTCTCACCCTCCATCATGAAAATGCACAAAGATAACAAGCCATCCAAAGGGAAGCCACACAATCTGTCACAACGAATCATAAGTCCTACCTCAACTGATATCCCAAACAAATACACTCAATCCAAAAGTATCAATATGCACTAGTAGCTGTCAAGCTACAAAAATCCATAACTGAAATAGCACCCACAACAAGTGCCAACACATCCAACTATCCATACCTCCAAGGTATACAAATCATAGTAAACTCATGCCATAAACATATGCACCCATAAACTGCAATCATAAACTCCATGTGCAAAACTTATCAAAGAATGGCATACACATCCAAGAGCTCCCACAACATGAGTAATGCAAATCTGAAAAAATATCAAGGCATACCAAGTCTACCAATAGAATCATATAGAAAGTGTAAACAACATCATGTAGAACCAAGAAATCATGCACAATGATATGCAAACCTGTAAATCTATAACTTGTAAGAACAAATCTCACCACAAGTCTCCATAGCTCCCCTAAGTTCTCCACATCCAACAAAGGAAAAAGATAAAGGAAGATCCATGTTATCACCCAAGAACATAATTGAAAACACATGACCACAATCTAGTGATCATAATAGCTCCAACCAAACCTCAAACCAATGTAATGTGAAACCAAACATACTAGAAGATAATCAAAACCAAAGAGAGAAAATATGCACATCATATACTTGTAGAAAATCCTCCTACATACACCTCTGAATGCCAATTGTGTCAAGTATGATCTCCTCCGCAACATCCCAAAAGACAAGCCATAACAACATCCAACCGTTCAATCACCAAGATCAAACATAACATATATATCATGTAACCAACATGGATGTAAGCCTCTCATAACCAAAGAAGATCAAACTAAATCCATTCCCAATGAAGGAAATAAGCCCAATACATCTCCTAAACTCAACATCAATGAATTTAATCACAATGCATAAGGAGTTAAATATGCCAATACTCCTCAAATGTACCCTCCAAAACCATATATCCATAGCTCAAACTCCATATGCATGAGAAGATAAAGCATAATCATAAAGCATATGAAAGAAACAATGGGCAATACTCTCAAGTGAAACCACCGAGTAGATCAAGAGTGGGGAATGAGAATGCTCTTCCAAGACATCCAAGTCATCATGACTCATCCAAGCACACTCTCCTCATAGGTCCGTTTTGAACTCACGTCAAGCCAAGGTGTAGACTCCTCAGACTTCTTGCTGAAATCTTATCAAGAGTAACCATCTCAACACATGTCTCTAACCATAAGGAACTCAAGCCTCACCTATGTCTCCAAGTATCCATGAGTACCTGTAACCAACCAATCCATGCCAAACTCCAAAATCAACATAGAAGCATCATGAAGTAATCAAGCAAATGATCAATGTACCTAATACAAAGAGAACTACTACGATCAATAGTCATATATCCAATCACGAATTAGGAACATAACCATGGCATCATGATCTCACATCTCCTCAAAGAATATCATGTGATCCAAAGAACATAACAAGTACATGTATCATGTCAAAACTCTAATGTGCACAAAAAAGAGTATACCATGACATAATAACATAACCAACATATCATAACAAGGATCACATATCAGAATAACAAGCATGACATATCAACCAAAGACTAAAGAAGTCATGCATGGAAACCAAAGATGTCAACATATCCAAACCACATGAATATAACCATCCTTTGTCAATGAAACCAAAAAATGCCAATGAACCCTTACTGCATAGAAGTAGAAACCCAAGAGTCTATCCATGACACCAATAATCACTGTAGAAGATCAAGTAGAACCAAAATCTCCAAGCCAAGAAGATACCTACAACCACCAAACCATCATAAAAATATCCAACACCACCAAACCATCACTGTCAAAATCTCCCATTGAAATTGAATCTAGCTATCCATGAAATCATGATAACAATATCCCCATGAAGGTCAACCAAAGGCCCTCATAGAATCAAAGAGCTCAAATGTAACAAGAGCTCCCAAAAGGCAAAGTAAAACCATGATCCTCATACTAAGAAGATGCACTGCCAAAACCATAATCAAGAATCAATCCAACACCACCAAAAATGCACTTGCATAAACCATAATTACATGCTAAATTCTCTAAAGCACAAGAAACATCCATGAAACCATGATCACCACCAAATGAACCAACAACTCAAACCCAACCGTGTCCACATATTTGCATAACATAGTCAACTACATAGGTCTCACATCATGACTGTACCTGATAATACCATCTCACTATTAGGGTTAGAAGGCAGATATATATCAAGTTAAATGTAGATTTGAACAATAAAATAGAGTAATAAAACACACATAGAAGACAACACAAAGAATTTAACGTGGTTCACCCAATCTGGGCTACATCCACAAAACCACAACCATCCAATGATTTTATTATCTAGTGAAAAACCTATTACAATATTGTGAATAATTCCATGCTACAACTCTTCATCCCAACTGCTTATAACAAGCTTTTAGAAGCTTCCAAAAAATTAGGGTTTACAAAGTCAACCTTTTTCTTTTTCGGTGACAAAACGAAAAAAGGTGAAAAAAAAAATTCTCAAGGGCTATTGCCCCTAAACCCCTGCCCGGGGCCCGGCCCAGCCCCGAACCCCGACAAGGATACATGAAGAGTGTACAATATAGCATGATCAGTTGCCACATACCAACACTCACCTCCTTAACATGGCATCAAAACTAGCAAACACAAGTGACTAAACTAAGCCACCAAGTTGAATATACATCAATACTGAAATATCTATGGGCGTAGACAACCCATGTCCAAGTAATAAATGCAATATGTAAGTATAAACCACCTACAACATTGCACAACTTGTAGATATAACAATGCAACACATAAATCCAACCAAATACTGATAACCATGTTAAAAAAGAGAGTAATCTGAGATGTACAATTGAGTATACAATAAATCCAACATCATTCATAAAATCATAATATCACCATAGTCAAAGTAAACCATAAACAACTCAGATAAGGAAAATAGAAAATAAACCATGCCAAAATAACTCCAAATCTGGTCCACTGTGTAGTGCTCTAAACAATCTTTTCGTCGACTATTCGAGGTCTAAAATCTGACTTCGTATGCACCCGATATCACCTCTTAAAGCTCAAAACAAACATATGACTTCCAGTAAGAAAAAAACTATCCAAACTATAAAATATGGAAAATTATTTGGCACTACAACGTAGAGCTCTGAGTCACCTTTTCAACGAGTCTAAGAAGTCGAAAAATAGAGCATTTGGGTGAAAGTTATGCCCCTCCGAAGTAAAACAACAATTTGCATGTGAGGCAAAAAAAAATTAGCCACCCTTGGTGGCTGGACGGTGGCCCCATCCGAGTGACGCCACCCAGTTGGTGGCAGAGAGGTGGTGGATCTGAAAAGTATATTAAATTGGGCTTAATTTTTAATTTCAAAAAAAATCTAAGCCTGGACCCAAAATATTCATTCATTTCAATTAAATTTATTTGTATTACAAATTTCGTCGGCCCTTTGCTAAATCACCGACGGATAATAATAAAAATGGTTTTAAGATTTAAAAAATAAAATTAAAAGAGATTTTAAAAAAGCTTTCAGCGGCTTATAGGTTTGCCTGACCCTTGCCAGATTTTCCATGCCGACGACCAGGTACTGTCTGCCAGCCGACGAGGCTGACACTCTGTACCAGCTGTTGGCTGGCACGGCTAGTACAACAGTCAATCGAGGGAGGGGGGCCGGGGGGTTTTCCCCTCCCCACAATTCAAAAAAAAATTCGGCTCCAATTGATTTTTATTTTATTTTGCATTATGAATTTTTCGATAGATCTCTTTTTTTTACGACTGTACCGTCGATGTCCGTACGACCGAACAAGGATAGGAGGGTAAAAATCTCCATTTTTTTTTAGAGTAATAGAAATAGGTCAAGTTATATATCAATCTTCATCTCTCGGACAACCCAAATCCAATTATGAGGTCCATTTTGATCCAGGAGGTCTTTTATAAATTTTTCCCCACAAAACCCCCACTTGAATGCAAAACCAAGAAACCCATTTCACCCAAAAAAAATTACACTCCAAATCTCTAAACAACTCATCAAAACAACAAACCCAAAACCCTCATATCTACAATAAACAATCTGTAAAACCCCCACATCTTGCCATGCTTTTCATTCTCTCATGAAATGCATAGATTCAAAACTCAGACAAAAAAAATTCTCAAGATTTTTGCTCTGATACCAAATGTTGGAAACTTGCAGCCATCTAATAACAATTTCCACATAACCCAAAAGAGAAATCTATGCAAATAAGTACTCAGAATCTACATGCAAGAGAATAGACAACATACCCATAAAAATATGACACAAGATATACCTTGGGAAAACCCTCAAGGGGAAAAAAAACCAGCCTCCAAAAGCATCCATCTCACATGTATTATTTAGTAAAAAAGATTACAATACATCTTCAGAGTCTCCATGAACACCATTGAAGCAACAAGCCCTCTCCATGCAATCCATGTGAACAAGCATGCAACCACACATCCCATGCCATGCTTCAAACCTCCACAAATTCTAACAAGAGATAACCTGCCAACTGATCAACCTAAACAACTACCCTTGTGGTTTCTTTTACAGACACAAGCTCTCACAAAACCACCAAATGGTATTACACAAAACCATGTAACTAAAACCATAAGATTACAAAACCAGGTCCCCACATTTAATATTGGGTACTTTATTTAATTATTTTCCCCAATTTTAAATAATTACAATTTTACAACTTTAACTTATGTTCCAATGTTACATACAACATAAAGTGGCCCCAAGAATAATTACATTAAATTCATTATGCAAGGTGTACAACACACCTTTTCCTAACATATATGGTGCTACTAAATATAATGCTTTATTCATATTAAATCTCTCATGGCATTTATACTTTAAATCGACCTTTATCATAGATCGGCCATTCTCATATTAAATATATATATATATATATATATATATATATATATTTACATATATTTACATATTTATATATATTAGTATATATATATATAGAAATATATATATATATATATATATTCATTGACAAGTAAGTTTGTCTAAATATTCCACTTGATATTCAAATGAATAAGATCAAGTTAACATTTCATATATAATATTGCTTGTATATATATATGTATATATATACATGTATACGTACGTATACATATATTGACATATTCATATGGGCATTCCCATTTGTCAAAATATACATGTATATCGACATATGTATACATATGTATATATGTATATATCTCATATACACACACACACACACATTCGATTACACAATCAAAAACATAAACAATTACATCTTATTGATAAATATATACATGTGATGTATATATATATATACATACATACATGTCTTATTGTCCTTACGATCTCACCATGTCCATAAGCAACCCGTCCATAAGCGTGCATAGGTATGTCTACCTATGTACTCTCACGTACGTGTTCTCTCACGTGTATGGCTATCGTCGACATGCATATGTATACATATATACATTCTATGCATATATATCTCATCAATCAAATATAGTAATATAAAGAACTCATAAACACCAAACACATAAACACCATCCAAGAATGCTCTTAACAGTAATCAAGATCCTTCCTAATGCAAACACATCATACTAAAGGATGACTTGCCAATTCCCAGCACTATGACTTGACTCAACCATTCTATTGTGAGTGTGTGTAAGCTCAGTTAGGTTTCGTTATAGGTTACTCAACCAAGTTCTTCTCCCGAGTGATACTTCCCCTCGCTTTCAAAGGATTGATTATGAACTTGCATCCAACTTAACCTATTTCATGGTAGTCAATTGTTCATCGAAACAAACATTTACATAATACTTTTCATAGTTAGAATATCAAATTCAATAACCATTCATTCCATATATGCACTTCATCACATAACATCAAATGAAATAAACATTCATTTATAATTATTTGATAAACAAAGTGCAATCATATATATTCCCAATCAGAATTCCAAATACATTCACACATGCAATAATTTACCCTAGCATAGTAATATTAAATAGGTAAACACACAATGGGTTGTGATAGTGAATCTATCCAATCTAAAAGTAATTCTCATGGAAAAGTAGGGGCGCGACGGTGGAAATTATCGATGGGTTGAAGGGGTAGACTATAATATTTACTTTCCACCATTGTTTTAAAATATAATATAATGGCCCTCATTGTATTCTGCAAGGTAAAATGTACCCATGATCTAAAATTCTCATGGGGCTCAAAATTGCTTTTAGATCATTGATCTAACAACCCTTGTTGTACTCTGCAAGGTAAAATTTACACACAATCTATAATGCTCATGAGACGCAAAATTGTGGGCCCCATGAGCATTAGAGATCATGGGTACATTTTACCTCGCGGAATACAACAAGGGCCATTAGATTATATTATAAATCAATGGTGGAAACTAAAGATTAGAAATATGGTCCTAAAGCAACTAATAATTATGATATACTATTGGCGAATTAATATAGATTTCTACTATAATTTATAAAAATTAGGCAAATCTGATCTAATCATGTATCAAATATTGTGACAATTTTTTGAGTTAAATTTTTTAATACATAAATTATTTGGTGATTTAAATAAGACTATAATAAAATCTTGTAAAAATGTGGTGATTCAAGTCATGTTGTAGCTCAAACTATTAGCCAATTTTGGATTCCCAAATTTCAACTATTAACCAATTGGTGAATATTAGCCACTAAAAAGTTCACTGCTCCCCTCTCCCTCTCTCTACCTACCTCTCCCTCCATCACTCCCTACCAATCTCTCTTTTTTTCCCTCTCTCCCTCCTCACTCTTCGTCTCTCACTCTCTCCTTCCCTCTCTACTCTTTATCTCTCCTCTCCCTCCCTCCCTCTCTCCCTTCCTCCATCCCTCCCCCCTCTTTCTCTCTCACTCTCTCCTCTCACCATTCTCTCTCTCTCTCTCTCTCTATCACACCTCTATATCCATCCCTACCTCTCCCTCTCTCTCTCTCTCTCTCTCACCATTCTCTCTTTCCACCCCTCTCACTCTCCCCTTCTCTCTATCTCACCATTCTCTCTCTCTCTCTAATTATCTTTATCTCACCTATCCCTCTTTACCTCTCCCTCCCTTGCCTCTCTCTCTC